>JACYFF010003369.1:93142858-93332526 GCA_017589665.1 Selenicereus undatus | reverse complement strand
TATATATATATATATATATATATATATATATATATATATATTTGCAAAGTACTTAGAAAAAGAAATAGAATTATCATTATCGTTTATATATATAGAAAGTTATCAATTGTCAATAATTTTTAAAATTGAAGTATTACATGACTAACTTTTACATTAAACAGAGATCAAATGTAGCTACCCTAAAAAGTTTCAAACTCTATCTAATTTTATTTGGCAAACTACTAAGACTTGATAACTCCTAAATTAGTGACAAATCAAATGTTCAATTAATTTTATTAAAATTAATAGCAAAGATTATAAAATAATGATATTATTATCAGTTCACATGCCTTTTAGTATGCTTTTACAACCACGTTCTTCAAAAAAAATTGCAAAAATATTCACACCCAAAAATATATATACCGCAAATGTGATAGTACATTTTTAAATAAAAAAATTAAGTTAGTCATAGTCTATTGGTAATATATATAATCACTTAAATTTAAATTGCTAATTTTTATAATTAACTCCTAAAAACAATTAAAAATTTAGAAATGACTAAAACAATAACAGTGCATTGCACAGGTTGCCATATGCGAGTTTGTAAGTAATAAATCAAGGTAAGTATGACAGGTATTCCAAAGATATCCGAAA
Source organism: Selenicereus undatus (assembly GCA_017589665.1). Classification (NCBI taxonomy): domain Eukaryota; kingdom Viridiplantae; phylum Streptophyta; class Magnoliopsida; order Caryophyllales; family Cactaceae; genus Selenicereus; species Selenicereus undatus. Next base: position 93,331,893 of record JACYFF010003369.1, on the reverse strand, counting down.
ATGCAACTGAGTTTTTCATTTTGGCACCAAATTGATCAAGTTATTTTTTACCCCTTAATACCACTATATATATATGTTCTATATTTGTTTCAATTTGTCACTAAGTGACAATCTAACTTTTTATTGCCAATGATAATTTGGTAAACATAATAATAATTTGGTGGCATATTTAAAATAACAACTAACTTCATGGCATATACTTCCTCATATGTGAAACATAGTGGCATTCAGGGGGTGAAAAACAATATGATGGCATTTTGGTCCAAATTTTTTTTTAAAAAATAATTATAGTAACATTTCTGGGAATGAACTCATTCCAAAGTACCAAAATCATGCCAAATAATTTAATGAGTAAATTGTTGTATATTTTTGGGAGGAATAAAAATTAAAATCCATTTCTTCAACATATATGCAAATGTGTACGCAGTCTCTATTCTCTACAACTTTCGTAGGTGACCACACCAAAAATTAAATAAAATAAAAACTTTGGAAAATGAAGCATTGCATACATGCATGCATGTTTAGTATTATAACATATAAAATATAAATAAGATAAGATTATATATTCTTAATAAATTAAGCACACAAAGGAACATTATTATCCATCTTTTGGTTCAGCTAAGCTAATTATGAAACATTGTTCAATGCACATAAATAGGTCGGTGTCCTTATATATTGGTGTCCTCATTATATATCATTCATTGACGACTGTATATTCTAATGAGAGTAAAATTTTGGAAGGGCAAGCAAGCGTGGTCGTATTTGCAAATACAAGGAAGCATGAACAAGAAACCAAAATATTGAAGGAGAGAAAAAAAACCCATAAAGAATAATATATATGAAGAAATTATATGATGGACGAATAATTGTTCAAAAGTCTCCATGAATGTGCGTGGTTGACCACTTGATGTTTGATCATGAATATATGCTTTAGCAGATCTTTTATAGACACTTTATTCATGAATAAAAATTTCATATTTCTTTCTTCATGTTCAAGCAAAAAGACGAGCAGGGGGAGCCCTCTTCTTCTTAAATGGCCGAAGAGGACATCAATAATACACTTCTTGCCAATAATTATTGGAAAATGAGGAGGTGGATTAGTGGTGGTATAAGTCGAGTTGGGTGTATCTGTTATTTTAGGTATGAGTCTGTTTATCTTGTGTCTTTAGTTTTTTCAGTACTAATATGTATTTTTCTCTTAACTCTTGGGCTTATTAATGTATGGTTAAAAAAAGAAAAAGAAAAAAAGTTAGGTTCATTCATTACAGTTGTTGTTGCTATAATATAAGGAGATCCCTTCCCCTAAAGCTTTCTATTATAAGGACAACAGCGACTAATGTACGTGAGATCGACCCCTAGTGCTTAGTAATTAATAACTTTTAAAAGTCTATAAAATTATATAGTAAATTAAGAACGAAATAATTAGTAAGGTTATTAAGGTATACTATCTACTCGGGATGTTGCACTTGTTGTAATGGACGACAGCAAGACGTAAAGTTGTTTCTTAAAAGTAATGCAACCGACACTAATATTACGTACGCTAAACGACATTTTTTTTTCGTGTCCGTTTGTTGTCGAATTCTATATATATCTTTGTATTTGAATGGAAAATATGTAACGTATGTGTACAAGTTACTTTAGACGGCCTCTTGAGACTACGCATTTAAAAGGGGGTGCCAAGAAGGGAAGGTATTCTGGTCTGTTTTGGAGCTTGGAATGCCAAATCAAGTGAGAATCTAGAAGGAGCTTTTTCATAAGAAACTTCCACATGTAAAACTAAAACGGGGTATTAATTAAACTTCAACGCATTGACAGCCAAGCACCAACCAGCTCTTATGGCTTTAGCTTGGCGTTTTAGGGCATGTCAAGTGTGAAAGCACACTCTGGTATTCCCCCCGCCGAAAAATAACCATGCTTTCACTTGGCTCAAAAATTTCCAACTTTAAAAGGCAAAAAGGGTGAAATCCAGGGGAAGAGGGTGCGTTTTCCCCCTCGAAATCCTCACTTTTGTAAGTCTTTGTCTCCACTTTTTGCCCAAAAGAAATTACCCCACAGGGATTGAGGGCGAGCATGAGCCTCGTGTGGTAGGGTGCTACTACGTCTATTAAACATGTAGGAAGGAACATACGTCCAACGTGAGGCTTGTCAACTTTTTCTTCTGTTGCGCCAATCTTAAATCTTAAGGCATCTCACTTCGTCACATTCTAATTACTGTCGTATTAAGACCAATGGCATGATAATAAATTAATGTAAAATGACAAGTGTTGTGCTGCAAGGCACTTTTTAAGTATCTTATTTTTACTTAAAATGTATCGTATTGCATATTAAATTGGAACGAAATGATATGATTGAATACTGGAAGGGTGTTAAAATTCATCAATTGTGTAAAATCATCATTTTATACATAATTTTTCACATTTACAAAATTACACATATGATATGCCTCGCGGATAGAGTTGATCTGGTTAGAGTGTCAGTTTGTATTTTTTGACGTAACTAACAAATATTAAAGTTTTGCAGCTCATAATAAGTTGTAATTAATAAAAATTTGGTGTTTTTAAATCATAAGACATATTAGTTTGAGTTAAGGCAAGACATTTAAGAGTGATTGGCAGCAAGATACACTTCATCACCCTAAATTAATTACCATGATCTTGCATATTCACTGGTGTTTCTAATGCGCCTATTAAGACAAAATTAACTAGATATTTATTTCACTTAATTTTAAGTTATGTATGTCGTCTTTGAAATTCGAATAATGAATTCTCCATCCTTATAAGGGAACGTAATATGGTAATTAAAAGACAATCTGTTAATTACTATTGGCATTTAAATATAGAATTTAGACTATTACATACATGATTAAATTATCTTATCAAAAGTTTTAAATTATGCTAATTTTTCAATTCGATAGCGATTATCGGTAATATGAGACCATTTTAACTCTGAAAAATTGTCGAGATAAAGGGAAAAAAAACAAAAGGCCAAGCCAATTCAAAAACGTCACACACATTGCATAGTTTTGTGACAGTCAAGGATAGCTGCTTCGTTGGCCCAAACCAAGTGTGAAGGCTCAGCCGCTATTTTGCTTTTTTGGGCTTCGGATTGTAAAGCATGTGCGAAAGTCTGCGGTCAAAAGCGGTCATGCTCGCATGGGCCAAAGTAGTTTGGTCTTGCAGTTGTCATAAGTATTTACGCAACACTGATTAATGCTCACGAGCACCGATAAGTAATTAGAAATACTTGATAATATTTTCTAATTTTTAGTTATAATTTCAGCACTAACTAGCGATGAAGCACTTAGATAAGTCGAAATGAACATACTCTCTTAATAAGAATTGGTTTGTGATATGCCTAACCAATATCCGTGATTTTTATTTTGTTTATTTTTTTTTTCTGGGTAAATGAAATGCAAGGATTGATATAGAATCATAGACAGAGTTAGAACAAGTCATTAGTAATAACTCCAGGGAACTTAACCAGTTGAGAAAGTTAACTTGCACTTCAACATCAGCATCTATGAATCTGATTGGGGATGTGCAAAGGAATTTAACTTGGTAAAGATAATTATAACAGAGAAAAAGACTACATATGACCAAATTTCATAACAGCATTTGCAGCTGAACAACCATCAGCCCATTTGCCATGAAGAGAACACACCACAAAAGACTACAAAAAGGGGGTACAGAAACAGAGACAAACAAGTTGCCTATACATTATACAACTGACACTTGAAATGTTTATGGGCACATATATATGCTTGGATTCAAGGTTGGATCAGCTCTGGTATGAGCTTCAGAAGAAAAGAAAGCTCATTGTCTGAGAACTTCACTGCCACCCTTCCTCTCTTTTCTCCTTTACCTTCGCCATCTGAGGAGTTCTCTTCTTCAGCCTCCTCATTAGACGGCCTTATGAAATCTGACACCGCTTCCTTGATTTCTTGAACGAAGTCAACAATCACACCCTCAATCCCCATTAGATGTTGCATGTACACAGCCTCTGGCACATTACTAGCACAAACATCCAATTATTATGCTTCAGAGTATGCATTGGTCACTTGATCTCAGAAGAAAACAATTTGAGGGTAACTTACTTTAAGGGGCCATAAGTCAAGAGGGCAAGCTCTGATTCCTTGATCTTGGGAACCATTGCGGGGTTTCTGAAGATTGCCCTTACTTGAGATACAATTCCGTCTAAGCCACCTTCTAGGCACAACTTTACTGCTTCATCGAGTGAATTCCTTCTTGGGTCAGCGTAGATCTCACATCCTCCATTTGTAAGAAAGAATACCTAATCATCCATGATTCATTCAATTAAAAAAAAAAAGCAAACTTGCATTTGTAGAATCAACATCAATCATCGACAAACATGATTGCGTAAGCTTACGGGGAAAGTGTCCTGGAGTTTCCTAATCAGCTGTGCTGCATCAGGTTGAAAGCTCGAGAACATTATGGGCCTTCCTTCAGCATACTTATTTACAATCTGCCCGTCCCAATTTCAGCAAAATAACAATCAGAACAACATGGATATTGATACAAAAGATTGCATTTCATTTTTCAGTACTACTGTATATAGGTTATGGCAACAGGATGTATTTACCTTCAGGGTCACTTGTATGATGCATTTGAGTTCGCTCTCTTCATATATTTTGTTGTCATCGAACTTCATCTCAATGTTAAAGCCCAGAGATCTGTCAACCTTCTGCAAAATGTCCTCCAAAGTGCATAGAGGATCATCATTCTCAACTCTCCACTCATATATACTCCCATCTTTGGCTTTTCTGAACATTGGCTTCCCCACCTAAACTTGACAACATACATAAACACACATGCTTACACCTGAAACGGTCAAAAGAGAGGAGGAGAGGGACATCAATCTTTTTAGGTCGATCTTAGGGAATAGAATGTACCTTTCTGGGGTCTCTTTGGGGTCCATAACTCAGGAATTCTTCCAGGGTTATCTCAGTCACTCTTTTCTCGACGAATGCCCCCTGTGCTTATTTTGCATCATTGACATGAATGATCATATGTACTATAAGGTCGTCAACAAATGAGCTAAGAAGGTTTGAGTTCAGAACTAACCTTATCCTTGGTGAGAATATGAATGTCGTGGAAAATGACTGGGCAATCATCTTTTGTCACCTACAAACATAGGTTTCAGGTTGGTTTGTAGATTCTTTTTGAGGATCATCTCCCACCCAAACTAAAAAGAAAGTACAAAAGAGGAGAGAAATGTACAAGCCACACGGAGAATCAAACCAGATCAGTACCTGTTCTGAAGCTAATGTACGTAGGAGGCATTTTAAATTTGCAGTTGCATATTCATATACAGCAACTTAGTAAATGATTAATGATTTACATAAGTTTGGAAAAGATTGGATGGTTCCAGGTTAAACTAAACTGAACTATAACAAATTCATACATACCTGAAAACCCCCTGTCCAAGCAAATGTGACTGAGGATACGGAAAGCCGGAAAGGGAGCTCTTAGATGTAAATAGTCCTATCCCTTAATTTTAGACACGTCACCTCAATTGAACCTTGACTTTTGTAGCATTAAACATAGGTACTACTTTGCTATGCATGAAAACATATCACAGTTGTATAAGAATAAGGTTATATAACAACATGTGAACTCTTACAATTAATTTTCCGAATATTGCAATATTAGGTGGAAAAATTCCACGGAAAATAACATACATCTAACAGCTTTTCACTAAATTTATATTGACTTGTCTTGAATTTTGTAATTGACATAGTAGGCCGCACCATATATTAGACAAATAGGGCATCTTGAGAGGTAAACTAAAAGGCCCAGCCCAGCATTGCGGCCCAAACCAAACATATTAAGCACAAAGCTCAGAAAAAGAAAAGAAAAGAGAGTAGGAGAGAAGAAAAGAAAAGCAAAAAGTGATGACAGAAAAAAAAAAAAAAAAAAGCCTGTGACTTGCGGGGTCTTGGCAATGGCCACTATCCACTCCACCATGCAAATATGCAAAGAAAAGGGAAATTGAAAGATACCTGAACATCAAATTCAATATAGTCAAGATTAAGCCGAGCCGCATGATTGAATGCCAAGACTGAATTCTCTTTGATTGATTTCATTCTCCGATCCGATGATTGCAAGTTGTTCATGCCGCTGCCTCTGTGTCCCATCACCACCAACTTCCCCCTTTTCTGCCCCTTCCCTTTTCCTCCTCCTTCCTCCACTCCTGCTGTTCCAATTCAATTCAATTCAATTCAAATTCCAGAAAGCAACAAATTCAGATTAAATTGATTAATCAACACAGCTAGCTAAACCTGTAGAGGAGAAGCGAACTGGTGAACAGAGGGCGGCATTTTCTGGAACTTGATCAAGGCTAGGCACGTCTAATGCGTGGATGGTTTTCAACGCCATGCTTATTAATTCACCCTTGTTGCTCCCTCAACCAAACAATGAATCAATCAGTCAATAAATCTGGAGAACAACTGGTAGGAGGCGGAGAGAGAAAGGGGGACGGGCATTGCCAGGCACCGCATTTCGTGTGATTCAATGAATTTCTGATACGTCAGAATCGTTGAAACATTGGGGTTGATCATCAAAGACGGGTGTCAAAATTGTTGTTATAAATAATACTCCATGACAAATGGAAGAATGGTCAATCATAGTTCCCAAAAAAAATAAAAATAAAAAGCGGCTAATTATTCTTCAATTAATTGGATAATGAATCTGGAAAAAGGGTAACATAATGACAATATTATTGATAAGTAATACATTGCCCTCTGAGCAGACAGGCGGACTCTGACGTTCTAGCCCTCGGCCATTGGGGATTTTGTTTTCTACATCCCACTCTTCTATTTATCATCTTATCCTCTACTTTTTGTGATCATAATTAAACCAATCTTCTTTACATTAATTTTAGTCCATTTTATTTTTGGAAAAAAAAGAGAGGCAAATTAAGACAAGAAAATATCTATATATCTTTTATGCATGTTGCTTTGACCAGTCTTTTCCAAAAATAGCCTCACCATTTATGCAAGATAAAAATGTGTGACATATTGACTACATTTGTATTCTGTGTAATCAAGATAAGATGGAATTAACCAATATGTAACATCTTACATCGCGTTTTCTTTTTCCTAGAAACGACTAGTATGAAGTACGAATACACATAAAATCAGTTAAATGTACGCATTCCATCGATTAAAGGGTAATTTGGCACCATATTTTTTAACTTTTTTGAACAAGAATTTTTTGAAGAATGGATCTTTACCAAACACTCGTAACATACAATAATTTTGATCAAATCCTAATTGTCTACCACAATATGTACTCTGAATCTCAAATCTACTTGTAAGGAATTGGACACTCCAACTTTTTACTCTTTTAAAAAAAAAAAAGAAGAACGTCATCAATATTAATATAATTAATTAGATCCAAGTATCACCTTGTAATTAAGGATTTTATGGTGCCTATCATCCTCTTGAAGTTTTCACTAAAAGCTTAAATTCAAATTTTACATACACTAACCGTTAATTTATGAATTGGTTTATGAGAAAGAGAGGTGTAAAACTGGGTTGAGATCTTACTAAACCTTTAACCTTGCTAGGTGGTCGATAGAACCTAAGATTTCCGAAATCCGACTTGATAAAGGGTGCACATACAACTAACTAAAGGAACAAATTTTATATACAACGTACGTGAAATCTGCGCGCTTAGAATAGAGACGAACATATTGAAGGGTAGATCCAGCAAGCACAGGGGACACCGGATGAGAACGCCATGCAATAAGTAGCACTTAAAGTTATAATTGGTCATCACTTTCACTTCACATCAAATTAGACAAACTCATTTTTAGAGGTGACAAATTAAAGGAAAGGACAATAACCCTGACGCTTCAACTTCACCCTCCACTATTTCATTTCATCCAAAATTAGGTGCGGATGCATTCGATGCTTAAATTTGGTAAAACGATACCCAAAAAAGTACCACTACATATATACTAGTCAAAATTACGGTAATTAACTCAAATGAGATACTTATATTTTAAATTTGTAGATCTATTGTTAGAATGCCTTGAATCTGTTTTCTTTAGCCCCCTTTTGCAGACCTACCACGGTGAGATGTGGTTTTTGATGAAAATTCTATGTGAGATATGGTCTGGTAAGCTTGCAGATTACTCAAATCTGAAATTTTTTGGTTGTCCTGTTGATTATCATATAAATGAGGGCAAATTAGAACCTTGAGCTAGGAAGGAAGTATTTTTGGGCGACGGGGATGGAGTGAAAGGTTACAGAATTTGGTCTCCATCGGAAAATAGGGTTATTATTAGTAGAAATGTGATTTTTGATGAAAATTCTATGTTTAACCCTACTGTGAAATCTGTTATTGTGTCAGAAACTGGTAGTGTTGAGAAACAGGTGGAGCACCAAGTCACTCATGAAGAGAGTGAACCACAACAGGAAGAAACTCAACATTCTTGTGCAGAAATCGAGCCCATACTGCTAGCTAATCAACATAGCTTAGCTCTTGGTCGCTCTAGGATGACTAATTTCGGGAAGCCTCCTACGCAATACGGTTTCGAGGATATGGAGGCTTACGGACTACAAGTTGTTGAAGAGGTGGATCCTCACGAGCCGTCCACCTATAAAGAAGCAGTCACATGTTCCAAATCTACCCAATGGATTGCAGCAATGGGAGATGAGATGGAGTCACTTCAAAAGAATAAGACTTGGGAACTAGTGAAATGACCGTTGGACAGAAAAATCATCACCTGTAAATGGGTTTTTAAGAAGAAGGAAGGGATATCACCTACTGAGGATATCAAATACAAAGCTCGAGTGATTGTAAGAGGGTTCAGTCAGGAGAAGAGAGTATACTACACAGAGATTTTCTCACCAGTGGTCAGACATACTTCAATCAGATTACTATTAGCAATGGTGGCACATCAGGATCTTGAGCTTGAGCAACTAGATGTAAAGACAACTTTCTTACATGGAGAGCTGCAAGAGGATATATACATGGCTCAGCCATATGGTTTCCAAGTTCCTGGGAAAGAAGAATATGTCTGTCGTCTGAAGAAGTCCTTGTATGGACTAAAGCAGTCACTTAGGCAGTGGTACAAGAGGTTTGACACCTACATGATACAGCTCAGGTATAATAGGAGTCCATATGACTGTTGTGTATGTCACAACAATGCAACAAATGGTTCATTTATCTATTTTTGTTGATGATATGATGATATCTGCAGAGCACAAATCTAATGTTCAGAAGCTGAAAGGTCTCCTAAGTGCTGAGTTCGAGATGAAGGATCTGGGTCCAACAAAGAAAATTTTGGGTATGGAGATCTATAGAGATAGAAGTTAGAAGACGCTTTTCTTATCACAGAAGGGCTATATTCAGAAGATATTGTCAAGATTCGGCATGTCTACAACAAAACCTATAGATACTCCAAGTGCTGCAAATGCCCACCTATCTGTTGCATTTGCTCCTAAAACTGTTGAAGAAAAGGAATACATGTCTCGAGTTCCTTATGCTAGTGCAATAAGGAGTTTGATGTATGCGATGGTCTGTATAAGACCTGACCTTGCACATGCTGTTAGTGTTGTTAGTAGGTTCATGGGAGAATCTGGTAAGGAGCATTGGCAAGCTGTGAAGAGGATTTTTTGCTATCTAAGAGGTACGTCTGATGTTGGTCTCATCTATGGAGGTGATACCCAGTGTTTGGTGGCAGGTTATTCAGATTTTGATTGTGCTGCAGATGTGGACAGCAGGAGATCAATGACTGGTTATTTCTTCACTCTTGGAGGTTCTGTTGTAAGCTGGAAGGTAACTTTGCAGCCCACGGTTACTTTGTCTACTACGGAAGCAGAGTACATGGCACTGACAGAAGCAGCCAAGGAGGGAATCTGGTTAAAAGGACTAGTCAGTGATTTTGGTCTACCCCATGCTCAAGCTACCATATACTATGATAGCTTGAGTGCAATATGTTTAGCCAAGGATCAGGTTCACCACGAGAGGACCAAACACATTGATGTTCGATATCATTTCCTGAGAAATGAAAAGAGAATTCCACTAAAGAAAGTAGGTACTGCTGACAATCCCGCCGATATGTTCGCTAAGTCGGTTCCAGTTAGCAAGTTCCAACATTGTCTGGACTTGTTAAATGTTGGAAGCTGTAAATTTGCCTCTTGGAGAGCAAAATTTGAAGCAGAAGAGACCTGACACTGTTATGGTGTATCTGTTGTTGCTATGATTGGATTCAAGTCAAGGTGGAGATTTGTTAGAATGTCTTGAATCTATCTTTAGCCCCCGAAACTAACGGCGTATGTGATGTATGGGTTAGGGTTAACCCTAAAACCTAAACCCTATATATGTAATGCGTATCTCTGTATTCCATTATCATCGGATGAATAAAACTATCCCTCTCTTTTGTCTGTGGACGTAGCTAACAAATTCCATGTTAAATCTGTGTGTATTTGTTAATTTGTTCATACTTTCTCACATCCGTCATAACATCTATGACTTCTCAAAATATAAGAAGGCCAGCGGCCTTATGCTGAAGCGTCTATGGAGAAGGCCCTTACTTAACTATAATTGCCAACAAATTTACAAAACCAATCCAATTAAGTAAAACACAAGAAAGGATGATATATAGAGTGCAGAGGCCTCATTGATTATTTATGCAAAAGTAATGTAGCTAACAAAATAATAAACGCTAACATCGTTTTCTTTGTCTGATATACTCAATGTAAATGCGCGAAGATCACATGAAACACTTAGTTGGTGCGACGGAGACAATAAATAAATTCCTGATAGAAAGAAACAAAAAGAATTTCAAAGTAAAGAGAGCTGACAACCAAACTTCATGTAGTCATGTACATTAATTAGGTCTGGTTTTTAATTTGTTTCAAGACAAAGCCAGGAGAAGTCAGCTGGAACCACACCTCATTCGATGCTTAAATTTTTGCATTTTACATTAATTAGAAACAAATATACGTTCTCTATATCAAACTAAAAGATGTGTTAGCAGTTAGGAACATGAACATCGTCGGCCTCTAGTCTTACGGCTATAGGTTTAATCGTTATCACGTGTTCTTGTAGAATACTAAGCTCATCTTAATAATTATATACGTCCATTTAATTTACTTGCTAAGGATAAGACTGTACACATTCAAACCCCTAAAACTATATATTGATCTATCTCTTCTTTGATAGAGATTATGATTATTAGTTTATATGAGGCCTATTATTATGTGAGTCCAAGATTGCTTACTCTAACTCTAATGACATATAAGATGGAAGGTGAAGTTGGGGTGGCTTTATTATGTAAATAAGGTGAATGATAATAGGCCACATTACCTACCAAGGCCTGCAGCTGTCATGCAACAAGGATGAATTTATAGTATGCAACTCATCTCTCACCCATGCACTTCTCTTCCTCATTCTATTTAAATGACAAGACAATTATTTAACTCAAACCTCTATCACTTGAGCTTTCCCTTCCAAGACGCTTAAGCTTTTTCTCTAGCTAGAGATGGCGCTGCACATTGGTCACAGTGGATTGGCTGTTACTATCGTGGGTATTTTAGGTGAAACTCATTCATTCTCAATGGGAGTACTCCTCCCATGCATATTTTTCTTAAATATGTGCATGCACTACTGTTGAGGGCATACTATGACTGCGCTTTCTAATTGCAAGGGAAATGCACACAATTCAAGCTGAATTTCAAATCCAAGTTTTGTTAATATTTTAAAAACTCTTATGTGTTTGCAAACCCAAAAAAAAAAAAAAAAGTTTTGTATATCTTTGGCCAATGCTAATCTGGCTAATTTCCTTATTTCTGATGAATTTTACTTCTAGATTCCCTTTTGCTTTCGCATAATCTGATCCTCTTACTTGTCAGGGGTGTTAGGTTTTATATGGTTGATTTCTAGGTTTAGAACTTTACATGTTACAAATTATAGATAGCTTGAATGCATTTTAGACAACTAATAGTTAATTAACTGAGTTCCTCTTTTTTTGTTCTGTGTCATGTTTTAGGCAACATCATTTCAGTAATGGTCTATCTTGCTCCACTGTAAGCACTTCTAATTATCTCAATTTTTATTTTGCATAACTAATCTATCTTAACTTCAGGAATTCATGTGAATATTCACACGTACAAGGCTAGACATTCTGTTTTGCATACTACGTGCAATACATGATGGAGATTTAATTTCTAGTGCATGAATGTACAGGCCAACATATTATCGAATTTACAAGAAAAAATCAACAGAAGGTTTTCAATCGGTGCCTTATGTTGTAGCACTATTTAGTGCGATGCTTTGGTTATATTATGCCCTGCTCAAGGAGGAGGAATACTTCCTCATCAGCATAAATTCAGTTGGAATCATAATTGAGACTTTATACATTGGCTTCTACTTTGCTTATGCACCCACCAAGGCCAAGGTTTGCACTGCCAAGCTGGTTTTTGCTCTGAATCTGGGAGTGTTCTCTATCATTGTCATCATAATTGAATTACTCCTGGGAAATAGTTCAAATCGCATTCATGTGCTCGGATACATTTGTGCCATTGTCACAACAAGTGTCTTTGCTGCACCCTTGACTATCATGGTAAGACCTCAAAGCTGTCTCCACTTATTACAACTAATCACAAAAAGGGTTTGTTCCGTACAACTGCTTTTGACAGTAGCCAATTGCTGTTTCGGTAGCAAATAACTGATAAATTGATGACAATTGTTGTTTATCTAGCAATTAGTTGCCGTGTCGAAGCGTGAGGATTGCTATGTACCTAGTTAATTGAATAAAATATCCATTTTAGATTCTCATTGAAAGAGTCGACAAAAAGCTAGTAACAAATGAGATGGTAGTCTAACTTCTGAACATGTAACGAGTTTATTAGAAATTGATTCTACTTGAGCCATGCTATGGGGGGATTCACATGATTTTTGCAGTGTTATTTTAGCAGGGACTAAAACAAGCACCCGTAGAAAAGAGAAATCTTGGGCAACATTAATTTCATGAACAAACTAATGAGTAATGACTCAAGTTGCTTTGTTACTTGCACGTTGCAGGTAAAAGTAATAAGAACCAGGAGCGTGGAGTTCATGCCATTTCCCTTGTCATTCTTCCTCACATTGTGCGCTGTTATGTGGTTTGCGTATGGTTTATTGCGCCAAGATCTATTTGTTTCTGTGAGTACTTTCAATTCAAACTGCCATCTCCCCTCCCCGTGGGGTTCCCTCAATATAATTTTATAGGCCATCCTTCTCACATTGACATTTTCTTTCTTTGTTGCGATTCACTGATCGAATCAGATTCCAAACATATTCGGGTTCGTGTTGGGACTGCTCCAGATGGTGTTATATGCACTGTACAAAAACTGTTGCTTCTCCAACAACTTGGACATGAATGTGGCCGATTCTAGAAAGAATGAATCTCATCATCAACAGCAGATATATTCTGAGAAACCAGCTCAGGATAAGAAAGCCGATCGCCAGGACAGCAGCAATGACGATCACAATAAACTTGCAGCCCTTGATAATGCAGTATGAGTTCTCCCATCTCAGAAAAGCACCTCCTCGCTCCTCTCTCGATCCACGCATTGAATATATAACTTATCCAAATAGAATGTGGTGACTTCTGTCATTCGGGCATTGTATTCATTACCAAAACTAGCATCAGCAATATAAGCAATAATTAGTTAGGTGACTTGGAGAGATCAAATGTATCCAACTCCCTGGCGCTTTATTCCTATAACAACCTCATTTTTGTCACTTACTTGAACGTGGTGCCACCCACTTGCTTGAATTATGAGTACCTGCTACTTTATCAGTATGCTCAATAAGGTGCCTGGGTTCAACATTAACAGAAGACTACCCTACTAATTACTTCTGCGAATCTGGCTCTCGCTTTTTGTGTTTCTTTTTTTTTTTGGTGGGTCTTTTTTTTGGTTTGGGGGGGGGGGGGGGGGGGGTAGTAGTACAAGCAAATCCATCTAGATTTCCACCTCAACGCGTACGTCCGGTGGTAGGGAAGGGTTTGGGTTGGAAGAAAAGAAAGAACCCCATTCCTATGCTGTATTTTGATACCAAACTCGCATTTTCCACCTCAACGCGTACGTCCGGTGGTAGGGGAGGGTTTGGGTTGGAAGAAAAGAAAGAACCCCATTCCTATGCTGTATTTTGATACCAAACTCGCATACTGTGCGGTTGAGTCTCTACCGTGTGACCAATCCTTTATTCATCAAACAAAGACAAACATGTTTTGAATTGGTCAAATATAGATTGTAAACTGTTTATTTTAAAGACAAGACATCAAGCTCAGTCATTTTCAAAGGGAGCGAGGAGAAGTTCCAATGGCACCGGACATGTTCGCCAAAGAAGCACAATCAATAAGAAAGATCCCATCAGTTAATCACAGGAAAAAAGAAAAATATTGAAACAACTCTTTTGCATTACAAGGAGCCAAATGTAGTTCACTTTCTTACCAAAGATATACACTGCTCCGCCTGTGCAATTCCACCCTCAACGTCCGCGTCTCCCTTGTATGAGCCAATCTCTCAAGAAAACGGAAAACAAAGGGTGAAAGGGATATGGGTATTTAGGTCCTCCACATGAAGCCTCAACACGTTTTTAGAAGTCATGAAATAAAAAGAAAAAACGGGAACGCACAGACTGGTATGGTAAATGACATTTGCTTCTTGGGCACTCTTCTGCATCCGACAGCGCAGGGTGCAAAAAAGAAGCCAAGTTTAATCAAAACTTGCACCTGTACAAGCGGAAGGGGAGGTGCATCATACATTGTTTCCATCATAGGTTCCTTGAGCGCTTTGCCGTCTTTTCTCTCGCAAATGCTCTCCCCACATCTTGGCCTCAGCAACAGCCCTTTCCCTCTCCAAATCCCGCTTCAACATCCTTGCAGTCTCCTTTGGGGAGTCATCTCTTTCAGACCCACCTTCTGAATCCAAGGTTTGCCGTCTCTTTTCCCGCCAATTCTCGCCCCACATCTTAGCTTCTGCTACAGCGCGTTCTCTGTCCAGATCCCTGTTTAACATTCTGGCTGTTTCTTTAGGAGAGTCATCTTTCTCCGATCCCTCCAAGTCCCATTTGCGTCCCGAACCTCCCCCATCTTCACCACTGCTTATCTTCCCACTATTCTCGTCTCTTCTTCTCCTATCCTCTTTAGCATTGGGGTCATATGCCTGGTTTGCCAGATAAGAGAGGGCAGTCACAACATCTCCAATAAGAGGACGAGCAGCTGCATTTTCCTGGATGCACATGGATGCAACAGCCAGAGCTTGATAAAGAGCTCGTGTTGGAAACCGACCCTGCAGCCGGGGATCCGCCAATTTTATAAACTTGCGCCTATCACTGAACAAAGGACGTGCCTGCACAAGTAAGATGGTGCCTAAGTTCATATGCAACAAAAGCACCTAAAAAGATCATGACTATTCTTCCCAAACCCAAGAACAGCAAATGTAAATCAACGCACCATTAACACGAGATTTCAAATATGTCAGAGTCAAGTACAGAATGAGAATCTCACCCATGCTACAAGGTTCTGCTCTCCATGAGGACGAGTGTCATCAATGGCTCGGCGTCCAGTTATCAGCTCTAAGAAGACTACCCCAAAACTATATACATCTGATTTCACAGTCAATTGCCCTGTCATAGCATATTCAGGAGCGCAATAACCGTATGTGCCCATTACCCTAGTTGAAACATGCGACTTGTCACCAGTAGGCCCGAGTTTTGCAAGTCCAAAGTCGGAGAGCTTGGCCTGGTACCCTTCATCTAGTAGTATGTTTGATGACTTAAAGTCCCTATAAATAACTGGAGGATTTGCTTTGTCGTGCAGGTATTCCAATCCTTTTGCTGCTCCAACAGCAATTTTCATTCTTGTATTCCAGTCCAGTGGTTCTTTATCAAGTGGGAGATCTACAAAGAATGAGAATAAATTTCAGACCAATGTTGTTCATTAACAACTCAAAAAATGTTTCATAATCCGTGTGCAATGTGCATATAGCAAATAATTAAGCACTATGCATGACACAATAAAGCTTATTTTTGCATATGAGCGTAATCCATCAGTATCCCAAGCCCCGTGAAGATCCTAGCCAAACTTATATGAAACTCAATGTCTCACTAGGGAGGGCCTTCTCTCCCCCCCCCCCCCCAAGTTTCTTGCTTTCCCCCCTAGATTGCATAAAAGTTGTCTCAATTGATTCCTAAATGTACAAGGCATTGACTGCCTGCCACTTCACAACAAAATTAGAAAACGACTCAGTGAAGCATTCTGCTTTAATCCACTTTAGTTTGAAGACAAACTTTGCTCAAAAACGAGTTTTCCAGCCATTTGGCAAGGTGACAAAAAAATATCTATAAAGATAGCGACTAAAATGATTTATTCCCATCTCACCAAGTGACCGTGCAGTTATCACTTATCCGTATTAAGTAATTCTGTGAACAAGAAAGTCAACTGTTGTAAGAACCACTGTCCAACCCATCCTATGCATCATATTAAGCCACTAGAAACTAACAATTTCAACTTGAATGGTTACAGGGATTATTCAGCTACTTTCAGTCAGAAAGCAGCTCCAACACAATTTATAATTCTCAAATTTGTTAGATAGAATGAATTGTATGTTAGTTGAGGCTTCAGTTGTTGGAATATTACATACTTGATAAGCAAAGTAAGTGGAGCTGCTGAAGTATCTAGGTTACCCTATTGTACTAAATCAAATGCATTATGGAAGCTGGAAAGTTAACAAGACCAATATGATAAAAGAAAAGGCAAAAACAGCACCAAGAAAGGAGGAATGGCAAAATGATACCATGGAGATGATCCTCTAATGATCCAAGGGGCATGTATTCATATACGAGTAGCCGCTGGTCACCATCAGCACAATATCCGATCAGATTCACTAGGTTGGGATTATGTAAAAGACTGAGCATAAGAACCTCTACTAGGAACTCTCTGTTGCCCTGGAGACCATTTCTGTCCAATTGCTTAACAGCGACGACCTGCAAGCACCAGTGTAGCTTTATGTATTCATGACTAAATCCAAATAAGAAATGACATTCAACCCAACCAAGGCAGATAGTGGCCAATAATATCAGTGAGATTTTACAATATGTAAGCATTCATGGAACTTCTCGATGGGCTCCTCACACTCAAAATTATCAACAACCTGTTGGCATTTCATTTTAAGTACTTGGCACCAAGTTCATATGACCCATTTAGCAAGCTCAGAATCGAAGCACCAATTGAGAGCAGACACTATGTATGCACTGTCAAGCATGATGAATGTAGAGAAAGAAATTCTACCTGACCGTTCTCTAGCTGGCCCTCATATACACGACCGAACCCACCTTCCCCGAGAAAACACTCATCCCTAAAGTTCTTGGTAGCGGCTTGAAGCTCACGGAAGGTGAATGTATGGGCAGATATAGGAGTGTCAGTTGCATCCTTGGCAACTGACGATTCTCGTCTTGGTCCAACATTGTTTCTCGATTTAAGCCTGTCAGCTCCTGTAGATTCCTCAGATTAACAAGAGATAATTAATAATGAAAGTCAAAGGTCCTTCTAAGCAGAAACCCAGTAAATAAGCAATCTATGAAGGAAAGGTTTGGTATTCTGACCCCAATATTGGTTAGTCCACCATCCTTCTCCCAAAGTGATTCAGTGATCAGGTATTTGAATTAGATGAAGGGGCATCTGCTAGGCATATACAATCATCTAGCTCTATCTGGATTGATCTAACTTAACTGCATCAGGCAAAGATTCATAATTTTACCTAATTAAGGACTCTTTCTTTAAATGAAAAGAAAAAAGGAGTTCATAAAGTTGCATTGATCCACGCAGGCCAGACACACTGATTCTACAAAACAAATACCAAATCCTCCAAAAGGGTATCGGTTACTTTGAGACAGTGTTATTGTTTTAATATTAGGAACCAAAATTAACACAAACACTACAGCATCAAGAAACCTGGGGTGGCTCCTTTTATCAAAATTCCAATCACCCATTCTATTCTTGCGTGAAATCGGCATCCATAAATCAACTTAGTTATCCAAACTCAACCTCAACACCATAATAGTATATCCTCAAGCAGCCTAAAGTTAGCTTCTGTTAACAATCCCAATCACCAAAACAATCTAATCTGGTGTAAAAATCAGTACCGACAGATCAATCAAATAATCCAAAGCACAAAAAGGAAAAAGGGACAGAAAAAGAACTGGGATCAGACCACTTAATTATATAGATACAGCTAGAAAGAGGTAGGAATGAAACTTACCAGAAGATAATTTAGAGATATTGGAGTTAGGAGAAGGGGCGTGTTTGTGATCATCTTGGCCCCTTGGAGGTGGATTCAATCTCTCCTCCTCTTTTGATTCAAAGCAAGAGAAACACCCCATCTATGATCAACTAACTAACTAAACCAACTGGCTCAGGATTCACGGAAAGGAACATACAACAATTCCCAAGTCTTAAGATTTGATTTTTAATCAATCAGCACCAGAATTGAGAGAAATAAAAACCATTGATTAGAAATAGCATGAAAACTTTTGATGGGCAAATCTCCAATCTCACTTTTTTACCCCCTCCAAGTCCTGATGGGATCGTGTCTCTAAATTAGTAAATATACCAAAGTCCCAAAGAAGAGAAGGGTAGAACGGCACAAGAAGCTCAGAAGAATAGCACAGGGAGAGAGAAAGGGGCAGATGGAGAATGGAGGCGTGTGGTATCTTGGTTGAGCACAGAGAGAAATGAAGTGCAAAAACAAAATGGGGGACTGAGAGAACGAAAATGCTGGGAAGTTGGGTTCCTACGCTTTCAAGACAGAGTGGTGTTTTATCGGTTTCGTCTAGCAAATGCAAGATGAAAGTGAGATTCAGATAAGACTTCTGAGTCCACCCAATTACCCCGTCGTTTGCTCGTTTTGACAGTTTCATAAGGCGTCACCTACCCAACTCCCCCCAAATTTCGTCTTTTTTTTTTTGGGTTATAAAAAAATTGTTTTGGTTTCCTCTGTTCTTATGCAGCTGCCCTAATTGCTCACAGGCATGACTTATGATAATTAGTTTTTTTTTTAAAAAACTATGGAAGAAAGCAAGCATTCTACTGCATGCTGAAATTATCAACATAACAGCCAAAATATGATTTCTTTTATGCAAGAACTAGACATATTAAGCTATAAGACTATCCTTCATTATCAATATCAAAGTTTATTTGAGTAAGGACCATTTGTGAGAGGGGGGAAAGAAAAAGAAAGTCCATTCACACAGTGCCGGATCCAAAAGTTTGAAGTGGAGGTGTCCACTTACTAACGTTCATCACCGTTTTTTATAAGTTCATCATAGTTCGAGTTTTATGATATTTTCTCTTAACGATAAACTGAAGTGAAGTGGTATATAAGATAGCACAGTTTTGGAGATATGATTACATGAACCAATATGCAATAAAATGCACTAGCCTGCTAACCATTTTCAATTTCATTTTTTAACTGTTCGAAAAATGGACCTTTTAGGAAAAGTAGACTTTGAAAAGCCATAAAAACACTCAGGTTCTAGGCCTTGTAACGCTGCTTCAATACAAAAAGAAGGAACCTTCACGAGCTTGTGATTCGGGATTAATGAAGTCCATGTACCTCTTCGTTTACACAAATCTGGCAAACCAGAAGCAGAAAAAGAAACAGAAACGGATCGAACAAATTCTACTTTTGAGATTGATTTGATTAACCAGATAAAGATTTCATTTTTACCCCCATTAAGAGTAGTTAGACAACCAACAAGGCTCTGGTGCTTGCAAAGTCAAAAATTTTTGCCCCTACTTCATACCAAACTGTGGTCGGTGACCCGGGCACTTGGCAGTGGATTGTTGGGGGTGGGTATTGACAAGTGCCAATGGCGTATTTTTGTGGTCGATGAGGGGCGTTGGTGACTCGGCGTGCGGCTGATACAGTGAAACCTGACTTGAGTGGCTGAGGTGCTGGGCAGAGTAGCAGTCAACGCTAGCAATGTCGAGTAGAAGGCCAGAGTGGAGGACTGTAGTGGAGGTTTCGGTTTTTCGATGACTGGTGCACGGCCACATCGGCTAGAGTGAAGGAGGCAGGGACCGAGGAGCCGAGTGGGCGGCGAACTAGCGACTGACTGACTATCAAGTTGGAGGCAAGGGAGTCAAGGAGAGCTCAGAGGAGTGTTTGGGAAACTGGAGTACTCAAACGGCAGGCCACCACACGTGATTAATTCAGTGTGATTTTTTTTAATGTTAGGAGTTGGCTTTTAGCTTTTGGGTTGGTCCAATTACAAGGTCCAAGTTGATAAATTTTCAATGATGATTTTTTCTGAGCTAATTTTAGAGGTGTCCATTAACAACATATATCTAGGCTTCAAATTAACTTGTAAGACATTTTTTTGGACTAGAGGTGTCCATGGACACCCCTCCACTAGCCATAGATCCGCCTCTGCATTCACAAACAATCAAATGAGTTTGTCAGTTTTTGCACCAGTAAAATGAGATATAAATTGTAGAATTTCCAGCTTTTCCTTTCTATTGGTCCAAATGTAAACAAATTGGTAGTAACATATCTGGCCCAATTAACCAAACCGAATAACCTAAATTTGTATCCAATTCAACATATAGTAAACAACTAACTTAAAGTGAACGAAACTTGGATTGCAAATTGCAACTTGATCTCATACCATACTTATTGGACTAAATATCAATTGACTCAAAGTCAATCTGAATCAAACATAGCATCACACCAATATTTTTCTGTTATTGTTATTTACTTGATAAATTTATTGGATCAAATATCAAATAACCACAGTCCAAATCGAAAATAACTCCATCTGAAACTGATACCAAGCCAAGTCTTGTTAACCCAAACAGGGACCGAATCGAAATAAACACAATCTAAGATCAAATCAAGTCAAATTATTAATTTGTCAGGTTTATATCTAGGGCCTCTATCTGAACGTTAAAGTGGAGGTCTTAGTGATAGTGGTAGCAGTTCCATCTGAACTTGCACATCATTCTGCCACATGCCCACGATATAGAGGCCAGACTTAGGTTTCATCAAATGTGAGATGCTAAATCTCATCTAAGAAAGGCCCATGTCTTTGTCTGAATAGCCCATACATAGGCCCATTACACCTTCATGCCGCCTATTCCACGGCCCAAAACCCAAATGATCCAGTCAAGTAGGCGATTAAGTAAAATTTTGAAAAGAGAGGGGGCACCCAAAAAAAAAAAAGGGAAAACTTTTGGAAATAAAAAGTCGTGGAGAGCACACAGGTCTGGAAATCTTCTTCCTCAGCGAAGTTCAACCCTTAACTGTCAACTGCAACTACTTCACCACCACCATCTCTGGCCTCTCTCTCCCCCAAGACAACTGACCAGTTCCTTCCATTGCCCTCCAATCTCTAATCACTCTTCTCTCAATTTTTTTTTTAAAATAAAAAGCCTGACAGATCACCGAAACCAATTCTCTTAGAAAATTATTCAATTAATGAATTAATATCTTCCCCCCATTCCCACTCTGATCCTTCCACCTCTGTTTCCTCTTGTGTGATGCATATCCAATATTCACTCCTCTATTCGATTATTCGCCCTCGTCATTTACCGAAAACCACCCCAAAACCAATCAGACCTAACAGAAAAACACCAAGTAATGGCGGCCAGCAATGGACCTCTCAAATCCCTCAGCTTTGATATCAAACTCCAAGATGATCTAAACACCAAACTCAATCACAAATACATTACCAAATCCTACAGCTTTGCATCACGAAGCCACAATGATCTTCACCAATATGACGATGATCATCAACAACCCAATTCACAAACTCATGATCAACCAAAAAACGATCAAGAACTCACCCTCGATCAGCTCTCCGAAGAGGTTCATCATTTCATCGTTTCTCTCTCTAATGTTGAAGACCGATCCCACCAGCCCCTTGAAATCCCCAATGCAGTGGCTCAATTCTTCAAGGAGCTCGAATCGAAGATCGATGAGTACGAAGAGAATTCAGTCGCCTTTGGCGACAATGGTGACGCAGATTCTTCCCTCGTCGCCGCCGTGACTCGACTGTCGAGCCTCATGGAGGCGCTCGGCGCATTCGAATCTCACGCAATCGCGGTGTTGAACGAGGGGAGCGCCGTCCTGCACCACGCGATGGTGTTCCTCGAGGAGGAGATCCGACGCCTTCTCGAAGAATCCTCCGCTCCAGAATGTTCGAATAATCCGGATCATTCACATTCGAATTCTTCCTCCAAAAATCATCATCATCAACAAGAGGCAGAGGGAGATTTCTGTCTATTACCGGAGCGAAAGTCCGAATCCGAGTCCGGAACAACGACAATCACCTTCCCAACCTTCTCCTCTGAGTATCTCTCCAACATCGGCCTGATTTGCAAGGCGATGATCGCCGGCGGCTACCAAGTCGAATGCTGCAACGTCTTCGTCATTGCTCGGCGGCACGCATTCGACGATGAATTGAAGCGGCAAGGATTCGACAAATTCAACGCCGACGATGTTCAGAAGATGAATTGGGAGACTCTGGAGGGAGAAATCGCCACTTGGATCCGCGTCTTCAAGCACTGCTTCTCCCACCTCCTCCCAGGCGAGCGCAATTTTTACAATTCCGTCCTCGCCGACGATCAATCCGCCGCCGGCGAACTCTTTTCCGACCTCTCCTCCGCCGTCGTTACCATCTTCGTCAACTTCGCCGAGGCCGTCTCCATGACGAAGCGCTCCACCGAGAAACTGTTCAAATTCCTCGACATGTACGAGACCTTGATGCAGAGCATCGATGGCGACGATTCAATCTACTCCGACAAGGAATTGAGGTCGGAGTTGTCCTTCGCAGCGAGTCGACTCGGCGAGGCCGCGGTCTCCATCTTCTGCATGCTCGAGAACTCAATCAAGAGCGACACCGCCAGGACTCCAGTCCCAAGCGGCGCAGTCCATCCATTGACGAGATACACCATGAACTACTTGAAGTACGCCTGCGAATACAAGGACGCTCTTGAGCAAGTTTTCCGGCGACACCTCAAAACAGAGCAACCGGAGGACTACGAAGTAGTCAGCAGCAATGGCGGAGGAGAGAGAAAAGGAGAGTCAAACGAAAAACAATCGCCATTCGCAGCGCAACTAACATTAGCGATGGACTTGCTGGATGCAAATCTAGAGGCGAAATCGAGGCTGTATAAGGATCCATCATTGAGGTACATTTTCATGATGAACAATGGGAGGTACATGTTGCAGAAGGTGAAGGGATCGCCGGAGATTCACCAAGTGTTGGGGGACAATTGGTGCCGGAAAAGGTCCTCCGACGTCCGGCAATGCCACAAGGGGTACCAGCGGGAGACGTGGACGAAGGTGCTCCAATGCCTCAACCACGAAGGCTTGCAGGTCAACGGTAAGGTGTACAAGCCCACCCTCAAGGAGCGCTTCAAGAATTTCAACCACCTCTTCGAAGAGATTCACAAGACGCAGAGCACGTGGGTGGTAAGTGACGAGCAGCTTCAATCGGAGCTCCGGGTGTCCATCTCCGCGGTCATGATTCCGGCTTACCGGTCCTTTGTGGCTCGATTCGGACAGGTCTTCACCCCCGGGAGGCAGAGCCAGAAGTACATCAAGTACCAACCGGAGGATATCGAGGGCGTCATTGAAGAATTGTTCGATGGAAATCCGAATTCCATGGCTAGGAGAAGAACATAGGGAGCCAAGTATTACAAAGTTGTAGGGAGGTCCTTAATTCATGTTCTGGTCGTGTATCTTCATCATGATCATGCAAAATGTGAGGGCTTGTGCTCCTGTGATTTTTACTAATGTAGTCTCCACTTACAGCTATAGGGAAGACTGTCTGCATCGCAAGTTTGTAACACATCTACAATGTGCAAGGGGTGAATTTCTTGTCATTCATCTGTAAGGCTAGACTAGACTACAACAATTGTGGAGGGTAGCATGATCTTTTGTCAATATTGCTTTCATTGCGAATTTGTTCCGATTTGTTCAAGAATTATCTCAACCAAAAACTTAAAGACCCAGGAATAGGTTTATACTCTAACACGCCCCCTCATGCGAATGTCCTTTGAGCTTAAAGTATGGATGCTACAAAGGCCCTCCAGGCTCCAACCCTTGCTCAATAAATATGAGGGTTGTTAAGATTCGAAGTCGAGACCTTTCATTCTGAAAGGCTCTGATATCATTTTCAAGAACAATCTCAACCAAAAACTTAAACTAATGGTTAAACGTCCAAAAATAGGCTTATACTCTAATACGATTCTTACTTCATATCATGTACAAATATAAGTGCAACTACGAGTAGATTTATCTCCTTATTGCATGTTACGATAATTTGAAACTTTTAAATTGAGATCTCTTGATATACGTACGTGTTTTCTAAAAAGTGCAAAAATTAATATAGTATGCGGCCGAATTCTATAATTTCAACATGATATATAATAATATCAAAATATTAGAATTTTAGCTCCACAAGAGAGTATAATACAACTATATATACTATAGTGGAGGAACAATTAAATCAAATTAATACCTGATGTAACTAAGCTTCAATCTTATTGTTACATACTTTCATGTTGTCAGTAGAGTCTAATGTGTTGTCTTTTCTTTTCGACAACCAAAAAAAGAGTCTATATTATGTATAATTTTTGCTTCCTCCCGCCCATGTATGAGATAAATTTTGAGTTTTTATCCTTAGTAAATATATACAAAATAATAAATTATCTAATATTTCATGTAATGTATGAAAAAGCTTTATTTTTTTAAAATTAATCATTTTCAAACTTAAAGTAAAGTTATTAGGTTGTCTAAATTTTAAGACAATATTAAAATGAGATTTACTATGTACTAAATAGATTATGATTAACATAGTTGAATATGTATATACATGTCATATATTAATCAATTTGATGCATGATTTCTTGTATGTTTTTAGAATTTGTACTTTGACAATAAGATATGCCATAAAATTAGCGCACAATTTTACAGGGTTAGAAAACGTTCACAAATCATATTGGGAAATCTTTTATAGTAATAATAATAATATAATTCAAAAATATTTTATTATTTTTAATATTTGTGTTGTATACACTTCCCTTCTGGACTCTCCTCTTGTCTCCTTTTGCTCCTCTCTATCTATCTCCTCCTCTCCTTCTACAATTGCAACTGTGAATATCCTATATTCCCTTAAATAACGGCTATCTAAAGGAAGGCAATAAAATAAAATAAAATGCAAAATGCCTCAAATAAACGCAGGGGAAAGAACAGAACAACATTGATCCAATTATAGCCAAACCTCAAATTCAAAGACATCTTCTTCCCCCGTTTTCGCTTCTTTTCTTTAGTCACCAACATCCCCTTTGCTTTCTCTCTTTCCTCTCTGTTTGTTTCTCTGTTTTGTCTCATTTTCTCTCTGTGTGTTTCGCTGATGACAAAATTGGAAGGCACAATTCCTACACAAAGTGAGAGTCTCAAACATAAAACACAAGCCTTGAACAAATAAAAATGAAGAACAACCCAGGTAAATCTAGCTTCA
The DNA here is from genome assembly GCA_017589665.1 of Selenicereus undatus. Taxonomy (NCBI): domain Eukaryota; kingdom Viridiplantae; phylum Streptophyta; class Magnoliopsida; order Caryophyllales; family Cactaceae; genus Selenicereus; species Selenicereus undatus. Next base: position 93,306,346 of record JACYFF010003369.1, on the reverse strand, counting down.
AAGATCAACCTGGCCCATTGCCTGAAAAATCCCCTGTTTTAAACAAATCCACAAGTTTCAGCACCCACAAAGGCTCTGTTGAAAACCATGGCACTCCTGATAATGATGTTTCCACTGTTAATGGTGAGATGGACGAAGCCTCCAGAAAAATTGACGCCCTTATTGATGTACTTTCTTCAGTCAGGGACAGATCAGATCTTCCTACCATACCCGAATATGTGGAGACATTCACGAACATGGTGGGATCACAAATTGACAAGTACATTCGCCAAGAAGCCCCGTTGAAGTTCGGGCAGGACTTAAAACAGGACACGACATTGATCAACATGGTGACCCTATTATCCAGGCTGAATAACTTGCTTGACCAAATCTCACCCGATGAGAAGGTGAGGCCGTCCTTAAGCATAACCGCCCCTGTTGTTCAACGAGCCATGGCTTTCATGGAGAAGGAGCTCAGAATCCTTTTACAGGAGGGTTCTGAAGAGACCAAGAAATCAGAAGAGCAAGAGACGAACTACCCAGGTGTGAATCAAGACACGATCGAAAACATAAGGAGGATCGTTGATGCGATGATCTCCGGTGGGTACCACAAGGATTGCTCCCATGCTTACACCTCTTTGAGAAAGGATGCATTCAAAGAAGCAATGAAGCATCATCAAGGTTTTGATGACATTAGCTATGACGATGTCCAAAAGATGCAGTGGGAGACCCTGGAGGGCCACATTGCTGATTGGGTCAAGGTTACCAAGCACGTAGCCAGAGTCCTCTTGCCGGGGGAGAACAATCTCTGTGTCTCAATCTTCTTCCCCGACCATCCCTCCATCGGCGAGACCATTATCACTAACCTTACTAAGCCGGTGGTGACCTCGCTGCTCAACTTGGCAGAGGCGGTCTCCCTGACCAAGAAGTCCGCGGAGAGGCTCTTCAAGCTCCTGGACATGTACGAGGCCCTTACTGACATGATGGCTGCTTTGGATTCCTCCAAGTGCTCAAACAGTTGCATAAGTGAGCTCAAGTCAGACATGTTGGTGACCAGACGGCGCCTAAGGGAGACCATTCTCGGGATCTTCGACGATCTCGAGAATTCGATAAAGAGCGATACAGCTAGGAGCCCCGTTCCTGGGGGAGGAGTTCACCCTTTGACCCGATACACCATCAACTACCTCGGCTATGCATGTGATTTCAGGGAAACCCTCCAGCATATCTTCTTCATCTACCAGAACAATGTTGATGAGAACGAGACTGCGAAACCTAACGTTAATAGTAGCGATCAATCATCAGCATCGGATCAATCAGAATCGGAATCAGCAGTGCCGAAGAAGTACGGTAATTTTGCTGCAGAGCTAATAAAAATCATGAACCTTTTAGATGATAACCTTGAAGCAAAATCGAAGCTATACAAGGACCCATCCCTTCGGCACATCTTCTTAATGAACAACGGAAGGTACGTTCTACAGAAGATCAAAGAATCGTCAGAGATTCTAGAAGTGATGGGGGATGATTTCAGGAGGAAAAGGTCATCAGAGCTAAGAGGATACCATAAGAGCTACCAAAGGGAGACATGGAGCAGGGTGTTGCAATGCTTGAACCAAGAAGGATTGCAGGTCAATGGGAAAGTCCAAAAGACCCTTGTCAAGGAGAGGCTTAAGAGCTTTAACCAAATGTTGGATGAAATTCATAAGACACAGAGTGCTTGGGTGGTGAGCGACAAGCAACTTCAATCGGAGCTCCGAGTCTCCATTTCAGCTGTCATGATCCCAGCTTACCGGTCCTTTGTGGCCCGGTTTGGCCAGTGCTTTGGCTCTAGGAAGCAGGCCGACAAGTACATCAAGTATCAACCAGACGATATTGAATCCTCCATTGAAGCCTTGTTTGATGGTAATGGCCAGAATCTTTCAATGGCTAGGAGGAGACTTTCCTTCCCACATTGACATTAGCCAGGCCAGAGAGAAAAACCAGACAAATATGGCTTGCTTTGTTTTCATTTTTTTTTTTTTTCCAATTTATTATTGTATTCAAACTAATGTTTTCCTTTCTTGCCTTTAGCTTTGTTGTAACTGTTAAAGATTTTGTAAGCTGATCGAACACATACATAGATGTTATGTACAATTCATTCAATTTACCAACAAGTGACCTTATTAACATGGTGGATCTCGCATTGCGGATCTCATGGCGATCGATTTTCAAGTCGTCATCCAGTACTAACAGAATACCATTTCTTATTAACATTGTGGATCTCGCATATATTGTTTTAACAGATGATAAGTATCAGCAATTGCAATATAGATTATATGAAGTCACCACATCGTTTGAACTCCCCGAGTTAATTACTGAGTACAAAATTACACATGCAATTCTTCTTTTATCAAAAAAATTCCTCCAAATATAGTGGCGCATTGTCAATTACGCAATTGCATACAAAGTTTTCCTTTTGAACTACATGTAGTTTGTCTACTAAGGTAGTAGGATATGCTTAATTTAAATCAATTCAATATCCAAACTGATAATTAAAATTTGATTATAACAATCAATGTATGATTTGGTGATGTTAAAGATGTTTGACATGGAGATTTAAGCCAAAATTTTTAGAGAATAGAAAATAGACGATTTTTCGATTTACCAATTTTCATCTAAGGTGTGACGTACCGTTCATGGGACATTTAAATCTCTTAACACAGTGAAAAGGACATGAGGGACGAGATCGAGAGTATTCGGATTTGTAGTCATAGATTAGACATTAGGCACAGCCTAATAGTAAATTAGTAACAGGACAAAGGCATGCGCCCTGGGTTTGCTGACCTTCAGCTGAAAAAGCACAAAGCAATGTTGTTTTGTACTTTGTGGAAGCCCCAGCCAACAACTTTGGTAAAGCAAAGTTCGATCTTTTTGACCAACTAATTATCTATTTATTTATATTTACCCATGTATAATTGCAATATATATATATATATATATATATATATATATATATATATATATATACACATAGGGATCCATAATGCATATGAGTTTACCAACCTTAACTCACTTCCAGGTCGATTTCGGATCACAAACTAAGATTATTATATCCACACATTTTATTCAATTACTTATCATACTAAGGCCCTGTTCTTTTCGTAGGTCCTTTTGAATTTACTAACCTCAACTCACTTCAACCTACTTTAATCAATTTCAACTCATCTAAAAAAAAATTATTAGCCTCAAGCCACCTCAACTGTTCAACTCACCTCAACATACCTAAATCTACTTCAACCAACTTCAATTCACCCCTTCATAATTACATTCTCATTATTTTAACAGACTTCAACCCACCAAAAAAAAAATATATCAACTTCAACTCACTTCAACCCACCTTAAAAAAAAAAATACTAACTTCAACCTACCTCAACTAACCTCAACCTACTTTACTCTTTTATCCACCCTTATTTACCCACGATCCACCCTTATTTACCCACGATCCACCCTTATTTACCTACGAAAAGAATAGACTCTAATATATTTTTCAGAATAAAAAAGGGAGTTAGTTATGGAATTGAAAAGATGTTGAAAGGAATCAGATGATCATGATTGCATCTGACTCTCCAATTTGGGAATGCTTCATCTTGCTTAAATTTGTTGAAAGCCTTTTGATCAAAGATCTCTGCATTATTATGGGATCAATATTAGCAATTTCATGCATAGTTCAATCACTTATGGCAACTCGTACGTAGCCAATATACCTCCTTCTCTGATCACTGATGGCAACTCGTACGGAACCAATATACCTCCTTCTCCACCTCTCAGAGCATATGCAATGGTGATCCATAATTTTGGATCACAAATAAAGGCTTACACCCTCAACATCACCTCACAAGCTAACCTTTTCTCTTTTCTTTACATCCTATGGATCGCCAACTTAAATCACCAAATAAAATAATATTTTATGAACCTCACCACTAACATATTATTGGGTTTTAAACTTTTAAGAGTTTAGTTGGCAAAAAAAGAAAAAGAGAAAATGTGTGGGAGGCGGATCACAGTCGTGAGCTAAACTGTGGGGCAAGCGAAGCGGATCGCTGATGCGTGATATTTTTTGGACTGTGAGTCAAATTTTTAGCTCACGAATCTTACATTGCAGATGCTATCAAGTTTTAATAATAAATAGCATCCTACCTTCTTGTTAAAACAAGAAAAGACAAACTTATAAGATAAGACAATAATAACAACTTTTAATGTGATTCCCGCTACTCAGTATGAGCATACAAGAAGGGACAAGTTCTTAAAAGCGGGAAGAGAAGAGGATGGGGGGCATAACACTAGAAGAGAAAGGAGGCAAGGGAATGAGTATTAGTCAAAAGGGCTAAAGGCGTGCTTCTTGACAGCTGAATTAGCTGATGCTGCCCAGTATAAAACAGTAGTACTCAGCACACAGCAGCTGCTAAAAAAGTAAGCTGTCTTGTTGTTGTGTGAGTTGAGTCAAAGCTCCCCAACAACAGCTTTGGTAAAGTAAACAGTGTCTCATCCCAACTAGTATTTTATTTCTTTATTTATAGCTAACTTGCTTTAATTATAACAGTATATATTACATATAGGGATCCTAATGTTGGATACGTAGCAAGTATGGGGATTTGGGACCATCCAATGGGTCCGGTTCTACTTCTGCCCGTATGGCGTAATATCTTGCCTTCATCATATTCATATTCATGCCGCATTCACCACCTCTTTTTCTCATTTTAGTCTTTGCTTTAGGTGTACCATAGTAAGGTTTAAGTGAAATCCTATCTCTCCCCCGCCCCCCAAAAAAAGAAAAAAGAAAAAGGAAATCCTGTTTATTCATAACTTGTTTAATTTGTCCGTAACTTTTTGAGAAGGGAAAGAAAAAGCTGAAATGAAGGAGAGATCGGGAAGGTAGATCCGACAGGAAGGACAGAAAGAGCCGCCTTAGAAATGAGGTTGAGATGATAATTCATAACATAACAGAAAACACAGCAGAGACAAAGAAATGAGGTGATGGATGCATGAGAAGTGAGAAGAGAAAGCTAACAGTTTGGTTTCCTTTCCTGTATGAATAAAGATCGAGTAAAGACACAGACACTGCATCTGTGTCCCCATCTATCGCACTGTCACCCATTCATATATCTCTGCCTACTGATCCTCCTCACCTTCTACTTTTGGTCTTCTTACATTTTCTATACGTTTTGTGTTTTTGTCTCAATGTGTCCACACTGGCCTTTCACGACCCACTTTCATTTCTGATGAGCCAAAGAAGCAATATATGGAAGTCAAATAATTGACAAATAGGAATTCATGCCCAGAATATCATTTGAACAATTTTTTTTTCTTCGTCAAAAGTATGACATTTCCCTTCTTTTTTTATCTTTCGAATTATTTAATTTGAACATTCAACCCAAGCACACCAAGCATAGTTTCGAATTATATATCTATAATAACAAGTATATTACAGAGCATAATTTTTTTAAAAAAAAAACAAGTACATGATAATCTATATATCCCAATTAAGAAGCAAAATTGACCCAAGATTAGGGGTGAGCCCACAAATTGTACTTACGGGAATTGTGGATTAGCGAGGAGGAGACAAACGCTAGGGAATGGGAGGGCCTTAGCCGCCTTCCATATTTTTTACTACAAGTTCACGAAAGCAACTGACATCACCCTCGGCCCTCCTGTAGTTTTACCTTTAGCCCTTGTCTCCATCTTTCTCTCTAATAAATAAAGTCCTCTCTCTCTCTCTCTCTCTGTCTGAATCTGCATATGTACGTACAATTGTTTCTCTCTCCTGAGATAAAACTTCCATCCTTTTAAAGCAAAGACAAGCCTTGTTCTCCTTGGGCACGCGCTGCGACAATTTTCAGACAAACTCCCTTATTTACCACCCTGCCCCTCTATCCATCCACCCATATTATACGTTTATCCCATGTACGCCTTCCTATATAAACCCCTCAAAACCTCTCCTCATTTCACCAATTCAATCTCAATCCAATCTCAATACAATACTACACAAATTAAAGTAGTAAACTCAACTGCAAAAAACACATCAATTCAATTAGAAGCCGTACAAAATCATACAGAAATCAATTAAAGATGCAATATCAGCCTCACCAAGAGATGATGAGGAGGCAGTGTCATCAACATGAAGAGGGAAGCAGGTGGGGATACTACTACATGGGGGTGGGGGTGGGGGTGGGTCCCATGAGGGCGGTGGACCCACTAGAGAGGGTGGCGAGGCTGGCAGGGGAGAGCGCGGTGGTTATATTCAGTGTGAGCAGCTGCTGCATGTGCCACGCCGTGAAGCGCCTCTTCTGCGGGCTGGGCGTTAATCCAACGGTCCACGAGCTCGATCAGGACCCCCGGGGCAAGGAGATGGAGAGGGCCCTCATCAGGCTCCTCGGCGCTTCACCCGCTGTCCCCGTTGTCTTCATCGGAGGAAAGCTCGTTGGTGCCATGGATCGTGTCATGGCTTCCCATATTAATGGCACCCTCGTTCCCCTCCTTAAAGAGGCTGGTGCTCTTTGGCTCTAGCTAGCTAGTTTATTGCTTGCCTTAATTTTATATGCGTGTAATAATTATTACTGATCATCTAATTTAGGCATCGTACGCTAATCATCCATTATGCATGCATGCATGCATGATCTGATCTACTAGCTAATTCAGTAGGGGCTCAGGAGAGAGAAAAGTACACACAATTGGCGGAGGGAAGAAGGTTTTGATCTTGCATTCAGTGCTTCATTCATCATCTTCTTCAATTTTGGGGAAATGGGTTTGTCTACGAAGCGTCCCGTTCTATTTTTAGTTAGCTAATTTGCCTTATTAATCTACATATGGTTTCATGTATCTTAGTTAGTTCCCACATTATCATTGTCAGCTCGTTAGGAGGAATGAGGGAATTCTACATTGTATAGAAGCCTAGGTTTCTCAGGCGACTACCAGAAACCCTAGTCTAATGTAATCTAATGAAACTGAAAGATGGGCTTTTTCCTCACATTGACTATTCTATATATGCCCCCTCCCCACCTTCTCGCTCTTTTATTTCTTTATTTGGTTGTGATGAATTCGGTACTTTTATGTACATTGCTGGCGGTTTTCACCCTATATTTCTATTGCTCCATCTCTGAGCTGTGAACTCAGAAATTTCTAGGATAAATGAAAATGCACTGAGATGATTGTATCGCGCAGAAAGAAAAAGCTGGTTGAAAAGAAACATTTCAGCAAAAAACATGGCAAATTTGCACGCCTCGATGAATGTTTCAGCCAGGGGAAAAGAGAGAGAGGACTGCCTTTAGTTTGGACTGGCGCATTGCATCAGCATGGCTTACGTGGGAAAACGCGAGGCTTTTTCTATCTCTTTGACATGCGTAAATAATAATAATAAAAAAAATAATTAAATGAAACGGGGAGGAAGACACCTTTTTCAAGAAGGAAAAACCGAACAGAAAAGTGAGAAGAAAACCACGTGGGATTACAATCAATTTCAATTTTGATATTTTGTATATTATTATTATTACTTATTAGTTTAGTTAGTAAAATCTGTAAATTAGACTCTGCCCTAGTTAAGGTTGTACCTGCCTTGCACAGTGGCACCCCTAAAGAGAAGTGGAAATTACATCTTCCCATTATAACTTATACGTTGACATCCATTGCACTACATATTATCCTCTGCCATTATTATTTAATTATTCTCAAAGAAGGGCCGAAAGCCCTTTTCTTATGAAGAAAAACAAAAGCAACAACAGTAACAAATCAATTACAGAGTTACAATCCAGCCTAAATTAATTTATGAGCACACCAAAAGCCCTTTTCTTATGTTACATATGTTAATTCGTGACTCTAACAGGAAGAAAGATATATAGGACATTATTCCTAATACATCATTTTGCACAATAATTACTTTACTGGTGAATGATCTTAACAAGATAAAAGCGTAGGTTAAAAAATCTTTGGGTTTAGGGGTGGGAACTTTCCGGTGAAGTTGAGGGGGTTTGGGCTTAGGCTGAACGGCCCAAATATAGAAGGTAGACCACTGACAACTTATGCATTAGAAATTTAGAACATTGGGGGTATAGGCCCAAAGAAAAGCATAACGCAAAGAACAAGACAATTCGTTACTAGTACAGTAGATGAGAAACCTCATTAGACCCCCCCCCCCCGGGGAGAGGCAGCCTTGTCCAGGACCACACTTTGCTAAATCGCACATTTGCACAGGAGACAATGATTTTGCCTCATTATAATGCAACTTTTGCCCCACAAGCGAAAATTACAATGGCACGAAAATCATTATCCTTAAGTCCACGCAGGAGCAGCTTGTGAGCTAGCCAACCTACACATGTACTTGAACATGAAAGCTCCGCCAAATTACAATGGTGTAAAGTATGCGTGTATTACCTAATTTAACTAATAAAGTTTTCAGGAGTTATGCAAATTAAAGGCCTAGTTCACCTCCGGTGTGCATCAACCTCGTGCCTTTTCAAGCCCCGGCCGCCGGGCCCCCGACCACCAAAAAAAAACCCAAAAAGAAAAAAGCACCCAACAAAGGAAGGTGTGGCAAAAACAAATCTTGCCTATGAGGATAGAGACCACTAGCTTTGCCAACTGATTTGCTAGCATCTAGTTTTGAATGCAAGACTCTTTCACCATGGTTGAATGTAAAAAAGATGTCATTCTAGCGGGTCCACTACAGGGGACCGACTATACTGCAGCTGAAGGCCAGAATAAACTGAAATGACATCGCACATAAACCCCCTCGTATGACATTTCCATCATTCCATGCTTACATGATGAACTGCCTTTATGTTGTAGCAGGACCAAGAACTACGACACACACCTCCACTAGCCAAAGCATTTTGAGTGGCTCGAAGTCAATATGTATGCATCATATAGCTGGGCATTTATATATAGGCCAATTATACTAAAACGAAATAGAAAGAGACAAGAACTAATCAGGGAGGCAAAGGCAGGCATCGATCGAGCACAACTAAAACAATTCCCCAAAGACACCCGTGAATTGATTCCTTTAAACAAAGCGTCAAACCAGATCAAAACTCCAGGTCCACACTCCACCATCTTCCAAGATGCCTCTTCACATGCCTTTGTTTTTAGTGAGTAGAATGAGCAAAAAGGCATCCAAATTTTTGATAATGGTTGGTCCTACCAACAAATACTCACGGGCTTATTACTGCACAAACAGAAAGGATTGTCTACAGGAGTATAAAAAATATTGCCCTCTGATTCCTCATCATCTGCGTACTAAATGTTTCTGGCTACTGGGATGTTATCTCATTAGCAGAACCTTCTTCTACCCCTCTCCTCCCTCCTTCATGTCTCCTTCCATGGACACACTCACTTTCCCCCTCATCTTCGCCATTCTCTCTGCTCACACACTCGCTTTTCTCGCTGAATCGCCACCGCCAATCACCTCTCACATAACCCTGGTGGGTGCTGTTTACTGTGATACATGCTTCAACAATGGCTTCTCGAACTACAGCTACTTCATGCCAGGTAATCACTAACCCATTCCATTCGAGTACATTGTTTCATAATTCAATCTAGTTGCACGGTAGGAAAAATTGCCAAAAAGGAGTCCATTATTGCTGTTGCACAACAAACCATAAAAGGTTTTCCCTGATGTACATGTATATATACACAGGCGCCGATGTGCACATACAATGCAAAATCAAGGCCAACTCACCAAAAACGGCAGAGGTGATAGCATTCTCAGTAAACAGAACTACAGACAATTATGGAGTATATAAGCTCGAAATACCTTCTGTTGATGGGGTGGACTGCGTAGACGGTCCTCCGATCCAGTCCATGTGTCAGGCTACTCTGATAGGAAGCTCACTCTCAGAATGCAATGTTCCAGGACTGAAAGCCACAACAAATGAAATCTCAGTCAAATCCAAACAAGATAATCTTTGCGTTTACAGCTTCACTGCATTGAGTTTCAGACCGCATAAAAAGAACAGTACCTTGTGCGGCAAACAGGCAGAGGGATCATCAGAACCTTCAAGTTCCTCAAAATTCTTGCTTCCTCAAAATTTCCCCTGGCCATTCCCATTTTCAGCTCCACCATCCTCCTTACCCGTCCCATTCCCACATCTGCCCACCTCACCATCAACCCCACCCCTGTTTCAATCATCCCCTCCACCATCCTTTAGCTTATGGGATCCGAAAACATGGATACCTCATATTCCACTCATGTCTCCACCACCACCACCTGCATTTGATCTGCGTGACCCCAGGACTTGGAGACCTCTATTTCCCCCATCTCCTCCAACAAATTCCCAAAAACAAAATCCTTGAAATTGGCGTAGATGGATTTTCCTGTTCGGCTATTAAATAGCTATGTGCAATACATTGTTCCTGGTTACACAATTTGCAACTCAACTATGATGTACAGTTGAACTCTATAGTACTGATCTGTATGATGTATTTGTATTGAATTGCTACATCAAGAATAGTATAAAGATTTATTTTCTCAGCAGCATGGATTTTATGTTAGATGGTTTTGGAGGATAGGAACACCAGGAATAGATGTCAAAACAGCCATAGCATATCAGCAGACACTACGAAAACATCACATTGCCTTCAAATTGTCTGCAGTTATCATCCTGCAACTAGATAAAAGAAATATTTACCAAAGAAAGACATTTAACCTTGACACCATGCATTGATAATGAGTATAAGCGCAGAACTTACAACGATTGGAAATTGCATTTTGGGGCCAAAAACGCAGCACGAATGCCCAATGGCCCCAATGACTCGGACTCTCAGCAATCTTAAAAAAAAATATGCAAAGGCCGCCAGAGAAGATTGGTAGAATTCACGGTCCCCTGCTCCATGCCTAGCTGCCAAGTTCAGCCACCGAAGAACACCACAACAACCCCCCCCCCCCCCGGGCCCGGGCCCTCCAAAAAAAAAAGAAGGTTTTTAGGATAGGGTAGCAAAGAAGTGACAATTGACAATGAAAAGATGTGTTTCTTGTCATTGATGAATAACTCTGGCCAGTGAATATGGAGCCTCTAACAAGCAGAATAGTACGCACCATAAGATTCAAATCATCTTAGATATTCCAAACTACATCATTAAGGATGCCACTCACAAATAAAGTTCAGAGGTTATCGGAAGCTACAACTGTCTAATTCGCTATTGTCCTATGAAATACCCTTGCTGAGACAGAACATAAGATACTGTTGATGGCTGATTGCTGAACATGAAAGCATGTAAAACGGCCAGCTAAGAAATGCCGAAAAGATCCGTGACATTTTTGGCATAATGGAGTACGCAAGAACCACCGTCGCCTCTAGCTGACTTACACTTCTCAGCACCAATAAGTAAAACCCGGACTGTACCACATAGAATTGAAGCCACACAAATCTGGAACCCCCAAGACCCTCTTTCAATGAATCCACATTATAGTTGTAGAATTTAAAAAATCTCAGACCCTTTTGAAGACAGTCTTTTATGAACTGCCACGTGGTATAGATACTGAAATCAAGTAATCAACGGGCAAATATCAGACCACAGTACAAAAAATATGAAATTATCCAGCTAATCAAGACAAACTACGAGGTGGTTCACATTACACCACATGCAATCATCTATCAATGTTTCACAAATTTAAATTGATTTTAACCAAAAAAAGGGAAAAATACTTTCTTTAAAAAAAAAAAAAAAAGGCTTCAGAAGTCCATATTCAACTATGTCTGTTACATATTCACACACACCCCGCCATCCCATCAATTTTTTTTCCATCTCTAGTGATCACTGCTAGAGAGCCGTAGTTATTCATAGTGTCAGACACGCACAATCAGCTCTGGTTTATCTGTCAGTAACATGAACTTCCATTTAACAGGCACAAGCTGCCCCTGAATCCCATGCCTCGGGAGAAGACAAGAATCTAGAAGATCTCAACACATATAGCTGATAAATTCGTTATCTTCAACTTACACATTGGCTCCGGTGAACACTTAATCCTGCAAGAATCTCGGCAGCAATGTCGACTTTGAAACGTTTCTCAATCAACACGCTATTCACTTTGACCTCAAGGTATCGTTGTAAAACTCATAGCATCTCACTAATAGATGAATAGCACAATAGATAAATTTCATAAGTTTAGGCTATATCAAATTTCAATACATGAAAAGTAAGGTACTGAAGGTGCAACTTCAATCAAAGGAACGTTGTGTAAAAGCTAGAGCTTCCAAATAAAACGTGAAAACCCAAGTCAGATCCTCTGTATTATACACGGCAGGGCTGATCAGGATAAACTACCCTTGCAACATTTTGAGTATGAAATAGTACGAAACCTGTTATCCACTCTTGTAATTCAAAATAGGCCCCTCTGGTTTCTATCATTTGTGTCACCTGTATAGAAGCAAAGCTAACACTTTGCGGAATGCATTATGTATTTGAAAAGCATTAGTGCTCTAAAATCCCGAACTTTCCCTGACTGGTGCACATTTTGCTTTTCAGTTTTGAAGAAGACGGACAATAATCCAACGTATGGCAAGATCAAAAGTAATAACAGGGCATTGTAGAAAAGCATACTTGGCAAGCAGTGTGCACCTTCGCTGAAAAATGTAATCATCAAATTATAACATAAAATTACATACATCTGAAGGCAATGGATTTGAATGGAGAAAGTAACCTTAATTTCTCATTAACATATTGTACAATAGAACATAGAGTTTCATAAAATCGCAGAATTGCATGACTAAGTTGTGAATATTCCACCAAATTAAATTATCATAAACAGACTACATTCATACAGTGAGTTGAACATCATCTAATTCAAGTGTCTCAGCAATCTCCGCAAGCTGTTTCTTGACACTCATATCAATCATCTTAGAACCACCATTACCATACCTGATGGTGAACCCAGCAACAAGTGAAGGATCTATGACTGTCTTAATCCTCACATTCTTCGCCCCCGTCAACCGCTGAATCCCCTTAGCAATCTGAGCCAAGTGCTCGTTGCCCAGCTTCACCACTGAAGAGACGATGGCCACTTCAGTGTTGGTGACCTTATTGTACTCAACCTCAAACTCACTCACTATGTCCCTAATCAGCTCCATCCGTTGCATATCAAGTAATATGTTGAGAAAATTCACAGTATGAGGCTGGAACCCTGACGATTGGATAATGTCGTCCAGGACAGAACGTTTCTTCTCGATGTCGATCACCGGGAATGTGAAAAACTCATAGACCTGCAATCCAAGAATGAGATACCAGCAATCAACAGTCCAATGCGATTAGAAGAGCATATCGAGTTCCAAAAGAAAGAAAATTTCAGCCTATCAATCAGAAGCTACTTTGATTCCGAAGCTAGCAAAAAGAAGCAAAATTGATCAATGAATAAAACTACAATCATGCGCGAATACTTGTTCCAGAAAGATGGCGAATAACAATATACAGACCTCATCATCGGAGAAAATCTTGTCGATCTTTTCGGTATCGGCGCTGGTGGCTTCGAGAGTGTCGTTGGATTTGGCGACGTCGATAAGGGCGGTGGCGTAATTGGTGGCGGCGGGGTCAGCCATTATAGCACAACGAACTCCGGCGCGGCGTTTGGTGAAGAGCTTGGTGGCGGCGGAGGATAGTCTTGGGAGTCTTAGGGGTTTGAAGGAGGAGGAGAAGGAGAAGGAGTAAGACAAGGACTTTCGCGCTAGGGTTTTGGAGGAAGAAGACGATAGGGACGCACTTGTTCTGGAATGCAACGCCACCGGACTTTGCAAAGCCGCCATTGTTGGAGAAGAAAGGATAACAGTGAGAGAGACGGAGAAGGAGAAGGAGACTGGTGGAGAACGAAAACAGATAGACAATAATTTTGTTGAGGATAAAATAGGGTTGAAATGATGCAAAACGATTGGTGCACTAAAATGGCTTGGACGATTTGCATGCCAACTGTCACCCCCGTCCTGTTTAGTGATGATTCAGATTAGATGAAATTCACAGTTTTTATTTTTCTAATTTGAATAAATTATACACTTATTTTTAATACATTTACAGAAAAATATATACAAATTTAATCGATGAGTGAATCATTAAGCTGAGGATGTATTTAATCATGCGAGATGTTTTTATGTTGAACAATTTAAAATTTAAGAAAAAATAATTAAGTGATAAAAAATAATAAAACAAAGTAGGTTTCACAAAAATACTATTTGAAATTTTCACAACAAGAATTGGTGTTAATAATTTATTTTCACACTCCTCGAATATAATGAAAAAGCAGCCCAAATATCATACTTAGTAGAGTTTGTTTAATTCAATTCACATGACTTCTTTCTCTAATATCAATAAGGAGTATGTTGGAGCACATCTATATACTACCTTTTATTCTTTTAATATGTTAGTACCTGAAATATTTATATAAAAATTGTGATATCTAATCTATATTACAAGCTAAAAATATAAAAATTTTAAAGAAAATGACATAAAATTTATCACCATCGAAAACATCATTTAAAAGATTAGACTCTTTATAAGATCTTGGCTAATTATTAAAATTACGATCTTAGATTTATTAGGTATCAAGTTTAATTCTCCTTTTCATATTTTTTTTTATCAAAGTCTATATCATACTCTTAGGAACATATACTTCTACAACTCACACCAGCTCCACATATTAAAAGTAGTCTACCGTAGCACTTAAAAAGTAGTATGTCTTTTTTTTCAAAATCTATATCATATTCCTAAGAATACATACTCAACAAGTCACATCAGCGTCACATATTAAAAATTGTTTATATAACAAATACATGCTAAATATATATATATATATATATATATATATATGTGTGTGTGTGTGTGTGTGTGTGTGTGTGTGTGTGTGTGTGTGTGTGCGCGTGCGCGTGCGTGTATGTGTGCATACTCTTAAGTGTATGATATATATTACTTTTTTTATTTAAATGAGTCACATTGAACTGTTTTGTGGGTCTTTTGGAATTAGTCTCTCAACAAACAGTCATACCGGTTGAGGTAAGGTTGCCTACATCTGGATTTCCTCAGACTATGTGAAAGCGAGACTCACTCTGGGAGATGTTGTTGACTTGTTGTTGCATTGAATTGTATAAAGACGCACAAATTTAATACAAGGAGTGGAATTAATATATCAAAATTCAAATTTTATATATACATGTGAAAGTATATACTTCAAAAAATTACGTACATAAAATTTATATTAGTAATTAATCATATAATAAATATACATTGAAAAATGTGTAGATAGAGAGAGAGAGAGAGAGCGCGCGCAATGAGAGCAGATGTAATTATTTGCCGCCAAAATTGAAGCTACGTGGCACTAATATAATGCGATGCGCTTGAATATTTTGTTAGCACTGCCAACTGTGCCAACTGCCAAGCTCAGCGCGAGCGTTATCTTAAAATAAACTACTCGTGAAAGACTAACAGAGAACATTGAACGTCCTTCAACTGGATTTTCGCGGGAACTTCGACGTCCAAAATCCAATGCTTTCTCTCTTCTCAACGCCATCTCCATCGATCCATAAAACTCGCTTTCGAATCCATCAACCCTCTTTCATAGGACCGTCAACACAATCGTCAAAACGTGCGAGTCGTTGTAGAAACCAAAGCCTCCCTCTTGGAATTTCCTCAAAGGTTCTCGACTTTCATGGCCAAATTTCTTCAAGGACTGCAACCATATCAAATTCTACTGTTTCTGAGGTTACTGCAGAGAGCCCAGCTGATGAACTTTCTGATTGTCGGCCTCTGAGTCGATGGCTTGATCCTGTTTGGCTAGCTTCTCTACTTCAGTCGCGCTATAGATTGAAAGATGTTAGAGTGATACATGCTGTGATTTTGAAGAGCTTGGTGGATTCCGTCGTCTATGTCAATACCAATTTGGTTAATGTTTATCTGGGTTTTGGGAAGCTAGAGGACGCTCGCAAGGTGTTTGATGAAATGCCTGAGAGAAGCGTTGTTTCTTGGACTGCAATGCTTAATGGGTATTTGAACTTTGGATTCGAGGAAGAAGCTCTATGTCTTCTCCGTGATTTTGTGGCCTCGGATATTAGACCAAATGGGATGACACTTGTGTGTATGTTGAACTTATGCGGTAAGAGGTTAGATTATGAATTGGGCAGGCAGGTTCATGCTCATTGTGTTAAAGGTAGATGGAGCAATTTGATTGTGGATAGTGCTATTTTGTACTTATATGCACAATGTGGTGATTTGCTGAGTGCTTTCCAGATATTTGATCAGATGAATGAGCGGGATGTAGTAAGCTGGACAACAATTATCTCTTCATGCTCTCAGCAAGGCTTTGCAAAGCAAGCCTTATCTCTGTTTGCCCAGATGTTCGTTGATGAATATTTGCCTAATGGACACACCATATGTAGTGTTCTGAAGGCATGTGGAGAAGAAAAGGAGCTGAAATTTGGAAGGCTTTTGCATGCTATTGTTGTCAAGAAATTAATCCAGGATGACGTTTTTGTTGGCACCTCCCTTGCGGGTATGTACATTAACTGTGGCGAAATTGAGGACTCTAGGAAAGTATTTGATAGAATGAAAAAGCGAAACATGGTTACATGGACTTCAATGATCACTGGGTATGCTAGAAATGGGCTTGGATATGAAGCATTAGCTCTTTTCCGAATAATGAAAAGACGAAAAGTGGGGGCAAATAATTTGACAACTGTAAGCATCCTCCGAGCCTGTGGTTCTATTGGGGCTTTATTAATTGCCAAGGAAGTTCATGCGCAAGTGCTTAAGTTTTCAGCTCAAAATAATATTTACATAGGAAGCACTCTTGTGTGGCTTTACTGCAAATGTGGGGAGTATGCTCTTGCTTCAAAGGTCCTCCAGAAAATGCCCCTTAGGGATGTTGTTTCATGGACTGCCATAATCTCTGGTTGTGCCCGTCTAGGACATGAGTTTGAAGCTCTTGAATTTTTGAAAGAAATGCTTGGTGAAGGCATAGAGCCTAATTCTTTCACATATTCATCAATTTTGAAAGCTTGTGCAAATTTAGAAGCTATACAGCAAGGAAAACTAATACATACATCAGTTAGCAAGTCTGCTGCCTTATCAAACATCTCCGTGGGAAGTGCTCTAATAAATATGTACGCGAAATGTGGATGTGTTTCAGAGGCATTTCAAGTCTTTACTAGCATGGCAGAGAAGAACTTAGTTTCTTGGAGATGTATGATAATAGGCTATGCAAGAAATGGATACCGTCATGAGGCTCTTAAGCTTATGTATCAGATGCAAGCAGAAGGATTTCAGGTGGATGATTATATTGTCACTACTGTCCTTAGTGAGTGTGGAGATGTAGAATGGAATATCAAGCCTCAATCTGAAAATCACTTTCAACAAAGCTGATCATCTCCCTTACTCCATACCATAATGTACTCGACTGTACATAAGGTGTCTATGTCTAGTTTTGCCACGACATATCCTTCAATGATGGAGACATTGTATCCTACCATTGCCCACCGATCCTGATTATCTGGGCATGTCTGCCAGTCAGCGTTAAAGCTGGTGGCATATTTAAGGAAGTGGAAATCGGAGAGCATGGGAGTCCAGATTTCAGGTCTAATCAATGTGTGATAATTTGTGCATTGTTTTTCTCCTTGGACTCTGATGCACATTCAACATAGGTCTTATGGTGATGTAGCTTTGGTCTTTCACTCATATTATTTGTTTTCCGGGAGGGGGTTATTGTGGGGAGGTGTAGAAGACAGAGAAGGGATACAACTGTAAGTGTGTAACATGGCAGAGGGTTGGTTTATCAAAACATGATGTATTTACACCATGTTGAAGGAGCTAGATTTACCAATATGTGGTAGGAAACGCTCTCACTAAAACTTCTGTTAATTACCAGGGGATTCAACCTTTTGATATCTTGCAGTTGCTTTTGGATTTCCCACCATATGTAACAGTAAAATGACATGGATTCCGAGTTGCAAATAAGCTTCTATTTCATTGTGAATATATTGTGTGTTACAGGGAACCAGAACCCCACACATTTGATGGGCAATGCAATGGCAGAATCCCATCATTCTAATTCCAAACAAGATTCTACACATTACTATGACGTTTTTCAATGCTCTTTCATGTCTCTGTGCTGTTGACTGTTGAGGTATGTGAGCAAGTAAACAAGGCCCTAACCTAATGACTAATTCTTACACAGCCGCTGAGCACCTGAACTTAATCTGACTGTAGAATGAAAAACATTCCTAGTAATCTGGCTATTGTTAAGCCTTGCAGCATGTAAGTTTCATTTCCTCCAATGCCTTCACCTTTTCTAGCAACTCTTGAATCTTTCTTGAAGCAACCTAGAAGAGAATAAGAACACCCCTTCAAAAATAAAAGAATTTGAAAACAAAAGGGAAAATCATAGATGCTCAACAAGGTGGCTAACCTCCAAATGCTTCCTCAAATTTTCTTCTTCAGATTCTCGTCGCTCTCTTTCCTCAGCAAATATCTGGATTAGAGCTTCCTGCTCTTTGTCCATCTCTGCAATTTTCTTGTTGGCATCCTGAAGCTAAACACACAGATAACATCCAATCTCAGTCAACATGTGATCTGCTTTTAAAGTTAGTCAACTCAAAAGCCAAAGCACACATAAGTTGGAAAGTTGAGATGTGCTTTATTTTTTTTTGGCTTGAACTCAGCCTGCAGCATCAATCTCAATCTCTGTTGTTTCTTTCAACAGAATTTGCTGTTCACCATTCAAGTTTGATTTTAAGCAAACCAGACCAATACCTAAGTCTCATTTAAGGCAGGAAAACAGGGTTCAGATATCTGGAACTTATATTTACTGCTAGCTTACAAAACCACTGAAAATTTGATACCAGCTTAAATACGTATGGATCTGCACTTACTTGAACTTCAAGTGATTTGCATCTATCTCTTTCAAATTGTAGGTCTCTCTTCAGATTATTCTTTGATCCAGTAGCATCCTGCAGCCTGTGAAAGAAGGGGAAAGGATGCTACATTGTTAGAAAACAAGGACTATTATTAAACTGCAAGTTAAATAACTAGTCTTTTATTGTGAATGGAATTAATAAAAACCTCTTCTTTATGTCAAGGTTCTCCTTTCTCAACTCAAGAACAGTATCTGCATTGAGTTCTGTGTGTGGATCACCACTGATCCTGTCTGCCTGCAATATAGGGAATAATTGAAGCATACCATAAATTTTGCATATGCTGATAAAAGGCTTTGCACACTTGTAAGTGCATTTCTTGCAAACGACCAACACTAATGGTAGTATACCTTGACACCAGAGTTTCTGTTAATTTGTTGTGTGGGAATTGAAGACTCAAAATTATAACTGATCGTCATCTCATCTTCGCTTGAGCAGTCAGTGCCAGCAGCTTTCCTCATGGGTATCTCTGTGGGACTCTCATACAATTTGTTAGCAGTCGTTCCCTTGGCAGCTTTGCTTTTAATTGGAACGGGAGAAACCATTGTCAAAGGACCAGCTCTGTTCACTGGTCTCCGCGGTGCATACCCCACTTCGTGACAATGATCACGCCTGAGAGAAAAAACATATGCAAACTTCACAACTTGATCTTAGCATTAATGATCACACTGGGGGGGGGGTAGAAAGACTACTTCAACAAACCAATAATCTTTTTGCATCTGAACAAGTCTTGCTTCCAGCCTTGACAGTGCTGTGGTCCTCTCAAAACCCTGCTTGTCATGTGCTGGTTCCACAAAATTGGCTTCCAATACACCTATGACACCACGACCATCACTCCCAGAAGCATTCCATACTCTCCAGAATGGCTGTTTTAGACCACAGCTGATCATTAAGAGGCAAAAGAGTAGCCAAAAAGAGGCAGCAATAGGGAGGATTCAGGGGCAGAAGAAACTAACCTTGATCAGTCTATTTTTGTGGTAAACATTGAATCCTTGGATGTCAATGTGATCTTGTGCATCTTTCACAAATCCTAGTGTCACAAGAGCATGAAACTGTAAACAACAGAGAGATCTGTTAGTTCTTTGTTCAATCATCTAATTACGAGAACAAAAAAAGGAATGCAACTACTGACTACATACATTCTCCGGTGATGCATCTTGATCCTTCATCCCCTCAACAATTAGCTTAGGTTTGTATGATGTTTCCTTTTTGTGCATCATATCATCCACCAGGTTATGGTGTTCAACATCTTTCCCACGTAGGATGATCCGAAAACCAGGAGGAAGTCTCAGATATAGGATCGATGTGTAACTCTGGAGGGGAAAAAGACACAGCCCTGATGAGAATACAACCTGATAGCAGGATTACATTGTTAAAGTGCAAAAAAGCCTGCATACCCTTAATGAATGCTGATATGTTAAGAAATGCTTAGAATTGGGGTACTTTCTTGCCATAGCTATTTTCTTCTCATCTCTATTGACTCCGCGTATTTGGATATCCTACCATTACAGATCGTCAGGCCAAAATCATAGCTCATGATGATCACATCTAAAGTTGCAATTATGAATAAGCTTAGGTGAGCATACTTCGGGATCAGTATCAAAATCCAGCTCCAACTGTCCCATATCATCCTCCCAAAGATTGTATATGATAATTCGGGTACCTTGATTCTTGATGCAATCAAACTATAAACAGAAGAAAATAACATTACTCACAAAGCATATTAATGAAGAATCTAAACATAAGGACGAGTAAAAGTTACAACCATATTACAAATGAATAAAGTTGAGGCCACACCTTACCAGGGCACTTGACATAAGGTAAACGCTAGAAACAAGAAACCTACTGAACTTCATCTTAAAACAAGAGGTGTAAAGGACAACTAACCTGCTCAAGAAGCTGCTCTTCACTTGAATATGGAGACCACTGGATTATGGTATCAAAATTTTTATACCAATCATTAGCAGAGGATCGTAGCAGCTTAGTCCAAACCTGCCCTTTCTTCTCATAATCGATCTTGTGAAACAGAAAATTTCACATTAAAAGCCAGTGCAAAAATTATCAAAGTTTCAATAAACTCAAATCTTTGAACAACAGTAATAATCATGTCATAAAGATCATCTTACCATGGGAACGACGATATCCTCCTTCCCTGTGCTTTGCAAAAATGTATACGACAGCATCCCTATACTTTTTGTTGGGCTAGATTGAATACAGAATCTCAGTAGTGAATTTTTAGACAGGTAATTTAATCATAAAAATGAGCAGACATAAAACAATAAGAGATTGAAAAATAACCTTCTCCCGTCCTTCACCTGACAGCAAGAAAAGACTATAACATCTGCTCCGAGCCTCATTGTACTTGTCTTAAATCCATTTCCATCTGCACAAACACGAGAACTTAGGAACTGTAAAGATGGCAAAATGATGCTGTTTCTGATAACACGTGCTCCTCTCAGGAAGCAAACTGTGCTTCCAGCATTGACAATCAAAATCCAGATCTTCGTTCTGGGGAATGAAACTCACATTGACCAATAGTGTTTGCAATTTTGCTCTTGGCTGAATACCCAAGAGACATGCATTGCCGCATTTTATCTGGGTTCATTCCACCACCATTATCTGCAATTGACAAGGTTGAAATTAACAAAATCACACTATTCAATCAAGTTCGACAAGGATGAGTAAGGCTCATTAACTCTACGGATTAGCTTCCTCATCAGCGAGTTAACAAGCACCAAGATTCAAGACCGCAATCATTAATGAAAGAAAAGGAACAGAGAATATATAGTAGAATTGATCGAGACCAATTAGTTATGAACTGTTAATCAAGTAAAGGATAAGCAAGCAAGAAAAGAAAAATCATATCTTGCTATATCTTTGACTTAAAGATTGCCTTGCATTTGCATGCTGCACTTCCAGTCTCCCACATAGGAAAAAAAAAAAGAGGAGTCCGGTGCACAAGCATCCCGCGTTTAAGCAGGGTCCGGGGAAGGGCCGCACCCCAAGGGGTGAATTGTAGGCAGCCTAACTTGACTTTGTCAATGAATGATTCCATGGCATGAACCCGTGACCTTTTGGTCACACGGAGACAGCCTTACCGTTGCTCCAAGGCTCCCCTTCTTGTCTACATGCTAATTGAGTGCAACTAAGGGGAGAGCAGAGAATGTACCTTGGACTAACAACATCTTGTTGCCATCTTTCTCATTGATCAGCACATCGACATTAACATAAGTAGCTCCGTTACAGACCTGCCCAACATGCAAGCGAAGTTGTGTAAAGCGTAACCAGCAAAATGCTCATAATAGCACTCTACAGGTTTCAGGAAATTCATTGTACCTCGTCCAAAGCATTGTCAAGGAGCTCCGCAAAAGCTGCAGCACAAATAAGGGAGTGCACCATTAGCTAGTTGCATAAGAAGACCATGTGAAGAGATAAGATTCATTAACATTTTGAAGGCCTACCTCCCAGTGCCCATTTGTGACTGGTTGCATTAGAATGTAAAAACCTTGGATGGACCCTGACGTGATCCATTCCAGCTGTATATGTCAACAAAAAATAAAGGAGATAATTAACCGGGCTAATCAGGATGATAATGGTACTTATTATCAGTTATCATTAGTCACTAGAAGTTGAAGTTCTGATCAAGATAAATTGTCCCAACAAGCCCAGAAGCTGCATCAACATAGTCTTATTGGAATGCAGCCACAGAAAAATATGGCTGAGAGTACGTAGCATCCAGAAGAGGTGAACTTGTAGTACAATGAGCTCAGGGCAGAAATCTTCATAAGTATGATTTTCAACTTTCACCATGAAGCACTACTCTTGGATCTATAATTTTTATGATACACAAACTAAAACTACTTGAAACCATGCTAAGTAAAGGGAGCAGACATCAATTTAAACTTACTCAGCATATGCATGTGTTCCTGAGTGTTGGAAGACTTAAATTAGGTAGGTGCAAAGAAAAGCTCATCAGAGAAAGGTGATCATATATAGAAACATCCCATTTGATGAACGTCTCTTCGTTCTTAGTTTGGAAGTTCACAATGCAACCACAAGATCCCAAAGGCTGTAATGCTCATGTGAAACGATAAGACATATTATGGATTAGATCACCAGGTACAATATAACTGCTCAACTAGAAGTTCCCACTATCCACTATCCACTATCCACTATCCCACGGCAAAACCCTTCAATCCAAAAACATGGGTCACGATACATACGTACATACCTAAGATTTCCAACGTCAAAATTTGCATAATGTGCATCATATACCCTAGCCAATACATGAATAATTATCTAGTCCTAGA
This sequence comes from Selenicereus undatus, assembly GCA_017589665.1. Classification (NCBI taxonomy): domain Eukaryota; kingdom Viridiplantae; phylum Streptophyta; class Magnoliopsida; order Caryophyllales; family Cactaceae; genus Selenicereus; species Selenicereus undatus. The sequence goes on along the minus strand of JACYFF010003369.1, from coordinate 93,283,152 downwards.
GGGAGGGTACCAGTGTGCTTATTATCATACTGCGACTCTGCAATTCAAGACATTCAAATTTCAGTGCCCAACAATTCATCAAGTAAACAAATAAAAGTTTCTACATACCCTTGATTATTCATTATTTATTCGTCAATTATCATCAAACAATCCATCTTTAATTCGGCAACGAAATCAAGAAAACCTAAAAGGGAAGTTTGATACATACCAGAGTAGGAGGAGTTTTCATGATGAGTGTAGTGAGGCTCATAATCCCCAGCCTTCCAGAACTGCCTACAACTTCTCACCACCACCATACTCGCCAAGCTCTCTCTCTCCAGGGGAGTTAGGGGGTCAAGAAACCCTTCCGGCAAAACGACGGCGCGGCAACGATTAACATTCTGACAAACTCCATCGTCACCATCACCATCATCATGATCACCTCCATAATCACTGTAATTAGTGCAACAAATAAGAGTGGTCTCAACCTCAAGCTTGGGCCTTTTGTTGGAGGCGTCGACTAAATCCGAAGACTTGGGCCTTTTGGCGGCGGAAGTGACGGCGGAGGAATCGTCGCCGGAATCAACAAGAGGCGGCGGACCTGACGTTGAGCGGTGATTCGATGATGGAGGTTCTTGGGCTTCTTGCTTCACTACGGAGACTCCTCCGTCTTCCATTGTACGTCGATAGAAATCAAGAGGAGAGAGAAAGCAAGGGAGGGGTTTTTATGGCGCTTGCAATTGCAGGAGATCTATACACGATCACACGAACAATTAGCGCGAAAAAGAAAAGGTAATTGGGGTAGTAAGCCCACTCTCTCCCTCTTCTTTTTTGGCGGTTTTGGAAAAATTGACGTGCAAGTAGGGCACGTTTGGCTGTTATGCAGGGTATTTATACGTGCCCTTTCCTCTTCCCTCCCAACCAAAAAAAAAGGGAATAAAAAATTGAAATCAAGGTTTTGTTGTGGGATTAGAATTGTTTTTCTTCCTAAACAAGTAGTCACTTCTTTTAAGTTAAACCATCTAATTGTTTCTTAAGTTTAGACTTTAATGAATAGGGATTATTCAATTAAAAGAAATAGGACAAAGAATAAGAAATAGTGAAAGGCGTACCATACATAGATATAGAAAAATATTTTGGTACTGATAAAGTTTTCTTATTCCTTAATATATATATATATATATATATATATATATATATGTTTTTTGTAACTTGGGTTATTTTCTATCATATTTTTTAACTAGTTCCAAACTTAATCTTATTCATGAAATTTATTCATTCTATAAAGAAAAAATAACATTGTACACAAAGATTTAGAAATAAAACAAGGAATATTGAAAATCAAGTGAAGGTGTGTAAGATTTAATTCTAATAATTTATGATGATATCAAGTCACTTTGAAGTCCAAGTGAATTGATATATCAAAGAAAAAGAAATTTAAATTAAGTGCATGTTGAGAAAATATCCAAATCATATACTTAATTCATGCTATTTAATTATTGCTAAAAAAATCCTGTAATATATTGCAGTAGATGCATATGTACATTGATCCTTAGGCATACAATATGAGTTACGCTATAATCAAACATAGTTTGAGCTACTTTTTTAACTAGACATGAGGCATAAGAATGCGAAAAACCCATCAGAATGTGTATATTAGACATAAAAATATAATCCTGCTTGCCAATGATTGGGATTGAAACCTTCTCCACAAGACTACATCAATGTGTGCTACTCGTTATGCATGAAAGAGGGCACATTGCTTGCAGGAGAAAAAAGCCAAAAGAAAATAGATGACTGGTATGTTTTGGGGGGGGGGGGGGTGCGCGGCCCATGAATGGAAGTTTGTGCGGCCAGGACATACTCTTCTCCTATTTCAGGCCCACGTTTGTTTTTTTTTTTTTTTTTAATGATGGCCCACGTTGCATGGCTCACAATAAACGCTCTCCAATGAGTAATGACATATTTGGAGGGTTTGTGGTCAACTCTCAATTTTGGCTTCCCAATTTCTTTTGTTTTTTATTTCTCCTCATTATTTCACATACACTGACAAAAATTGTGTTAATTTGATAGTAATACAGTGCTTTACAATCAAATGAAATATGTCACCATTATAATAGAGGTGTTAAAAAAACTCAAATAACCCAATTGAAATGTATCAGTACATTTTTAATGTGCCTTTGTTGATGTGTAAATATAGTTCTCAATTACAAAATGTGGAGTGCAATTTTTTCGGGTTACTTTGGCATTTTAGTGGAAAGTTATAATTCAATTAAAGGTTTTCTTTAAACAAAAAAAAAAAACAAAGAATTCACAGGTCTTTCAAAATTAATTTCTTCGTACTTTATAGGAGGTAAGATTATATAAATTTATATCTCTCCAGTGTGCGATAGTGGAATTCAAACTAAAAGAAGGTGGTGTCAACGACCTTATGATTAATAAAAATTTGACCTACGTAAAAAGACATATTGTCTCTTTTAATATAATAAAATTTCAACTTAGAAGTCGGCTAAAAAAATTTATTTCAATTCAATATAATCACCATCACAAATTTTGCCTTAAACTGACAATCTGTTTGAATAAAGACAACTCTTCTTTTGTGTTTCAGACCCAAATTTAAGTTCAAAGAAAAGACCAAACATTTAGAACAAAAACTCCTTGGCATTAATTGAATACATTCAAAAACAGAAGGGAATTTCTTCACCAAACACTACACAAACTTATTGTTTAATTAGAACAAATTAAAAACCAAATAAGCACCCTGTCAAAGCCTCCATACACGTCCCATTGAAAAGGATAGAATTGGGACACACGAAGTAGAAGGAAAAATAATACTGCCTAATCTATAAGAGCAATGCAAGCAGATAACACCGCCCATGCCTGATGGGGGTTTCTATTTGTTTTTTTCATTTGTTGACGTTGATGATGGCGATGCTAATATCTTAGCTGCCGTTCCAAACCCAATCATAATTTTTAAAATTAATCAAAGTCAATCTGGCGGCAACCAATGCAAATAAACAATTGGCAATTATTGTGAAATTCACAGTAATTAACAAATCTCAATTATTAGGAGCTTAGTTATGATATGTTCATTACTTATATATAGTATGGTGCAGCTTGTATTACATCTGTACGTCAGCCCCTGCCTCATGCAACACACCTCTTTTTTTTTTTTTCTTTTGTAAGAAAGATAAGAATACAATTTGGGTAGCCCTTCTTTCAAGTGTTCTTCATAGATTATTCTCATGGAGGATACAAAGATGGTCCTACTTGGTAATTACATCTGTAGCGTAGAATGTAATTACAGATCATACTTTGCTAGCTAGTCGGCTGCACAATCCAACACACCTCTTCTTATATATTGAATGTAGCATAAACACAGTTTAACATAGTCCTACTTGGTAAGCATCTCTTCAATATTTTCACAAGAAGAGATCAAAGTCATATGTTTTATTTTCAAGGCGCACCTCTTTTGACGTTCTGTGCTCCTTAGCTTGTCAGTAAATTAAAGTAACAGGGAATGCAATCTCTTACAAATATAGGGTCCAACAATAACATTTCAAACTTCTAATTCCTCTTGGATCCTGAATATTTCCAGTATGATTTCTAATTTGATTGAGTTGATCTAGTTTCATTTTGATATAAAGATCATGAGACTTCGATTTTGAAATATATCCTCGTTATTCTATAGCAAAATGACAAGTGTCTTGCTACAAGATACTTCATAAGTGTCTTATTTTAACTCAAAAATTATACTATTATGTTTTTAAATTGAAAAAAATAGTAGGATCGAATTGTGGAAGCGTATTAAAACTTATAATTGTATAAAATCATCTTTTTATCTATAATTTGTCACATTTCTAACATAGGTGTATCATATATGCTCGCAGATACGGTTAATGCGATTAGGGTAGTATTTAACACTTTATAGATGTAGGCGAAGAATATTTAAGGTTAGCAATTCAAAATTAAGTATAATCATTAAAAAATTTGTAGTTTTAAATCATAAAATATATTATTAATTCATGATAAGGCAAGACATTTAAGAGTGTCTTGCAACATAACATACATCACTACCCTATTCTATATATGTATCATTTTCTACCAAAGTAAACTGCCTATTAAATAAAAGTTTCCAAGGGAGATTATAGCAAACTCGCCCCCCTCCCCCCCCAAAAAAATATATAGGGAAGAACCTTTTTTTAATTAAAAATGATATAGTGGAATAAGAAATACCAAAATTTGTTTATATCAGATCCAAATGCTAGCATATTTACTAATATCAAGATGTTAAGTACTCATCGATGGTATAAAATCAACATACAACATACGATTTGTACAATTATAAAGTGACATATATGATTCTTTTTTTTTGTTCTTAAGGTCGATTCTCTATTAGATGTATGTTATATTCGTCGGCTAGTGATCATTCATTTTGATTATCAATAATTTGAGTATTTTAATTAGACCATATAATAATACATTAATTTAGACTAAAACTATTATTAATTTCTCACAAAAAGGACTGAAAAAAATTGTTCTTAATTAATTTAGAAACCAGTGTCTTGTGCACATATATAAATTAAAGCTCTCAACAATGACGCTTAGAATATGAAATAGATTATATAAAATTTATACATAATATCTAAATGTAATGTGCCCTACATGTCAACTTTTCAAATTTTCTCATTTACACAATTTCCAATTCTTTTCCAAATCCAGGGAAGATTCTGAAAAGGGTTATAATATGCTTTATGATCACTGCTATGAGAAATATATGCTTCATTTCCTCTTTTTTTTGGGGGGGGGGGGGGTCAGCAGTTCTTTAATTTCTTGTAAGTAATTTAAAAAATTATCAGCTTGCAAATAAAACGTACACGCAGGGCGTAAACTAGGGGAATCAAGAAGCGGCCAGCTTACACCCTGTGGAAAATGCACCATTGAGGCGTTGACAAATAGACAGCCTCCCAATTGTTAGTATATATAATATAATAATACAACGTCATTTTCATAATTTGGTCCTTTATATCCATGGTGGTTGATTGGCTTCCATTGCTAAGACATGCCCCCTTTTTAATTCGCAAAACGTGGCCATCCAAGGCATTCATGTTCTTCTGCTCTTAGCTGCCCAACCAAACCTCAACTCCTCTCTCACATGCCTCATCTGCTCCTAAATCCCAGAAAAAATGAGTAACCCAGTTGAATTTGAGCCAGGGTCACTTCATTGTTTCATGCTTATTATCATCAGTTTGATTGCTGACAAAGTCTCTGATTAATCAGATAATTATCAGTAATTAGCTAGCTAGGGAAAAAACATTCATCCTTAAATATACATATGGAGGGAATGAAAGAAAAGAAGAAGATCAAGGGTATATTGAGAAAGACATGGGAGAGATGCAAGTCATTTGGTCAACTCAAAACTACTCTTGAAAGGGCTCCCTCATTCTCAACTCAAAATTCATTGCCCAGGCCTCTAATGGTAAAGAGCAAATCATGGTCATCATTTTCAGTCCAATTCCACCCATCAAGTACACGAATGATGGACAGACGGGCTCTCGGAAGATCCAGATCTAAGAAACCCCGGATGGACCCTGTAGTCCCTCAGGGTTGTTTCTCGGTGTACGTGGGGCCGGACAAGCAGAGGTTTGTGATCAAAGTGGAGTGCACTGGTCATCCCCTCTTCAAGATGCTCCTTGAAGAGGCAGAGTTGGAGTATGGGTTTCATAGTGATGGGCCTCTTGCGCTTCCTTGTGATGTTGATGTCTTCGTCAAGGTTTTGTTTGAGATGGATGCTGATCATCATCCTGATGATATTGGCACACCCAGGTGTGGATTCCCCAGGAGTAGCAGCTTATCTTATCAACCCCTCAGCCCTTGTCGCTCTGCTTCTACGTTGGTTTCCTTGAATCAATTGGTGTGAGGTTTTTATGACAAACACCTTTGTCTTATTTTCTTCTTCTTGAACTTCTTGCGAGTTTTTAATTTGTAAGCTTTTTCACTGATAATTTTTGTTAGTAAGATGTAACATGTAACACCTTTTGTACTTCTTTTTTTCATATGTGGAGTGTATTTTTTTTTAAGGTGGCTTGAATGGGCAATAACTAATAGCGGGACTTAAATACACTATACTTATGGTATGGCAAAGAAAGTTGTACCATGTAACACCAATAATTATCCCAAAAAAGGGAGATCATGGAGAGAGGAAAAGAAATATATGTACCTAGCTATTATGTTATGATCTAATTGTCTTATGTCAAAAAAAAATGTAACGTAATTTGTAATTGTAAATATATATTACTTTTTTTGGGGGGTTTTGAAAGGTTTATTTTGTAAAATTAATATGCTCTTAGTGTTGTTTCTTACTATATTAAAAGAAGAATAATAGTGACAAATGTACATTGAGTGGCAAAAAAAGGTTGATGGCTTTTAGACATATCAATAAGCTATTCCTAGCTATTTGGCCTTAACCTTCAGAGAATTGCCCCTAGATTAATTTACTTATATGTGTCTTTGGAAACCTTGACTGTGTGGTTGTTACGAAGGCCTTACTCAATTGGTATCAGCTACAGCTAGTGATACTAATGTGTATGTTGAATATCCAACTTTGAAATTGGTCATGCAATTACTTTACCAATGATCTATTCATTAACCAGGATGAAATACATCCCTCGTCTTTTTTCCCGAAATCATTAATTAGGCATAGGCCTCACCAAATACATCAAAAATAGACACAATTAACTATGAATCGAGATAATTCTTCACCTAGAACTTACAATACAATAAAACTAGCTAGATAGCTATTAACTATGAAGATAGCCCATCAATTATAACTTATACCACTCACAAATATTGCTAGAATCATATTGAAACAACAACGTAAAAATAATCAGAAAACAGTCAAAAGCAAAATGAAAATGAACCCTAGTATATCTACTAGCTCCAATTGACTTCAGCTTCTCTCCTCTAGCAAAGTGCTCATATTAATTAACCAGATATACTGGCCCTCCATATAAACTATGGTTGCCGCTATTCACCTTAATCAAAAGTGTCGTTGTTACTACTAAAATCTTCATGCCCAAATACTAAAATTTCAACAGCTCATACCTGTATCAAAGGAATGGTAAAGTAAACTACCTTTTAATGATTTTTGGTTGATTTAAAATCATTCTTGATTATAAATGTTGGTACATGGCTTTTCTCAAAATACCTAATTTTTAAAAAAAAAAAAACTATTTCTGAACTTATGTGGAAAATTAGAATTAATGAAAAAAACCATATAAAATGGAAAAGATAAAGGAAAAAAATGGAAAGGATATCAGAGCTCCAGTAATCCCCTTCCAGAAGGTTACGACTATAAACTATCCTTCCGTTCCCTCGTAGCGGCAGCGGCCCGTCTCCTTCGTCTGCTAGAAGTCCGGATTCCAGATTCTAGAACCGTCCATATATCTTTTACCTGAATGTTCTGGAACCTCCTGGCTCCCGCCTGAGCTTTCCTATAACTGTTCTTCTCCTCCGTCTCCTTTCCTTTACTGAAGATCACAATTCACAACCCTCAAAATTCTCTCTAATTTTCTGTATCTCCCAAATACTAGCGTTCAATGGTAATGGACGACCCTTTTTTCCATACTCCTTATCCTCAGGGCGGTTTCTTCCGCCAAGCAACGCCGTCTCTTTCTCCGGCCCCGTCGTCATCTCAGCCGAAACACAGCGGTTGCTTCCGCCAAACAACGCCTTCTATTTCTCCAGCCCCGTCGTCGTCTCAGCCGAAGAAGGTAGTTTCGATTCCAATCCACTTCGTCGGCTCGGAGAAGGCGAAATCCGACTCGGCGCTCAAGATTCAGAAGGCATTCCGAGGGTGTCGGGTTAGGAAGAACGTCAAGAAGATTCTGGCGATTCAGCGTGAGGTCGACCTCGTGGAGAAGAAGCTTCAGGAGAGAGAAACCGTGGAGCTTATCAAGAAGGATGGGAAAGAGAGGCTGAAGATGAACGAGTCCTTGATGGCGTTGCTGTTCAAGCTTGATTCTGTTCGCAGCGTCAACGATAGTGTTAGGGATTGCCGGAAAGCCGCGATCAAGAAGGTGATCATGCTGCAGGAGAGAATCGATTCCTTTTTTGCCGCCATTGATGATCAAGTTAAGGATTTTGACGAAATTGCGTCTGAAACAGTCGATACTGCTGTCGATGAAGCTGACTTGAAGGAAAATATGGATGATTCTGGCGTAGAACGAGTTGAAATTCTGCAGGATGTGAACAATTCCGGCGTAGTAGAGGTTGAAACTCCGGAGAATGTGAATGATTCTGGCGTTGTGGGAGTTGAAATTCCAGAGAAGGTGGAGCAGGCTGAGCATGAAGCCTGGCAATGCGTGGGAGACGTAACTACAGAGGATAAATCGGACTTTGTCGAGTTAAGCGAAGGCGGAAATTCGACGAAGAGATCGTGCGATGAGTGGTTTGTCGTCGGAGGTGACGGAGAGGAGAGCAAGAGGAGCAAGAAATTGCTGGAAAAGATGGCTGAGGATAATCAGAAGTTGATGGCCATGGTGGCTGAGTTGTGCGATCGCAATGCCGCTCAGGCAAGCTTGATCTCCTCGTTGTCACAGAGGGTCGAGCAGTTGGAGAAGGCTATGAGTGATTCTTTAAGAAAGAAGAAAAAGAAGAATCATCTCAACAGCCTAACACACACTACTGGTTCATAATCTAGCCGATCACTCTTCTGGGGTTTTTGCTTGGTTCTTTTTAGGGTCTTGCACTGCTTGAGTTGTTTGTTGAATATTTTGACTGAAACTGGTTTTGGTTAATGAGAATTCGTGTGTGATTTTGCTTTGATGCTTCTAACTGTCGAGTGAAATGGTAAATAATCTCGAAATCTTCATGATGTTATACAGAACTATTCACTCATCTTTTGACTGAAATCTTTGTGGAATTGTACATAATTTGATGCCCCAGTTCTGCAAAGAATTGTGCAAGTGTAAGCTGATTCAAAGAACTTGATTTCGGATATATTACATTTAGATTCAAAGAACCAACACAAGATTTTCAATCTCCCATAATTCTTAGGAGCACATTGTTCAACAGGGAGAACTTAACCTGCAGGCATATTTTACCCTTAACTAGGTCTAATTTAGCCCCAGTAGCAACCCAGTAACCAGGATGATCCTGTGGCCCTCTGCATATCTCAGAGGTATCTACAAATCTTAAAAGCTTTTGGTGTTCCACCAGAACTGGCGGCCCAGCCGGAAATTGACTAGAATCCATGACCACAGTCTGCTCTTGCTCTTTCTCTATGGTGCTCGAGCGCAATGGGCTTCCACCAGAGATGAGTCTTTTCTGTGATGATGATTCTGATGAGCCCTGACCCCACTCTGACTTAACTACCTCCATGTCTGAAACCTTGGAGAATAAGAGCCGGAGATGGAGGACGTGCATTGAGCCATGCTTCTTAGTGCATAACTGAGCTCCGGTGACTATAAAGGCAACATTTTTCCGCCCATAAATCCAGGAGGGATTGTACTTAACCGCTGTTGTGCATACGTGTGAGAACTTCTTTTTCTGCACAGGTTCAAAATACCGATCATCTGCTATCTCATCGGATCCTCTCCAGAATAAGGTATTATCGATTTTGTTCTGAAGCATCATTGGGATATTTGCCTGATGTTGCAGGTGTATTGCTAACCTGTGGTTCATTTCAAAGAGGCTCAAAACATCCAGCTTCATATGTTCTACTAATCACAGTGTGTTAAAGAAATAGTGAAATTACTATGTGGAGTTGGGATTGACCTGTTGCATTTCATGCCCTCGAGGTATAACCTCATTCCTGTAACAGGTCTCTTCTCGACATTCACCTAAGAACAATACTAGTACCAACTAGTCAAAATTACTTGTGTATGCATATGGTGAGCTTAAGAGGGGTGATTTTAGTATCAAGGTGATTACCTGTGCAGTATTTACGTGTACTTTTGGGCCCATGATGTTAAAATGGAGAGTGGAAGCTGGAAGTGGCATATTTGCTGTTGGGGCTAGTGGAAGATCACTATGAAGAGGAGCCCATGGTCTGTGCGATTGAAAGTCCAAAAAATACTGTAGTTCTGAAATTGGTGGTTTGTCTGCACGAGTAAATTCACAGGCGAAACCATTAGTAAGTGACAAAGCCAATATCGAGCTGCCAATCAAAGGTGGAAGTAAAAGATCTAAGAAATAAGACTCACAACGAAGGTACAAATTGATGGCATGCGATAGGAAACCTTTGCCAGGAACTCCTTTGAGCAGAGCTGTAATGGGAATGAAGCTGAAGTCAATTGCATCCGGCATTGATGGAACCGTCGGAAGCCATTCGCTATGGCTGATGAGAGATGGATCACCCCCTCGTTTGGCACATATCACAGTGATCCCCTGTGACGAATATCATTGTTTCCAGGACGGTCACAAATACATTAATGTTGACCAGTAGCAACATTACTCGAATAGGGGCTTACATCTTTGGAGGTGACAGTTGAAAAGCTATCTGTGAAGATGGATTGCTGGTGCTCAAATATGTTGAAAGCAGGTGGTGCCTGTAAGATGATTACTTAGAAAAAATTATTTAAGTTGGTATAAAAATCAATGATAATATAACGAGAATCGATCAGAACCTTCTGTCGATGCTGTTTAGTTCTGAGATGCTTAGGGAGGATGCTACAGGCGCCAGTGAAAAGCTGATCTCCGAGTTCATACAGGTGATTCTTCAATTCTGATGCTTCTAATTTTGAGGATTTGTCTTGCTTCACCAACACCATGTCCTGTCCTCCTATGCTTATTCCCACTATTATATGTGTCCCATATTTCTCTATGAACCTGTTCAATTGAAAATTCGTCATTTTTTTGAACATTTTTTTGTATAATAATTAGCTGCCTGGAAGCTGGTACAGAAATGAAAATAACCGCTGCATAAAAGTCCTAGCCACTAGTCAGCAAGAATGTTTCTTTGATACATTGTTTTGGTTTCTGTCATATATTGTTTCAAATCCAGAACCTAGATCTCAAATACTCAAACCTGTATTTGTTGCTTGATGAGTCTTTGCATTTCATTCTCTCTTGTCTCTGTATTTTGAGTACAGAATGTTTCTTTGTTTAGGTGTCAACCTTCTCTACTTTGAATAGAAAATGTTTCTTTTTCTGCGTCTTTTCGCATAGAAGCGAGTAGAGGAGATCAAGTCAAAAGTTAGCTTACGATTTCGTGAATCCATATTTAAATATAAATTTCTAAGGCTGAGAGTTGTTCTCCAAAGCGAGATTATAGAAAAAGTAATCAAACTAAGCCAGATACGGTATGAATATCTCTATATTTATTGGGAAACTCATTAGTTATATTTATTAAAAGACATGCTTCTTTTATGGGAGTTAAACTTTTACAAAATAATAAGACTTCAAAAACAAAAAATAAATGAATATATGAACTGTAAACAATGAGTAAAATATAGAGTAAATGTGATAAGTAGGATAATAAAACTAACAAGTAAAATTTTTTTAAAAAAAAACTAACAAGTAAAATAAAGGTCAAAACAAACACACTATTTGATAGTTATCATGCTATGTTTGAATTGGAGTTCATTGTTATAAAAAGGGCTTCTAGTTACATTGTTCTAAAAATTTTACCCTTTTTTTTGCATCAACTAAAAAATTTTACTCGTACATCACAGTAAATTAAATCTTGACGTCATCTGATGGCTATGCTTGATCCAGACTTGCACTGACTTCTTGAACTACTTTTCAGATGTTCAAATATTGTTTTAGTTCTATAACGTTTGTCCTTCGACATTAACAATTAACATTGCCCATTCAAAAATTTGCATGATATGGATGTCAAATGTTACTCCAGACGACAAACGTTAGAAAAGAAAAGTAATGAATACAAAAACATGCAATGGAAAAATGACTATTTTTTTTTTTTTTGCGTTGGATCCTCCATTTTACCGGAATCGAGCTATTGTTGACCCAAATAAGGAATAGAACTCTCCCAAATCACAGATTTTTCTCATTCACAAAACTTGAACTTGAAACCTTACTTAAGAGGAATAAGTGTCAAACCACTTGAATCAATCTGTGTTGGTATCGGACAATGACTATAATTAAACTGCTAGTTTATACAACGTCTAATTACTTGCTGACGCTGCATTTTTTTGGATTTGGTTCTCTTTCTTTCCACCCCAATTTCTTGACTAACTCTATGAACACCAAGAAATTCGTTACATAATGACATATTGACAATCCCATCTAGTTTCACATTTTGCCAGCCTTACCACGCTAAATATAAAAACGACTTTGGCCCGCAATGGGGTCGGGGGTCCTGATGCTAATTCTTTGAAGAGTTCACACCAGCTAAAATAGTCCACAATTAAAATTCTATCACTCCCTCTTTAAACACGTCCTATTATCCCATAAATAGTATGGCTAAGTCTACAATGTAATAATAAGGGATGACTCTGACTCAAAATTATGAAGAAATATAAAAATCTCGACTACATTAATCGAAGTAAATATAAAACTAACGTGTTTTACTGTTCCAGTTAAAAATAAAGTTTGTATTATTTTCGAATGAGTTTAATTATAACTTGTTATAGAAAGCCCAAGATTATACTATTAGTTTGTTGTTCACACCCATGAATGATTTGACCCTCTAAATAATGCAACATTCTGGTCCAATATAGGAAGACATTTTTCTATGGTCAGATCTGGGAAGTTCCAAGGAAAGTGAAATCAAGTGCCATAGGGCCTACTTCTTGGCCAACCCAATTGGTAAAACTTCACCGTAAAACAGTATGAAGAAACACACCCAAATATGAATGAAGGCTTTATTAATCGTTACCTTGCAAGAGCAATAGGATCCCAACTGTCAGGAACTGCATTGCGAACCTCATCAGAGACAATCAGAGGGTAGCGATCAATGTGTAAACTGAACAAAACTATGGAGTAACCATCAATCCCCAACATCTTGGTATTTGCAGCATCTTTGGCCCACGAACCGCTCTCAAATTCGAACATAGAATTGAACAAACCCGATGGGATCTTCCCTGGGATCGCGCATTTTCTATTGAACAAGTCTGACATCTGCCCAACAAATTCACAATTATTCAATTCAATAATTATAAGCAAGACGTGGGCTTTGAATCTGATGAATGGAGAAAACTTATGCTAGGGGAGTTATACCCTTTTGAGCCAACAATAGCTCGACTTAACCTCATCTATAGAAAATCGAAGACCCAAAAAAGGAAGAAAGAAAGAAAGTAAGATTACCTGACTGAAGTCAAGAATATCAGATTGATAGCGGGTGTTGTCCCCCTTGTCACATTTGACATCAATGGAAATGGGGTTAGACAAGGCGCCAAACCCAGGCACAAAGAGAGGCTTGTTTTGGTCTTCATTGAGAAGGATTAGTCTCTCTCTGCCTTTGCAATACTTGAGCCTGAAATCCGAGGTCAGATCGAAGCCTTTTCCGAGGCTGTCAATTGCTCTGGCAATCATACTTTCGCTGATCATCCTCTTGGTCGCCGTCGTGGTCGTCATCTCTGTACTTGTTGCAATATTGTTATTTCCTCTCATCGCTGCCTGATTGGTTTGGTCGTGTGAAAATGCAGTTTGTTCAGAATGAGGGCCATATATGTATGTTAATATAGTCACTGTTTTTGGTCAACGACTACCCGATGACAGATCGTTTAGTTCTTATTACTGTTTACCAAAGTTCACAGCTTTAATTGGCTCTTTCCTTTTCCTTTCCTTTTTCTTTTTACACGTCTTTAATTTTATAAATTTATGAAATGCGTAAAAATAAACATTAAATGCATTTATATTGTTGATTGAAATAGTTTTCAATCAATAAAAATATTTACATTCTTTTTAGAAAAGTAAACTTTAATAATATTATGAAACTAAAGAAAATGATATTGTTGTGGGACGGGTGGAATAGAAATATTGTATGTAGTATTTAATTAGGAGAATTAAAGCCCTAATTAATATGCTTATAAAACATAAATTAAATGACGCTACAAATTTAAAGGAAGACTGTCAAATTAAACCACCATAAAAGTATATTGATACTCATATCTCAGTTGAAGTCAAGGAATGAAATATGATACTTATAATTATAAATTTCATTTATAGGAGTTTGATTGAAAAGTTTAATTATTCAAAATTAGGAGACCTGATGCCTTCAATTACCTGCAAGCAATTAATTAAATTACGCTATTCTGATTAATATTCAGATCCTTGACTAGTTTGATTTTTTGACCCAAACAAATATATGATATTAATTAATCGGAAGCTAAATTCAACACATGGATGTTGGTGAGTTGGTTCTTCTTCTCAGGGTCTACGGTCATGCGGGCTGATGCCATGCATGTCACCAACAGGCCACAGGCAATGAACTTGCGCGAGTTGGCTCCTGCTGGCCTCCAAATCCTTTCTACGGACATAAATCAACAGAGTGCAAATATACACCTAAAAAAACAGAAGGAAAGTGTGGATATGAAGACTTGATCGATGTGTTACGACAAGATGTGGTGATGATGGGATGTTTGTCTTGCTAATTGTATCAATAAGAACGAAAGATTGAAAAGATTATCATTTTTTGTTGGTGCGGAAGTGGGGTCAATGTCCCAAATCATTTTAGTACTCATTAATCATATGAGGCCACAAAACACCCACAATGTTAGTTAATAGCAACTGCTTCACATCAAGGGAGAAGAATGATATATCATTACTCCTGATTCTAAATCTACTCCCATATTGGCTAGCTATTATCCACTACTTGATTGACCTTCTTATAATAAAGAGAAATAAGTACTTTCCATTGAAACTTTCCCATAAGTTCCTTACACTGTCTCACTAAATGAGCTTGCTCTAACCGAAGTTGACATGAGCGAACCCACAACAACCAAAGAGCTGGTCTTAACCCACAATTTGGTAAATCCTTTATGCGACATCGTATGCAAACCACCAAGCCATTGACCTTGGTCACCTCTAAACACACCTCCACCTTATGCCAAATCAGGATTCCCTTTCACTGCTCCATTAGGATTGAGTAGAATTCACCCCAAAAGATTATTATTTTGCACATCAATTGTTACTAACTTGAGTGAGACTTTGCTTGATCGTGCATGAATGAATTTGTTGTCTTATCATGTGAGAATCGAGTTAGGAATGGGCAAAACTTAGATTCTATTTTTTAAATTTTTGTAAAAATTATTATCATAAAAATAATCTTTTTGGATTCGTAATGATATGTTTTAATTTTAAAGCATTATTTTAATGAAAAATTAAATAAAGGTCATTTATAATATTAAAAGATGATATCAGAGATTAGAATATTATAACAGAGTGATATATCGAAAATGAAAAATAACACAATAATATTTTGTAAATTGATTAAAAACATAGCAACAGATAATTGGGTCTTGAACTTGAATAGAGTATGATTGTTTGGTTTAAAAATTTGAACTTTATTTTTTCCCATAAATTTGAAATTTATTTATTCTTTGCCGAACGGTGTTAAAAAAAAGTGAAATTTTGAAGGAGAAAAAAATCCCATAAGTAATAAATTCGTAATTATCAATTAGAATATTGTAACAGAGTGATATATTGAAAATGAAAAATAACACAATAATATTTTGTAAATTGATTAAAAAATGGGTCTTGAACTTGAATAGAGTATGATTATTTGGTTTAAAAATTTAAACTTTATTTTTTTTTGCCCATAAATTTGAACTTTATTTATTCTTTGTCGAATGGTGTTAAAAAAAAAGTGAAATTTTAAAGGAGAAAAAAAAATTCCATAAGTAATAAATTCGTAATTATCGATTAATGGTTTTGATTGGCTGTGCTGGCCACCCATACGCCTCCGCTCTCACCCCCTTTCCGAGTCTCTTTTCTCTCTCTTCTCCTCCCTCGACCCTCCCCGTGTCAAACTCTCTCCGTTGCGCTCTCTCTCTCTCGCTCTCTCCTCCCCCTGCAATTTTCCTCCAACAGAACCACAAACAGTCCTCGAAACCCTAATCTTCATCTTACTCTAAATCACCGGCGTTTCACTCTCCTTCTCTCATTGTCCGTGTCTCTTTTCCGCCTTAATTCGGAGCTTAGCTCTCGATTTCGATCCCAATCTCCAGTTCGCTACCAATCCTAACCGCAACATGGCCGAAAGCAAGATTGATCTGCCCGACGTTCTCCTTTTATCTGCACCGAAAGGTAACACTACTTCATTCACACTTTCCCTTATTTCGATCTTTTTGGGTGTTTTGTTTTTCCAATTTGATTGTTTTTGTTTTTTGGGTTTGATTTGGATTCGTGGCGCTTGTAAATATAATTTGCTTTTGTTCACCTTGTATGTAAGATTAGGGCTTATCAATCTGAACAAACTATTTGCCAGCTCTATCAGTATTTGGTTTTCAATGGTTAGGGTTTGTAGGTTTTCAATTTTTAATTTTTCATTATTGAAGCTTTGGATTAGGTAAGGTGCTCTCTTTTGCCAATGTACTTTATTGTTTGTCCGTCGTTGGATGGGATTTTGGGTTGAGCCTTTTGCAGATCCTGAAATTTTATGGATCCTATATATGCCTTAGATTTTTATGACTCTGTTTTAGTTTCAGTGTCCAAATTCGTTTTCTTTTATGGTTTGTCAAATATGATTTTGTAACGGAGTAGTTTATAGAAAAATGCATTTTCTATTTAACCTTTGGAATTGGTTGGGCTCATGGGAATAAGTAAGCATCATACATAGTTAACATTGGCCATTGCTATTTACTTTGAGAAAATATTGGGCATAGTAAGGGATTCTTATTCAAGTATGTTTAGTTAGATTTTCACATGGTATTGTTGTTGGATTTTTAACTCTTCGAGTGCTCCTGTTCTAAGTGTAAAATTTTGATGATTATTCTAACATATTTCATATGTTTCTTGTTTCTTCGACAGAAAATGATGAGCCAAAGGTCTCCATCGGATTCCTTGATGAGGTTAAAGGTATTGTTCATGTTTGTGTTGAATTTGGAATTTGGATTTTTCTTCTTAGGAAATTATTTGTTTGCCATTTTGTCCGTTGATTCATCTGTTTTATTCCTTCCAGATCAGTCTGCTACTGAAAGCAGTATTCCACTTTCCCCCCAGTGGCTTTATGTTAAGCCAATTGACGCTAAGCTGGTATGGTTTCGCTCTTTTCCGGTGTTCTTTTTTCCCTTCCTGCACCTGCTTTCCCAATTGAACGAAGGGGGAGTACTTTATCATCCCAGAGTTGCATTGCTCCTTCTATGTTTTCTGTTGAACTGAAGTGTATGCTATATGGATTTGCCTTTCTGTTGAGCTTTTCTTCTTTTCATTGCGTGGCCGAATAATGGATTATACAGGTGTTCATGCCACCTAGTTTCTTGAGGTTATTTCCCAGTTCATTGTCCATAGGGAATCTTCTTCATTGCAGCTTTGTGCTTTTCATGAGCCACAATTCTCTTTTTCCCCGGTTTAACTACATGAGCATTTCTCTCTCCTGTCCCCTTGACTAAATTAAAAGGCTCTCCTTATGGTTAGGAGTTACCTGGTGATCACATTTTGCTTAGCGGGGGTGCGAAGCTACCCTTCAAGAGTTTTATAGGTCTTGATCATAGACATGACGATGTTAATAATGCTGAGGTATATGAACAATACGTTGGATGTTCAATTGTGAATTCAATCTTCATATTGTTGTCCGTTGAAACCACCCCCCCCTAAAAAAAAGAAACATCTCCCTCATTTTTGGTTATGAGTTAAGCAGTGTTTCCTTAAAACCTTGGGGAAATCTTTGGCAATTTTAGGCGCAGAGATTTTTTTGCTTCTTCTCTAAGTAGGTTCAGGATTACATACTCGGTGATTTGTTTTTTAATGTTTTTCTCATCATTTATCTCTTAGATGATTTGGAGTTAGTACTCTGATTTATTGTTTGATGGCAAATCTCACTGCAAAGGACTTAATATTCTTGGAGTATTTTATAATGCCCATGGCATCGTGGAGACTTCATAAACTACAGAGGGCATAAATCTTTGGTTCATATTGTGTTTATGATAGTTTGTCTTTTGGATTATTGATGGCTAATGTGATGAACATTAGCCTGTTTTTAGGTCCATTTTCTTTCACTGACAATAATCTTTTTTCCTGTTAATAATAGCAAGATATCCGTTGGCCAAATTCTCCCTCTTCTGGGAACTCCACTGATCCAAATCAGAAGGAAAGTGACAAGAAGGACTGGAGGAAACTTGCATCTGAGAATGAGAACACAAGGCGTTGGCGAGAGGAAGAAAGAGAAACTGGCTTACTTGGCCGGAGGGATCGCAGAAAAACTGACCGTCGTGTTGAGAACGTGTCTATCAGGGAAACTTCAGAGGCAAGAAGCTTACCTTCTTCTGAACGTTGGCTTGAAACAACTCGCAATCCTGGCCTTGAGACAAGGCGTGACAGCAAGTGGTCCTCTAGGTGGGGTCCTGAAGAAAAGGAGAAGGAATCAAGGGTTGAGAAGAAGTCTGACATTGAGAAGGAAGATACTCAAAATGATGGTCACTCCATTGCAAACAGCAATCGCGATGGTGAGTCACGAGATAAGTGGAGACCTCGCCACAGGATAGAGCCTAATTCTGGGGCACCTACTCCGTATCGGGCTGCACCTGGATTTGGACTTGATAAAGCAAGAGCTGATGCGTCAGTTTCACATATGGGATTCACTGTAGGAAGAGGGAGGTCAAGCAGTGCACCTCTTATGAAGCCTCCACTGGGCAGTCCAGTTGCTATACTTCAAGTTGACAAGAATGAAAGCATTCCTGGGAAACCATGTCTCTTGGGTGATGCATTTCGCTACCCTAGGGCCAAGCTTCTTGATATTTACCGTTTGCAAAAGCTCGACTCAAGTTTCGTGAAACCCAATGCAATGGAAGAGGTGCCCCCTTTAACGCTATGTGAGCAGGCTGAGCCATTAGCATTTGTTGCTCCTGACCCTGAGGAGGAGGTGAGATTTATGATAAAAACATAATTTAGGCGTGTTTAGTTTTCTCTCTTATATAATGACCATAGCTCCCAGTTTCCAAATCCTCGCATAGGTATCTATCTCTTTATGCTGCTACTGTTGATCTTTTGTGACTTGAACAGGCAATACTTAATGATATATGGAAGGGGAAAATCACTGGTAGTGGGGCCTCATACAATGCACCAAGACTGGGAAAAGTTGCTGTGGCTGCTGCAGGTATTGTAGTTGCTTTCTCCTTTTTCCGGGGGGGGGGTGTTGTACAAGTCTGCTGCCTGCAAAAGCTCTCTGGTCTAATGGTACAAATATTTCTCATGCATAGGTGACATGGGTTCAATTGAGGGAAAATCGGATATCGCTTCAGTCGACATTGCCAATGATATCGTTAGTTTTCAAGATCTTGTAAATGGTGACAGCCATCAAACCGAAGGTGATGGTGGTTTTGTACTATTTGTGTCTATAGTTGTGCTAAACGGTGCATTGATTGTCAGTGGATTGGTTCTAAATATGTTTTTTTTTTTGTTGGCTTCAGAAAGAATTGCTAAATCTGTAGAGGAGTTAAACGTGCCTGATGAGTTGTCTGAGGGGTTGATGCCAGATATCTCAATGATTGCTGATGTTGTAAAGGATGATGGTGACGATTACAATATTACTCACACTAGAGCTGCAGAGAGTTGGCAGTCTGTTGATTCTGTTGCTATCAAACATACTTTGTTTAATGATGTGGGTCATGCTGATTTTGATATCAGTTCAAAGCTTCCTGATCAGTCAAGATCTCTATTTGTCTCAAATTCATTTATGGGTAGTCAGGGTAATAATATGCTTTATGGCGAGGGTGAGAGAGAGAGTAGTCATGTGGTAGATGGTATACCACCTGAGGAGTTAACGTTGTACTATTGTGATCCTCAAGGAGAGATACAGGGCCCGTTTCTTGGTGTCGACATCATTTCATGGTTTGAGCAAGGTTTCTTTGGTACAGATTTACCAGTTCGGCTGGCAGATGCCCCAGAACAGGCGCCTTTTATAGAGCTAGGTGATGTGATGCCGCATCTGAAAGTTCAAGAAGGCCATGCTTTCAGCTCGAGTTTAAGTACAAAGATCGATAACCATGGCAGGTCCACAGGTATTACTGAAATCAATGATTTCTCTGTATTGGATAGGCCAGGTTGGCACCTGTCGAACTTCAATGATGATTCAAATCAGCTAGTTCACTCTAGGACATTAGAACATGATAGTTCACTGCAGCTTCCATACCCTGAAAGTAAAGAATTTCATGATTCTTCTGCTCATGATGAAGGTATCTCTTTTAAGATCCATCATTTTTGTGTTTATGAAATTCCTTTTTTACTGAATATATAGTGTTATGATTTTACCGTCCATATTTCTGTGGTTCCTGTTACAGAGATTGTATTTCCTGGAAGACCTAGGAGTGGTGGTAATCCAGTGGGGAAATTTCTGAGGGGTGCTGATGGTCCCTTGGCGAACTCTGTTGGGTACCCTTCTCGTCCTAATGAGCTAAATGACGTTGGCATGCCAATTCAAAGTGAGGATAAATTGCACCCCTTTGGCTTGTTATGGTCTGAACTGGATGGTGCTCATGCCAGACAGGCCCAACCTGCCGTTACACCTTCCAGTGGTGTGTCTAGTCATCTTATGGGTCAATCGGTCGAGAGAGTTGCCCCATTTGGAGGGGTTTCTGATCCTAGTTTTGAGGAAGGCTGGTCAAAATTCTATGATAAAGCTCCAATTTCTGCCTCAAATATGTTTGGGAAATCATTGGGCACCAAGCATTTCGCTCACCTTGAACAAGAACCCAGCCAATGTGACTTTGCGGACCAGATAATGTCACAACAGCTCAATCAGCAGCATGTTCAACGGAGAAAACTTCTATCTCAACTTACTCACTTGAATGATTCACGTTTAGAACAAATTCCCATCCCAAATTCTCTTCCACAACAGCTTACTAATCAACCTTTATCAGAACTGGAGCATTTTCTGGCTCTCCAGCAGCAGCGGCAGCTAGAGCTTCAGCAACATCATCAATTGCAGCAACAGCAGCAACTTCATCAGCAGCAGCTTCTCATGCAAGAGCAGCAATCCCAAGCTAGGCAACTTCTTCTTGAACAAGTTCTTCGTGGCACTGCCCGTGATCCCAGCTTTGCTCAATCCGTTATTAATCCTAATGGGGCCAATATCTTGGATCAAATGTCACTGAAACAGCATCTGTTACATGGTCTGCAAACCCATTCACACCAGCCTCCTAGGCATACTGACCCATATATAGAACAACTTATTCAGGCTAAATTGGGCCAAGCAACTCATCAAGAGCATCAAGCTGATCTGTTAGAGCTAATGCAGCATGCAAGGCATGAACAATTGCGTTCCCATCAATTGCTTCAGCAAGAGCAGCTGCAGGCGCGACCAATGGTGGGTTTGAGACAACGGTCAGAAGTTGGAGATGGAAGATCAATTGGGTCAGTTTGGCCATTGGAGGAAGCTGATCAATTTATTTGCAATCCTGTGATTTCTCAGCGAGCGCACTCTGCTGCTTTTAGCCCACCTGCATTTAGCCCTCTAGATGTGTTCCAGCAACAGAGGGCTTCACATGAGGAGCAGCTAAGAGAATTTGAACTTCAATTGCAGGAGCGACGCAAAAGAGGGTTTTATGATCCGGAGATAGTGCCATTTGAGCAATCGATATCTTTGCCTAGTGGAGGTCCCAGCTTCAACATGGATATGGTAAATGCTATGGCTCGTTTGCAGGGTTTGGATATTCAAGATCCAAACAGTCAAATTCGCTCAGCAGCTCAATTGGGCTCGTTTAATTCTGGTGCCATTCCTCATCCTCACCACCCATTTGCCCCCAATGAACTTAGTATTTCCCATTTTGATGGCGAGGGTCCCTGGTCTGACAGTGACAGCCGTATGTCAAATATGCAATCTCACATTCAACCGTTGCATCTTAATGCTGAGCAGCAGAAGAGAGAGCAACAGCTTGATGAAGACAACTCAAAGAGGTTGTTGATGGAACTACTCCATCAGAAATCTAACCAGCAGTCCACTCAGCCATTAAACTTGAATGAAGGGACAATCTTGGCGAGGAGGGAACCTTCTGGCTTATTTTCTGGATCAAGCTCTGGAGAACATTTGTTTAGCCTTGCCCAACATTCTGATGCTGATTTGAACAACCCTACTGGTATTGCTTCTTTTGCCAGTTTTTCAGAGGAACAAACTCAGCTTCGGTTGCCTGAGGAACAGGCTGGTGGTTTAGATGGCAGTGTAAGATTGTCTGGTAGATTGAACTCTGGAATAGCTGCAGGGGGAGAGTCTATTTTCTCTGGAATCAATCAAAGTTCCACGATAGTGTGCAACTCCAATATGAGTGGCAAGGCTTTTATTGACAGAGATTTCTGTGAGGTGGAGCGAAAGAAGCCGGTGCCTACAATTGAGGATGCGGCTGAGGGTTCCGCACTGGAAATTCCTGAGAGCTTGTCAAACCAGCCCGGAATGGCAGCATTGGATGGCAGGGAAGCTGTCAGCAGGCACAAGTTGCGTGGACGCCCTGGTAAATTTGCTAGGACTTTCTTGCCTGGCAGTCCTTGCTAGCTGTTCAGATTTGTGATGTAATAGTTTCAGTTACTTGCAGGGGGGAAAGCAGGATTCTTCGATGAGAAAATTGGGCGACCTAATTCTTTCACAGAAGAGATGGCCAATGAAAGGTGATGACTCTGCTTCTTGTTCCTTTTGCATGGCGGGCTGGGAGATTTATTGATTAACCATCCACACTATTAATTATCTGAAATATGAATACTGTATCTGCTGGTAGATTATTGTAGATGATTAGGTTGCTGTGATTGTGTGCAACAATTTCTGATTGGCCCATCTGTGCATTATTCTGTGACAGTTTAGCCTTGTTAGAAGTACCGTGATGGAGAATCTAACTTTCTCATGTGTGTATACGGTTCTTTAGACCTTCTGAAAGTAGACAAAATTCAAACACACAGCGCTTTATCTTCCCCCCTTTTATTGAGGTGGGGTGAGGGGAAAGGGGAGGGAGGCTATCTGAATTCCAGTTGCGCTTTACTGAATAGTTGGTTCTTTTGTGCTACTCTTGTTGGATTTGTAGTAGACTTTCATTTTCATTGTGGAACTATAGAATGTTCCACCCTTATAAATGCTACATTCTGGGAAGTTGTTGAGATTCAGCATGGACAATGCTCTATGGCCAAATTAGTTATTGTAGCTTTCCTTTCAGTTCTGAAATTTGTATGTGTCATGTCACTAGAAATTCGCAGATGATGAGAAAGTATGCTGAAATCTGTAATGTTCTGTTAAAATGTGTAGAAAGTAAGACATTCTTCCCCTCGTTTGTTTAAAAGTGTACTCCATTTTCCATTTGTTTGGTTGTTCATTGCTTTTGTTTTCATTTTCTACACAGGATACCCACAGCGTCTTCCAGAGTGTCAGAGAATGTCCTGCTCAGACACCCACCTGTACCTCGTCCTTTATCATCTCAGGAAGGATTGTCTGATTTAGCATCTGATCCTGTCACCAAAGGAATGAACCCAGCAATTAGCACTTCTGATGGTATGCTTCCTTCACAGCTATGTGAAATGTGGCATGGTTTCGATTTTCTTGGGTTGGAAGAGGTTATCATTTATCAAAATATGGGCCTTGTACACTAAGAGCCAGTTACTTGACCAAAAATGTGACTGAATTATGCAATTTATTCAAAAATGCCTCCAAGTTTCTTTCATAACCACTACCCCATACATGCCACTGAGCTGATTTAGTATGTGTTAAAATGTCACTTTAATGCTCACTTACAATGGCATTGTAATGCTTACTTACATAGCCCAGTGGCATGCTTGGGTAAGAAGAAAAGGCATGACATTTTTTAATAAATTACATAGTTTAGTGGCATATATTGTCAAGAACTTCTTTAAGAGTTTACATCAACATGCTAGTTGTGATTAATTATCAGTACTGTCTTTACGTTCATTCATTACTCTTACTAGGCCTCAGCAAACATACCTTACCATGATGCCATGCTGAGTGAGCGAAGATATAGAGTGGGCCAACACAATTGCTTTAGTTTCCCATGGGAGTTTTTGAATCCGTACCATTTGCGCCTTGTATGAACTTAGAAGTTGGTTGAGTC
This sequence comes from Selenicereus undatus, assembly GCA_017589665.1. Classification (NCBI taxonomy): domain Eukaryota; kingdom Viridiplantae; phylum Streptophyta; class Magnoliopsida; order Caryophyllales; family Cactaceae; genus Selenicereus; species Selenicereus undatus. The sequence continues at coordinate 93,259,012 of JACYFF010003369.1, read as the reverse complement.
CTTCGTAATAATGTGTTGTCCATGTTTGCTTGTGCTACTGTTATTATAGTGAATCCTTTGTTGATGCTCAGAAGTTGTTTTGCCTTGTTTTCTGGCTTAAAATTGCAAGTCCCAAACTGCAGTGTTCTCTCTCTCTCTCTCTAAAATGGAAGTGAGGAGGGTTGCATTGTTTTGATGCTGTCTCTATGCTTATGTCTGTATTTGCGGTGTGATTCTTGTGGCGGTAATCCATAGGTACAAAACGGGAAACGGGAAATGCGGCAGTGGTTCAAGCTGCACCAGATACGTCGTCTTCTGGCAAAAAGGATATGCGATTCAGAAGGACAAACTCTTGCAGTGATGCAGATGTCTCAGAGACATCATTCATAGACATGCTGAAAAGCAATGCCAAGAAGCCGCCTCAAGCAGAGGGTCGTGCATCAGGCGGACCTTCAGAGACGGGGGATGCATCCCATGGTGGTAAGAGTGGGAAGAAGAAGGGAAAGAAAGGCAGACAGATCGATCCAGCTCTTCTTGGTTTCAAGGTCACTAGTAACCGAATCATGATGGGTGAGATTCAGAGAATAGAAGATTAGCCTTTTCTCCTCTGTGCATACCATTCTTTTTTCTTTTGTCTTTTTGGTTTTTCTGGAAAGCTGTACAGATTTCTTTTTGATGTAAAGCTTTTTGTTAATGTAAAAAATTATTTATTTATTTATTTTTTAACCAGCCTCGCTCTCCCTCTCTCATGCTTCCTCCATGAGCTATTGGTGGCGTAAAGACATAGGAGTGTGATTTAGAGATTGCACGTTGTCGTGATGTTGTGGCCTGATCGATGCGAGAGGATATGGAAATTCTTCTCCATGCTTCTCCATACTTCCAATATGATGGTTGATGAACTACTATTAGAATGAGGTCATAGATGTTTTTTTCCCGACTGATACGGATGGATGGTTCAAATTATTTAACATTTATTCTCTCGATGAAATTATTCAAATCTAAGTGTGGTGAATAGAAAAATTAGTCATGAAAAAGAACTGTCTAATTATTAGCCAACGATACCTTGTTACTTTGATAAAATATGAGTCTAAAGATGTTTCATCCGCAGGCCCTAGCTCATATGGTAGGCTAAGGCTGGTAGAAGGGGTGTACATGCAAAGGTTAAACATGTATCAGCGTTGACAAGGGAAGCCCACGGGCTTAACACTGTGGGCCGAATGCACATTCACCAGAGATATTTCCCAATGGACCGGGCGTTATAAAATCTGAGAAGTTGGTGCAAACGTCATTCTCCACACTCTACTCTCCCGTCATCTCTCTCTCTCACTCCCTTCTTCTTCTTTCACTACCCTTCCTAATAGCATACTGGAGCTCAAGCATTTGTGGTTCGTCCATCAATGGCGGCGTCTTTGACAACCCTAGTATAATTTCCAAGCCCCTTTCTTCTTCTTGTTATAGACTTCAAATTGCTAACTCGTTAGCTACACATTTTACTTTCCGCTGCTAATTTTGCTTGAAATTCTCTGTTTATCAGGCCAACGGCGTTCCACTTTCAATCTCCGGCGAGAGATGCGTAGCTCCGGTGAATTCCATCAGTCCCGTCGCTCGGAGCTCGCTGAAGATTCCGGCGACGTCCCTGTCATTTTCTAGGTCTTTGTCCTGCTCCTTCGGTCTCTCATGCTCATCTACCCCATCTCTTCGCCGGAAAGCTGGTTTCCTTACTCCCGTCCGCGCTGCAGCCGAGGTCAGCTAATTATTCTTTGTGCAATCTTTTCAAATACTAACCTGATAAATTAACACATTGAGCTTAATCATGGGAATAATTTAATTGCAGGAGGCACCGCCATTGCAATCAAAAGTGACCAATAAGGTCTACTTGGACATTGGCATTGGAAACCCTGTGGGGAAGCTGGCTGGGAGAATTGTGATTGGTTTGTATGGTGATGATGTGCCTCAAACTGCCGAGAATTTCCGTGCGCTTTGCACAGGTTTGGTCTTTATAGCTGTTTAATGTTTTGTTGTTTAATATTGGCAGTGTGAAACTTATTTTGAGTTGCTTTTCATTTTCAGGTGAGAAGGGATTTGGTTACAAAAATTCCGCATTCCATCGTGTCATCAAGGATTTCATGATCCAGGGAGGTGACTTTGAAAAGGGAAATGTATGCCCTCTCGAACTGAGCTTGTTGAAACTTTCAATTTTGATGTAGTTGCATGATATTCGTTCTGCACAAGATAATACTGGCTTAATTGTCACCCTTATAACTGCTTTTTTGTTTGTTCTGAGTTTGTTGAAACTTCACATTGATGGGCATATGCAATATTCATAGAGGAACGAGATAGAGCATGCAGCGCCATGGTGCCATAGATTTGAATTCAGTAATTAGTCCTGCATTTTGCGCAAATTATTGCCTCTTAGCACAAAAATTTCTCTCTGCTTTTTGTATGGAACAGTTTGCTTTCTCATGCCACCTCCACTCAAAATAGCTTATTGTTTTTCCTTTTTACTTGCTCTGAATGTTATGTGGCTGGTGCAGTTGTTTTAGAGTGAAAAGAATGTAACAGCTTCCAATGAGTTGCATCATACTTGAACGGTGAACCCTTATATGGTTGATTTAGCCTTAGAGGCTTAGTCTTGCTACAAAATTCTTTGCAGATACTCTATATTCGATTAGTGTTTAAATGGGGAATTCTAGATGACATTAGCAAGAATTTTCGTACTGGCTGCATATGGCTGTGTTATGATTGACTTATGATATCACCCGCAAAGATTCTCATTATCCTTTGCTGTGATGTCGTCTCCTTGCCCCCCCCCCCCCCCAAAAAAAAGTGATTTTAGCGCATAGGGTTGGTTTAGGATGTGTTGTTTCTCTATTGGGCCAAGACCTCAGAATGGTTTGATTATTCCTAAAGTTAGGAAAATAACCTAATTGGATTTGAGCTTGTGATTTTAAGATAAATTCAAACGACATATCTTTATGTGGGCAGTATTTATCAACTTATTGAAAAGAGATCTGGTGTGAAAAAACATTCATATTGTATTCAAACACTTCTATTGCCTGGCTTCATTATGCATAACGTGTATAATGCCAATAGTTTATGTGGATGAAATGAATAGATGAGCCTTAGGGGAAGCAGATGAGAAGAAAATTTGTTGTGAAGGATTCTTGAATTGTCTTACAAAGCTCTTCAACTGTGTTGCATCGGGCTTGTGCTGCTTGTTTGGACTTGGTTACACAGGTAGTGGTTGTTATATTGCTGGTATTGTGAAAATATAGCAATATATTGTATGATCACTGATCAAGTTGCTGTGCACATCCCATTATTTACTATGGATTGGAGTAAGCAAGTCGGCAGGTGCTAGTTTTCATTAACATGTCACAATTTGCAAGTGTTTGTGTTGTGGCCTTTACTTTTTAATAATCCTGAAGGCGAGAGAATGCTGCTAGTAGATTTAGAAAAACGTGCTTGCTTTTGGATGCAATTTTGAAAAACATGGTTGCATAATCTGAGGAAATGCATAATCAGGCTCCTATCATATAGAGCAAATTAAGAGCTCACTTTTTAGGTTATGTCAGGGTGGCCATGCTGGAGTGTAGCGAGTCCTAACCTGTCACCTCAATGAAGTGTGGCCATCATTCATATTATCCATGTTCTTAGTACCTCTTTCATCATGCATGCATGAGTATATCAGATGTTCGCAAAGCTGGTTTGCTATCAGAGGGTCACCGGGATCTTGCTTTCTTCAGCCATTCAATTACTAGTATAGTGACTAAGACTTCTGGTTCTACGTAACAATGGTATCAAGGTAGGGGCTTTGGTAAAGCAAGACCCTAATTTAGAGGCTATCAATTGCACCTTTGGGATTTTTCATTAGATGTCTATGAAGTTAAATGGTGATTGTGTGCTTCTTTTCACCCTTCTAAGTGTTTTAGGTAGTTTCAAAACCATTTTAGATACCTTTGAGTGCATTGTGTGCTACTACTGTAATGCCATTTTTAGGTGCTTTGAAATGTCTGTTGTGGTTACGGATGCAAAGTGGGTCTAACCTCTTGGCATCCCTGGTATGAAGACTATTATTCATGGGCCAATGCTTTCAGGGCTTACAGAAACATACCCAAAAAGGTGACTTTGGGCTGATTCTCACCCTTTAAGGTGTTTGAGGTTATTTTAAGAATATTGTAAATAGTTTTGAGTGTCTTGTATGCCATTATAATGGCTTTTTTTTGGGGGGGTACTTGAAATCGCATTTGAAATCCAAATGATCCTGTCAAGGGTCAATCGAACTATCATATTCAGTGACACCGTTTAGAAGCATCTGCAGCTTCCTCATTGATTTCACATGTGAAGTGTCAGAGCCTTTTGGCAGCCTAGATGAAGGCTATGTGCTGCATGGTTTTTGGGATTGTTAGAAAGATACCTGAAACGTTGTTAGACGGTGAATATGTGCTTTACTAAACCCTTTAAAATGTTCAACAATTATATTTTTTTTTTGGGGTCCATTCTGAGTAGGATAAAGGGTGTTGTATGCTATTGTAATGCTCCTTTTATTTCATCCATGAAAGCTGGTGCCTTTGAAATCATTCTGCTTATTCAAATTGGTTAGGGGATATTTAGAGCATCCTGGGTTTTAAAAGGTATAGTCGTCACAAGCTCATAACATAAAACGCCCAAACAGAGGTTATTGTATGTAATTTTTGGATTTTTTAGTGAAAGGTCCTAGAAGTTGTTGCATGGTGACTTGGAGATCCTCACCATTCAAAATGTTGTAGGTTGCTTTAGCACCATTGTAGATAGTTTTGAGAGTGTTTTGTACTACTGTCATCATCGCATTTAGGGCTCTGAGATCTTGTTTCAAATTCCATGGGGTGGTGCACACCGATGAAGCCATTTTAGTAATCAAAATTGTTTACAAGAATGCTTAGGATATCCTAAGCAGTTTCATATTTAAAGTGGCTAGAGCATCTTTGCAACCGAAAATGAAGGCGATTGTACATGGTTTTTGGATATTTATGAGATCCCCAAAAAGGTTGTTGATTTTGTGCTTCTAACCTAGCCCTAAGACGTTCCATGTTATTTTATCTACCATGGATAGTTATATTTGCCAATACAGTCCTTGGTTTGGTTTCATTTTGGGTTTATGGTTCAAAGTCTAGAAGCGAAACCATCAAAACCGTTATATTCATTAAATTTTTTATGGTATTTTTGGAGCTTCGTAAGAGTTTTCCAAAGGTGTGGTGGTCCTCCAGCATGAAGGCTAGTTGGTTTACCCCCAATTTCTTTTTAAATGCCCTTGAAGTTGTCAGATCCATCCAACTCTTCAGAATGTTTTAGGTTTTGAGTGAATTGCAATCACTACAGTGGCTATTTTGGGACATTCTGGAATCACATCGCAAAATCTACAAACTGGTGCCAATGAAGCAATTGTACTAATTCATATTCTTTAGAAAGTTATTAAGAATGTATCAAATAATTTGGGATGTAAAGTTGCTACAGCCTTGTGGGACACTGGGACCCCTAAAATGAAGGGTATTATGGATGTTGTTGGAATTTTTTTATTCATATGTGGAATATTGTTAAATGGTGATTATAAGCTCCAACAGTCCAATTAAATGTTCTATATATAGTCTGATGTGAAGGGTACTGGATGCCACCATGATGCCAACCTTCGTGATATTCTGGAATCATGTGTCAAAATCTAAAGGGGGTGCAATTGAAGTCATTGTGTTCATTGAAATTGTTTGAGGAACATTTAGAGCATTTTGGGTGTTTTCAAAAGCATATTGAATGTAGCCCCATGAGATGTGCAAGTGGAGGGTATTATACAAATTTTTGGGATATTTATAATAAAGTATCATGAAGCTATGAAATCTAGACCATATGCTCTCCTTGACTCAAGTTTTTTTTACTGTTGTTTCTAGACCATTTGGACAGTTTTGAATGTATTATATATACCATGATGATGATGATCATTTTATGGGCGTTCTTGGATCATGCTTCAATATCCTCAAAGGCTCCAATGAAGAAATTATACTTACTGAGAATGTTTAGAGTGATATTTAGACTATCCTGAGTGAATTCAGATGTCAAGTGGCTAGATCGTCACGGCATGTCCTAAAATAAAGATTTATCCAAAAATTCTCAAGTTGTGAATATGGGATCCACCTCAGTCCTCGCCCTTCAAATTGTTTGAGGGTGCTCCAAGACCATTCTAGATGGCTTTAAGTACCAGTGGAGTGCTATAATGACCTTTTTTGGAGTGTTTGAACTTTTGAACGTTTAAGTGACATTTGAATATCTATATCATGTGGCAAATGAAGCTATTTTTGTCCTTGAAATTTCTTAGAAGAATATTTATAACCTCCTAATTGGCTTAGAATCTTGGTACACCCCCAAAGTAAAGGCTATTATGCATAGTTTTTTAGAATTTTTAGATCTCTGAAATTGTCAATTGATGACTCTGTGTTCTAGTTGACATCTTAAAATGTTTAGTGATACTTTGTGTCCATTCTTGGTAGATTGATGGAGATCTTTGCCACCAGTCAATAGTACTTATGATAACATCCTTGAATCTCACTTCAAAGTCTAAAAGTTGGTGCCATTGAAGTCATCATGGTTATTTAAAGTTTTAAGATGTATTCAGAACATCCCAGATGTTTACAGAGGTATTGTGTTGGCAGCCCTTTAAAACGCTAAAATGAAGGCCTAATGTATTTTGTTTATGGGATTTTTTCGGTGGATATTTATTTGAACCGTACTATGAGCTTTTGTGGATTGAGTGGTTAAAGCACCACAAGACTCCAAAAGTGAAGATCCTTATGCATGTTTTCAGGATTTTGGGGAAATGATGTAGAAGTTGTTGATTCATAATTATGCACCGCTATCATCCATTTAAAAACAGATTGCCGGGGATCTTAATCAGACTTTAGAGTATTTTGTACACCAGCTTAATTCTGATTTTGGGCCTTTTAAAATCATATTTGAAAATCTAAATGATGTCCATAAAGGCACTGCTCATTTAACTCTAGAGGGACTTCTAAAAACAACCTTGAAGGTTTTGGGGAGTTGCCTCACAAAAGTCCTATTACTAATCTCTTGTGAACATTTTGAAAACAATGTCAGAAAAGTTGTCAAACAGAAAGTCTTGCTCCTGCTTAACTCTGAAAATATTTATGAAAATATTTATGATATTTTTAGAACTTGGATCTGCGCAAGTTAACGAAAGGAACATAGAATGCCATTGAAATTCGGTTTTTGTGGTGTCATGGAATCCCACCTCAAAGTGTACAAGTTGGTGTTTATGAAGCTATTGTGGTGAGTAAAACTGGCTAGGTGATATGTAAAATATCACAAGAGTTTTTGTACTTAGAGCAGTCGCAGCTTCTCCAGAGTCGAGACCCTGAGAATAAGGTCTATTATGCATGATTTTTGAAACATGCTTCAAAAGTTACCAATGGTGATCAGCTGCTGCCTGGCCCACCTAAGCGTTTTAGGATATTTTAGGTCATGTAGTACATTAAGTAATAGCTTGATCTTCACTATGGGCACATTGCGGATCATGCTTCATAGTCTGTAAGACAGAGTGAAGCGGCACATAGTTGTCGTGATTTTAGGGGAACTTTTTCGTCGATTTTTCCGATGATGATTGCTTGCGTCTTTCGCGTGTAAGATGTTTTTAGAGTGTTTTGGAGTTTGGACCATTACTTACCTTTATGAGCATATTGTATCCTATCATGATGCTTGCTTTTCGGTGCATTGGAATTGCTGAAGGTTGTGGTAGTGGGAAATGTTGAATAGTTTGGAGGTATATTTAGAATGTCCTAAAAGGTTTGAGCGGCAGATTGTTAAGATCCTCTTTGGATCCCTCTCGCTCTAAATATGAAGGTTTTTATACCAAGTCCTGAGTTTTTTGAAGAAAGTTTCAGGCTTTCAGCAAATTGCAAATGGTAACCATGTGCCCCTGTTGACTTCTAAATGTTTTAGGGTGTTTCGGACAATTGTAAAAGTTTCGAGTACGTGGTATACAGTTTACCACCGTTTTGCCCCATTTTTGGTTTTTCTGGATCACACTTAAAAGTCTAGGATACTGTTCCTATGAACTATTAATACAACAACAACTCCCAGTGTGGGTCCCGCTTTCGCGGAGTCTGGGGAGATCCAGATGTAGGCAACCTTACCTTAACTAGCAATTCTGTCCGTAGAGAAGCTGATTCCAAGAGACCCACAAAAACTAGATTTTGTGAAAACCTTTTATAGAAGAAGAATTTTGTGAAAACATTTTATGGAGAAAAACTAAGGATAAGTCGCAGGGAATGAAAAACGAAATACAAAAAAAAAAATCAGGTGATAGTAACTATGTAACCATAAGTGCAACAAGGCAGAGGAGGATACTGTACCTTTAGAGACAGAGGTAGGCAAACAACCTGTGAACCGTTAATACTCTCATTAAATTGTGGGGCAGAATGTTTTATACATCCTAATATGCTCCAGAGGTGGGGTGCTAAGAGGCTCCTCGTACATGGTTGAGACTGCTTGTATTTCATCCCTGGCTGGGTTCTGCATGAACAAACTATTCTTTTATTTGTTAAATATAGATGCTTTCGTTGCTGATCAAAAAAAAGAAAGAAAAAAGATGCTTTCGTCTGATGTATTCTTTTGTGCACAAGTTTGCATAAGTCACGCTACTTCATGTTTGGGAGGCCAGTATATGAAATTCGTGTAGTCTTTATCTGTTTGTGATTTTTTAATCATGGTCTTGACCTTTTCCCTTGGAAAGGGACAGTAAGCCTGAGCACGTTTTATGCTCATTCCTGGTCTTATTTTATTTGCTAGTTCAATATTTATTCTGCTATTATTTGCCTTATAATTGGATGTGAACTGCAGGGAACTGGGGGCAAAAGCATTTACGGCCGTACATTTAAGGATGAGAACTTCAAATGTAAGATGAAATTGGCTCTAGAATTTTGAATTCCAGCTGATGATTCTGGTTGCGTTAATTATTTAGAGAAAAATTGAAGCAGGGTTGCTAGGAACCTCTGAGTTCATGGGTTCTGGTTCTTAAGTTATTGGTGCATCATGAGTCCTTATGGCTTCTGGAATTTTTGCAGTATCACATCTTGGACCTGGAATTGTCAGCATGGCAAATGCAGGGCCCAATACCAATGGGAGTCAGTTCTTCATATGCACTGTCAAGGTAATGTATGCCTTTGATGTCTTAGATTAATTGTTTTAATATTGTCTCTGTTACATATGCTATGCTGAAACTCTATACCTTATTTGCCAAAGATAAGCATAGAGAATTTCACATGCATGATTCTACAAATTTCCTTGTCTATGGGTGGACAAGTCATAGTTCCCAGGCAGCCATGATACTATTTCGCTGCGTTGTTCTGTGATATAAGCTACCACTTCACTTGATTAGATAGTTGTAGCTTACTAAATAATCTTGAGGATTTTATTGCAAGCATAGTGAAAGCACAATGCTTGGAGTACAAGTTTAGGGATGACACTTTCGTACAGATACTTCAAGTCAGGATTTGTGAAAATTAATTCTAATACGGTAATACACTAGGGATGGTCCAAAGATTGGTGACAAGATTACCCGTCTTTCCAGGCTTAGCGGTATACATGACGAAGCACCATAGGAAAATCTGTATAACGTGAAGATCCTACTCGAAACTCTAGTGCAGGATATCATATTTCTTTCTTCTCCTTTCCTTGTTGCATTTTTGGGGGGATGTTGGGATAAGGGTGATATTTTTATGGAGCCATTAGATGTCACTGTTCTTTTTGTTTGCCGTAGCGGGCAAATAATCCTCACATCTAGACGGCAGTTTTTGTTTATTATACTATGTTCCGTAAAGTTCATTTAAGTTCGCATATAAGACTAGTAGTTGATCCCCCTAGTTCTATCAGATTTTTTTGGACCTCAGGTTATCATGTTTTCTTGCAGTATTAGGACTGGTTTTGAATTTCCTGTAAATACAGCTTCACTGGCTTTGCAACAACTGAGTATTCTATGCCAGTTTTCTGTGTGGGTGGATTTCAGCTGGTTTTGCTGGTTAATCCATGTGTTTTCTTGTATGCCAAAACTTGTGCCTCATGATCTAGAAAACTCTTTGCACTGATTGTTTTATGCTGATGATGATGTTGAGATGCCTGTCCAATTAGTTGTCTCTCATATTGACTTATTGGTTACCTTTTCTGCGCTGTTATTCTGTTAAAACTGCATCCATTAGATGCAAAGGTCAAGGATAATTGTTCGTTTCATATGAAATTTGACCCTTTTTTCTGGGTAAATGGCAGACTCCATGGCTAGATCAGAGGCACGTAGTCTTTGGGCAAGTTTTGGAAGGCATGGATATTGTGAGGCTCATCGAGTCACAGGAGACAGACAGGGGAGACCGTCCAAAGAAGAGGGTTGTCATCCTTGATTGTGGTGAGCTTCCAATGGTATAAGTGTAACGCCCCACTTCATCGTGGCCAGAGGGATGCGTCCTCGTGCGGAGTTTTTGGTTTTACCCCCTTTTTTCTTTTCCCGTGGCTGTGAGATGCATTTTCCGTCCAAAGGATGCAGACTCTTTCCTCTTCATGAACCAGGACAGAGAGCAGCAGTTTTCCCTGACAATGTCCAGCCTGATGTATCAGGTTTAGAAGTTCGGATTTAGTTATGAAATTTTGTGAACTAGGAAATTGCCTTTTTTTTTTTTTAGAATTTCACAGATGATTGTCCCTGCCCTTTGCCGCCCCTCTTTCCAAGGTTAGGCTCAATTGTAACGCAGGTTCTAATGAACAATGACTAAAAATGAGTCACTTTCGATGAGTAGAACTCTATCGAAGTAGGATTCAGTAGTCATTTGAAACTAATGAAGTTAGATACCTTGATCGAAATTTATAGACATAAATTCTTAGGTGAGATTATTTTACATAAGATTTGTTGTGATACAAATTTCTTTAGAGGTGACTTTTAAAGGTCTAGAGAGGACTAATAATTTATATTAGAGTGACATTTTAGTTGAATAGATTACTAATTCATTGAGTAATAACTTTTATCAAAGTTAATACTAAATGAATTACTAGTCATCTTTACATATTTATCAGATATTCAGAAATCATCGTGAATGTATTTATCTTACGATAACTTTTTGATAAAATAATTTTACGCAAGACTTATTACAGGTATAACTCCACCTCTCTACAACCGTTTTGGGAGACTGTTTATGTCAATTGTCAACCACACGAGGTCTTCTCCTATCCCGTGTCGGTTTACAAGTTTTGTAGTAAAAATGCAAAATGTGTCAACAATCAAGTTGGAGAATTGTGTGTTGGGTGCGCGTCTGTCAAAGCTGGTTAAGGCAAGTAGACAAGACCACAGCCACCACTAGATGCAGGCCGCGTCCCCTGCTCTGATTCGGTTTGAGATTCTGGATAATGATGGCCTCTTCCTTGCGTTGTTAGCTATTATTACTCGTTTAATGCTGTTACAATATAATATTAGGCATAAATCTTGCCCCAATTGCTCTCATATAAAACGACACTTGACTACTTGAGGGGACACGGCAGCCAATTGCATTATATTAGCGTTATCTTCGAGTGCTTAAAATATTTTACTTTTGAATTTTTAGTCAAGATTAAAAAATATTTTTAGATTTTAAAATTAAAGTAAATACCCTTTGAATAAAAAAAAATATTTTATTTTTTTATAACTATTGGTAATGTGATATCTAAAAAAATAACATGGCTTAATTAAACAATATATACCATGCTAATATGTATAAAAAAAAAATTAAAATAATATAAAAATTTATGTAAAAATGATGGATTATTTACAGGACAGAACCACCCAAAAAAAAAGTATATGCACTTGCCATTAGAATAGAATAACCCAAAATCAAATCCAAAATAATATATCCAATTTTTGTTCCAACTCAAGCTGATATATTCCACATTGAACTAACGCAAAACTTATCAAGTTATATTGATAATTGTATTTTACTACCAACGTAATTGAACATATTTGTTATGACAAACTCAATCTAACAATCTACAATTTAAAATCTTATTTATGCTCCTTTTAACCAAAAATTAATACAACTTGAATTTTTTTTTAAATTAAGACAATTTGTTAATTTGCTTGCACATAGGAAAAATAATTTCGGTTAACTTTGAATAGCTAAATATTTTAGCATAGGTCATATTCAAATATGCAATCATTTTTTTTAACTTAAACTTGTCAAAGCAAAAAAAATAAATAAATTATAGTTCATACTTCAAAGTATTTTTAATTCGGTTTTACTAGAACGTGATTAACAAGAATTTTATTCGATATAAGATCCACGGTCTAAGCCTCGATTATACTATATTTTGAGTTAGAGTTTAATAATTAAGAGTAGGTCAATCTTAATTTATTTTTTAGAATTTTAATTTTTATGGATAAAGCTAATAAATAGCACTATATGTTGAATCACTCCTCTTTTTTTTTTCTATTATTAAAAGGTAAAAAGCATGTCATTCTTGTGACATGACATATCATAAATAAAATAATAAAAAAATTAAAATAACTTAATTGAGTCAAGGGGTACTCTTTTCAATTTTTAAATTCAAGGGTATTTTGCTCCCTTCAAAAAAAGTTTGCGTTATCTTCCCACACCTAAATCTTCCGGTCTATTGCTTATCAATTGTTAGGTTGTGTTAAGTGTGAGTCATGTTATCTAAATAAGTTTTATTTCACATCAAAGTTTTGTTGGTGACGATAAAAGCCTAAGGCAAGAGATTTATGTTCCTCAAAAAATACTTCATAAATTATTATGTTAATGTATATTGATATTATATTTGTGACAACTTAATTATATAATTTTCTTTAAGTTCTGATTTTTTTGTGTGATCAAAATATAATTCTGAAATGGTGTTTGGTGCAGAATCTGTAAATTACTCTTTTTTTAAAAAAATAATTTTAAAGATTCTTAAATATTCAAATTTGAAAATAAACTAGTATTGATATGAGTTGTTCTTTTAACTATAACATTCTAAACGTGAAAAATTCAATCAATGATTATGGCAGATGGTACTCAACCAGTGATCCAATGAGCACATTTTTACGCCAAATACAGTGACCATGGGCGGAGCTATATTGCGGCAAGGGGGTCAATTGACCCCTCAATTTTTAAAAAAAAAAATTACATATGAGATATTTTTATGGATAAAAAAAAAATAGATATATATCAATTAGTTCCCATGTATTTTGCAAGTGTGTGCCTAGCAGGATGGTAAGTTGCTCTTTAATTGTTTTAGGGTCACAGGTTTGACTCTTGTGATTCTCCTTCTACGGCCCGCCTTGTATGGTTTTTTTTTGTGAGTTTTGCCCTTGTATTTTCCCTAATTTCACCCCTGCCTCTAGACTCTCTAGTCTCTGCTTACTTTCCTCCTCAAACACTCACGCAGTGACGCAGCCACCGAGTCACCAGGCACGACCACCAATCCCAACTCCCACGCACTCTTTCTCACTCTCTACCCAGACCAATCGTCGTCGACGTTGCTAGTGCCGCCGCCTCCACTCCTCCTCAGCTGTCCTCGTAAGTCCTAAATCCTAATTTGAGGTAACTCCCAAAAATTTTCAATTTTTGTTGTAAATTTTGTTATTTTGTAAATAATTATGTTTATTTTACTGATTTTAGTTAGATTCATGTTAAATAATTGATTAACTTAGTGAATTACTCATGATTCATGAATTGAAAAATGAGGATTTTAATCTAGTTGTCTTCTTGGTTGAATATTTAAAGTTGGGCTAATTTTGTTTGTAATTACTTGTTTATATTTAGTTTACTAATCATTCTCGAACGACGATATCATGCTTTACTTTCAAAACATGAATCTCGTTGATGACAACTTTCTTGAATGTAGTAACTACGCACTTCATTTTTAGAACTATTAAAGTTTATGTTATGTGTATTATTAATCTCGCCCCCCTTATTTTAAATTCTGGCTCCGTCCCTAACAGTGACCCGGAAAAAAAAAAGAAGAAAGAGTAAGACATCCAACAATAGCGAACGCAGTCTCCTAAATTGTCATTTGGTAGTCATTAATTAACAATTAGTCAGAATCTAAATTGCCACAGCACGTGCCAAAGAAGATTGCGAAGAGATACTCAACACGTGACATTGGTGTGGTGCAGCTGCTGCTGGTCCAAAGAGAGAGAGAGAGGCATGGTGTTAAATAAAGTGCGGAGCCCAAGGAGTGGGCCCAGTCCACTATTAGAGTAGGCCTCGAGGCCCAATTGTGTTATGTGAACTAGCAGAAGACACGTGTACATGCGATACCTGATAAGTGATATCAGCTGGTAACCAGCCAGACAGTCAATTTTCTCACTTTCAGCATGAGAAGCAGAGCAGAAAGCTCATGTCATCATATTCCTGTGCTGTGTGGTTGGATTTGGCGGCCTTTCCACTGTCTATGGACTATGGTCACACATTTTGATTATCTCGCACTATTTACTGTACACTCTTTTGGAATCATTTTCATGTACTGGATGGTGTCCTTTTTCTTTCCCTGTATTGCTTTAATTTTTGCAGTAGTATATCTTTTTCTATTTGTATGCCCGTGTGATAATTTGTAACCGGGTCAAAAGGTTGAAAAATTCTAACAATTAACCTTTGCAATAGTAGAATCTTTTAGTATAGACAAGAAAACTTGAATTTTCATCAACGGGAACAGAAAAGCAAGAAGCAAAACTCATCTTATAATAAATAATTTATATCTTTCAAATGTACAGTCTAATAATTAGCATTTAACTGTAATAAAACTACGTACATTTAAATTTCAAGACGCCTCACTCTATTGAGTTAGATTATGCGGTATTATGTACCTCATATAAAAGACGGTCCTCTGTAGCCCAAAGGAAGAGAAGACAGAATTTACATTACTGTAGCAGGAGTACACTTTACATGGTGCATGTGAACAAGGACAAGCTTTATTGCCTTTGACCCTACGATTAGCCGAAAGGGCTTTGTTTTACAGGGTTATCAGGATGTAGGCTTTTCTTTTGCCACAAAAAGCCTAAATGAATTGTGATGCCCCTCTAAGGAAAGAATTTACAAATGGGCAAATATTGTCCTACTTCACCAACAAGCTGCCTTAAGAATACGACTTTATGAGTCCCAAGTTGTAGAGAAATTTCTCTGATCTTGACTTGAAGATATTCCCCAGGGAGAACCTTCCACTTTCCTGGGGAGGAGGGGATGATGTCGTGGAGTATTCCTCCTCTTTTACCCTCAGAATTGTCAGCCCTATCTCTTTCCGAACCGCCTCTATCCTCTCTCTTTTCAAGGGATTCCCAGAGGAATCGATCACGTAGAAGACGTTCACGGCTTGGGAGCCCCGGGTGGTCACCTCTGCTCGGGTCACTGACAGCCCATTCTCTCTGAATATCCTTGTCACGTCAGATAGAAGTCCAATCCGGTCATCGCTGCATAGTTCTAGTCTTATGCCCTGTAAGTAAACATAACAAAGTTAACACTAAGGAATAAATGAGAAGAAATCGGACGCCTCATGTAAAATGCCCTAATGCAGAAGGATAAACAAGTCAACAAAGTCCTACCTCAGAAGTTCGCCTTTTTATAGCAGCCTCTAGGCAATGAATAAGCCGTTGCCTCTCTGCTTCTGAGCTGATGGGGCATCCATCTGTGTGTCTGATAAAATATTCCTGTTGACCAGAAGGATAGATTATTCTTAGGGATAGGAAAGAACATCAAATAAGGTTGACAAGGATGTTCTATCAAAGGAAACACAACAATGCACAAAATCCAAATACACCTAACTGAACTGAAGTCACTGGTGAACGCCAACTGATTAGTAAATATGCAATGCCCAAACCAGACGCAACTTATACCCGAAATAAGGCAACCTAATTTTCACTTCACCTGAATTGACTTGATCTAACTGAAAGCACGATATTTTCACAGACAAAAATATTGATTGCCTTATCATGAGCCCCAACAAGCTTATTGTACTAAACAACAATAGATTGTAGTGTAAATAAAGTCCGAGGCACAGCCAGTGTGGATATTTGACCAACTCATTATTATGACCGGATGGAACTCTTTTGACCGGTTAACAAACTGTGTTGATTATATTGAAGTATGGAATGAAGCAACTGTAACTAACAAGACAAGGGAAAATACCTGATAAGCCTCAGGTCCTTCAGCTATGACTGTGGCATGGTACACAACATACTGCATATCTGTCAATGTGCAAACTGTATCAAACAGAAGCTTAGGCCTGTCTCGACAACACAAGTTCACAACCGTATAGCCTCTCTCTGAGCAATTTTCCACTGTGACAAGGGGTTTCCTGCGATTATTGGACCCATGATCAACACTATTGAGGTTCATCATATCATAATCTCGATCAGCATACATCATCTGATGTAGCCTCCTCTCAGTATGTGTTGCCCCCAGTGACACTGCAGTGTTAGCACTCCTCCTGTCTCGGTCCTCCATCAGCACAGAAAGCAAAAGCTGTTCAATTCTAGCAAGCCGATCAGGATCATCGATTGATGATCCTGTTGTTTCATCAGTGATGTAAACGACTGATGCCATTCTCGAGCTATGTGTCCAGACCTCAGCTGCCACTACGTTGCACTTATGGTCAGTCAGAACTGCAAAGATCTCTGACAGCAAACCAGGCCGGTCTCTTCCAGTCAATTCTATCGTGTTATTCTCCAAAGCAGCTTGAACACCCACTGATCTCATGGATCTAAAGCTTCTTGCTCGAGGCCCCAGTGACTGCAACATTAGGATTGTCCAATGCTAAGCGTGGTTAGAATTGAGAATTATTTTAAGCAAATAAAGTAAACCACTTGTTTTTTGTCTGATCTGGATGCTGTCTAGTTCGCAAAACTTAAGCAATAGGGTAACTCTTCAAAGGCATAAGTCTCTCGCCACAAAAGCCAAGAAAAGTAATTACATAAAGTCCAAGAAAGACAGCGTAATTCATCGGGTAGAATTGCCTAATTTAACCATGAACATAGTAACCATAGTTCCCCCTATCTCCTCTAAATTCAACTCTTCCTCCCCTCAACTTCATATGTATGACTCTTTAATTGTATACTTCTCTGAGTCCTAAAACCTACAAAATGTCATCCGACGAATGAAACACAAGAACACACATGCACCCCACTAAAGAAAAAGCTTAGCAGCATTTAGACTTTTAAAGATACTAACCACTTACTAAGGAGGGCAATGGCTCCACCAGATATTACAATAATAGAAACCAAACTTGACATATGGTTGGAGGGGGCGAAAAAAATCTAGACCTAAAAGCTTCATATGGGACCATGCATCTTGGATCTAGTATTCAAGTTCTTCCCTCAAAGGAAGGGAGCAGGAAATGTCTATGATCCACATAATGCCGAATGCAAGACTCGAATAGACCATAGTTCTTGAGTGACGGAAAGGATTTTTCTTAAAACAGACCACCCAACCTTCTCTCCTGATCGCATCTACCATTCAATGATGTAGCTTAAGATACTCCAAACTCTGTTAGGAGCCAACTAAAGTACAAGTACAAAGATTTATCCATGGATTCTTCCTTAATGGGTGCCTGCTCTCTCAAAACTAAAATAAAACATAAAAAGGGAAGAGACAAAATAGTTTCAAATCCACAAACTGCCAAATCCAAGGGTTAGAAAGAGCATGGCTCCAAACTCAGCAAACGGATCTTAATCAGTTAATCCTAACAGTACAGTGGAGGCATTTTTTGTGGGCAAATACATAATTGTTAGTTAGATGACTGCATCAATTAACTTAGCATTGCTTTTTTTAATTCTCAAATACTTTGGCTTATTATCTAATCACGAAACCCATTGCTAGGATGTGCCCTCAGAACTACCCGAAATAGCTTATAGATAAGCCACGAAAGCTTCCAGCCTTCTGTTTTTGACACCGGCCACCATTAGTGAGCTACAAGCTACTAAAAGGCTTCAACAAATGCCACAGGAGATCATTCGACCTGGGCTCTTAATAATCATTAAGAATCAAATATGCAGCTCTATGAACTATCACTACCAACTTAATATAATTTTAATCAGACTACGTCAAATGAAAAGGCCAATCTTCCAAGAGTTTACCTGTTGAATTCGTTCTGCTACATCGTCTTCATAGAGCTTATTCCCATGTTGATCGGTGACATGAAAAACTACAAAAAAAAAAATGAAACCAATTAATCAAATTTGTATCAAACGAAAATTCGATCCTCCTCAATCAAATAATCAACAGTTCCGCAAGACCAGGTAAGCTAACACATCAATTAAGAACTTAAGATAGAGTTGATAGAGAGAATTCAATACTCACCATCCATAAACCACTCTCCATCTGAGGAGATATAGGCCCTTTGGATGATTAGATTCATATCAGTTAGAATTTGAACCACCTCCAACAAACTACCCCTCTTGTTAGCACTATCTACCTACAAGATTGCAACAAGAAGAAAACAAAAGGGGATGAAACAATTTCATCAAATTACCACAATTAATTCACCCAAAAAATTAATCTATGGAATTAGCACAAGAACAAAAAGGTTGGATTTTCACAGTTGAAGGGGGGCTGAAGGGATGCATACCTTAATCAGAGTTGTTTTCCTACTTGATGTATTATCAACCGTAACCCTGAAAATCCCACATCAAGAAAACAGCTAAGTTAGAACCCAAAAATTGAAAAAATCATCACAATGCGAACACTTCTCAATAACATGAAATCAACCCATTTCAATTGAACCAAGAAAACCATAAATCAGAAGAAGACAATAAAAGAAATTCCAAGAAAAAGCCATCACCTTGGAGGGTTCATACGGATGACAAACTTCTCGAATTCTTCATCGACTTTCACGGATGTCGTCCAACAATCCATTTTTCAATATGATTTAAAGAAACCCAATTCACCAAACACGGAGAGAAGGAATGAAACAAAGCAAATTTAGAACAAAGACACAAGATTTTGTTGTTTATATGTTTGCGATGCTCTGTTTTCCCCTGCTTCTGATACCCTCTTTCTCTGCTTCATTTTACGTAGCCAAAAAGAGGGGTTTTTGAGGCGGGTTGGTGGATGAAGAGTAGTGTTCGTGTGAAGTGAGAAGGAGCGTTGGCTTATGAGAATTGAGAGGAGGAAGAGAAAGAAATAAGAAGCAGAGGCAAAGAGAGAGATGGGAGCATGAACATGAATCTTGGGGAGGGAGAGAGAGAGAGAGAGAGAGCGAGAGCGTTGGGGTTGTGACTGATAAAAGTGGGAGCCCACAAACACTGACCTGTTCAGCCAGTAGCCTGTAGCACTCTGCTTGTGCTCTTGCCCTCCCACAACACGTGGTGAACAGTTCTTTGATTAATCTTTATTTTTAAATTGTAAACGGGATGTGATGCCCCAAAGCCAAAGCCCAAATGGCTGGCGTCCAACCAAGGCAGCTCTCTCATTTGGTCATTTGGCCATTTGGCACTGAATTCCTCCCATTCCTTTTGAATTTGATTCCCGATTCACATCCTTTTCCGACCTTTTTGTGTTGTGAGTTGCGACTCTTGCTTCCTTCTAGTATCTTTGTTATTTATGACTTACAAGTACACCAATTTTTGCCCTCGATTTGACTTGTTTTGGTTATGTTATCACCTTTCCATTATTGGAACCAATAATTTTGTTTGCAATAATAAGCTATTGAAATATAAATTTTTCCAATCCTTATCTATATAGGATTTACACTAAAAGTTCTTGTTACTTTCGTGCCATTTCGTTTAATGTAAGGTCATGTTCTTTTCGCTGGTAAATCTCAATTAACTAATCACAACCAACTGCAACTCACTTCAACACACTTTTTACTATTTTAACCAACTTCTACCTATTATATAAAAAGAATTCAACCCGCTTCAACCTACTGTAATCCACTTCAAATAAAAAAAATCACTTCAACCTACTTCTGTCAATTTCAACCAACCTTACATATTTGTCAACCTATATTTCCCAACGAAAGAATAGGGTCTAAGCATAATAGTTAAGGTAGAGGTCTACACAGGTAAATGATGTGTATATATTTAAATAAGAAAATAGTATAAAGATTATCCCATATGAGAATTCATCTCATTCATATTGTAAAAGGCACGGTTATAATTGCATGAGTTTGTTTTTTTAGTGACCTATTATAGATAATTTAGGCAAAAAAAAAAATCCAGTTTTATATGAGACCATATCATATTATTTATCATCTATTATTGTCATCTTAAAATCAATCTTTCTACTTATAAAAATAAGTTTGTCTTTTGACCAAAGAAAAAAAAAGATTAATTTGCCTACTTTTGGATTGTCAAAGTTCTACTTTAAGAGTTTGTTCTTTTAAACTTGTAATTATAAGTACTTACCATTAATATTCAACATTGATAATCACTAATTAGTATTCATAAGTATTGATAAGCACTCAGTCGTATTTTGCAGTTATAATTTCCTAAATGTTTTCACTCTAATAAGCATTAACTAGTATTCATCAGCACTAATAGCCATTTATCAATGCTAAATAGTAATAAATTGCTTATAATAAGCTGACAAGAACATGCTCTTATGCGGGCACTTCATTGGGTTGTATTCTTCTTATTGTCACGTAGCAATTTGTAAACATATATAACAGTTTTGTTTTTAGTTACAAATCTATGTGCTATTACATGTGTGACATGCTCAAACTTATGACAATTATTTTGAACGGCTTGACCATATTTGAACTAATGAAAAAGCGTTAATTTTTGATAAGTTATCTTATCTTTTAGGGAAAAGTAAACATCTTTATTCATGAGATATTTGACTATTTGACTTATATGTAGATACATACAATTACTACGGCTAAATACTTCGACATCATCATGTACAAGTTATGAAATGTATGGTGACATGATGTCAGTTTTCATAAATTTTTGTGCCAATATAAGCTTTACTTTAAAATTTGATACACTTCATTTTGAAGGAACATAAGTTCGAAAAAAAAATATTGTTGATTTCTCTCGACAATTTACTATAGGACTCATACAGATCAAGTTAAAGATTATGCAACTCCAATACAAATAATATGCTTTAAAGCAATGTTAGGTAAATTTTATTGTTAGAGCTTTACTACTCGGTGCTTGAACTAACCCTTCCAAAAATGAATATTAATTATAATATAAATTAGGCAATCTTAAAACATTACATAAACAGACAAATTAAGATCTAATAATGCATCATAGTCACAACCATATTAAATCTGGGCCCTTGAGAAAAATTAAAGTTCGGATTTAAGTCAGATTTAACTTCAACAAATAATGATTATGCCAGACTCGTGCATGTGAGTGAGTATCTTGTTAAGTACAGTTAGGTCTGACAAATTGCGTTTTCAAAGGCTGCAAAACAGTAAGAAATAGTTTACTGAGTCATCAAAGCAGGGGTGCTTAGGTCATGGCGCACAACACAACGTCCTCTCATTTTGGAAATAATCAAATTCACGCCAACCAACGCGCATACTTGAAGTTGAAGAGTCATTTTCGATTCTACAGTTGATTTCTCAGGTGCCATCTGATTTAACTCCTAAGAGCATGAACAATTGTGAGTCAATTTTTTGATTCATCGGTGAGATCTACAACTGTCACATCAATCTTTTCTTTAATGTTTTGGCTCACAAGCTTCACCTTCTTCAATGATTGACTCACTACTTTGACTCACTAAATAAAATAATACTCATAAACCCACACCCCAACACACAACTACTTTTCTAAAATTTCAAAATAAAACAAAAAATTAATAAAGCAATAAAAAAACAACCAAAAAACAAAGAAAAGAAGCTGGGGGATGGCTTGTTGCCCGCAGCCACCTCGCGGGTCAGGACCCCCAAGTTAGCCAATGCACATAAGGCAATTAAAATTCTGCTCGCTCGTTTAATTTTTTGCCCTATGAATAATAGGATGTACATGCTCTAAATGCACATCTGTCACTCATGCTTTCTTTTGTTGATTTTCCCCCTTTTCCTTGCCATTTACATTCAATTAAGATTTAAATTCTTACAAATATATGCACATTCATTTATTGGATTATATAGACCTACATGCATGCATTGTATTATACAAGGCCTATATACATTGAATGTTATACAAGGCCTATATACATTGAATGTTATAGCTGCAGAAGAATATAGGACGTAACTCATAAGGAGCGCGCACAACATATAGCATGCTAAAATTTTGGGAAGTCTTTGTATGGTCACGGCCTAAAACAAGCAATAAGGAATGTGTGTTGCTTTATTGTATTTATTAGTCACAGTCTATTTATCGTATGTATTTTACTTTGACTTGTAATGTTGTACTATATTTCTCGGCCGTTGAGCTAATTTATGATTGGAAATATGTGTGTACGTGTGTACATATATGCACATTCTGTAACTTTTTTAAAATTTTTGGGATATGCTTATATGTCCATAAACATATATGTGTGCGCATAATTTGTATCTCACTCCTATTATGAGTGGAAGCTAATATGTAAAGAAAAAGATATATTATATTCATATATATATATATATTGTTTATTTACTTATGTGATATCGGATCCATGGAAGCATTGGTTTATACATTTCTATTAGTCTCGACTCTCAGGATCATTTTTTTCGCTATCTTTTTTCGGGAACCTCCTAAAGTTCCCACTAAAAAGGTGAAATAATTTTTCATTATCTCAATTGAAGTAATGAATGAGCCTTTTTAGTGGGAAGGCTCATTACTTCAACTAGTCTTCGTGTTCCTCGAAGGGATCTCTTAGTTGTTGAGAGGGCTGCCCAAAAGCGGTATATAAAGCGTATCCGGTAAAACTTACAAGTAAACCAGATAGAAAGATGGCGACTAGCTAGGGTTGCTGTTTCCATTATTATATAATTTCAAGACCACAATGGTTAATTAAAAATAAAATGGAAAGGTATACAAAGTCATACAATTACTGCAGCCAAACATATGTATTTATATATTTGATGGTCATAATCTTATATTAAGAAATTCATCATAATGTAAGGCAAAAATGGATGTAAATCATATCCTCGTCAGCATCCATTTATAGTGATGCGATTATCTTAATACAGCATGGTTGTATGTCCGCGATGATTTTGATGGAAACTTGTCATGCTTTCCTCACAGTACGTTCATCAATTATTTATGTATCCTCTGAAACCTCCTTCCCCCCCCCCCCCAAAAAAAAAAGAAGGAAAAACTATCCACTATTTCCAGGCATTATTGTCTATTTTCTAATTATATTTTGAATATATGCAATTAGTAATGACCCAAAATATGAAAATCAATACTTACTACAGATTTCACTTGATTTTGGGGGGGGGGGGGGAGTAAAAATGTTTGACAGGTAATATGTAAGCAATTTACTATCAAACAAATACTCTGTATTTATTTAATGTTTACTCTTCCCCAAAAAAAATCTCTATAATTAACCAACTTCCAAAGTTACAATTAACAACAACATTCAAAACCATTGTCAACACCACCACTCAATATCAATGGCATGAGAGCAAGTTTTTAAAATTTTTTGAATATACAAATACCTTTATTCCCACAAATAGATAAGCAATTAAATATAAATAACAGTCTTTACATATAATAAATACAATATTCTTAAAAATAAAGTACGTACTACGTATCTAATATCAGTAGAGTTGACATTTTTCAGACACAGAATATAAAATCATTTTGTTAGGTTGAATAATTAAGTAGGTATACAAAGTGATATCTTGAAGTTCATTTTGATGATTGTCGACCCCCCAATGAATTGAGATTCTCATGCCTATAAGAAAGAATGCCAAACTCCTCTTCAATTCAATTCAATTCAATTCAGTGAGGAATTAATTAAATAGTAGTGTTCCTTTCCATATGCCCATCTCCACCTGCCCAATTTGGCATCTCAAATCAATTAAATTAAGTTAAATTAAATTAAATGCAAAGTACCAAAAAGGTGGTTGTACTTTCGCTATTCCAATTCCCTTTTCTTGAAGCGGAAATGAAGAGTGTTAAATGACAAGGTAATTAGCCAGTCAGGCATGTGTATCTATCAAAGTCAGTTCACATAATTCTGTACTGAGTTTTTACAAGAATAATTGGTGTGTATTCTCTTGCAGGTTTTTACATGACAAGTGTTCACCAGCATCGTGGGACACATATTTGAGAGTTTGTTATGTTATCGTATCTTATAATTATTTATTATTGTAAATTTCAAGTAATTTTCAAAATAGAAAGCATTTGACTTGAAATACGACTTGACAGAAGTTTCCATAATACGTGGTAAATTTCATTTTCATAGTTGGTCGCCACAAGGGTTTGGGCCATTATCTTTGCATGGATTGTGTTTGGTAAGACTTTGGTCATTTTCTCACAAAATGTACATGCATGATTATATTGTATTTGGACCAAGTATATCAAGAATTTGTGCAGAGAGGAGTTGTATTTCTCTTGTAAGAGTGTCTCATAGGATTGAATTATATAAGAGTTTACAAGTTTGTTATTGAATATTGGACTAGTTAGATATGCTTGTGCGCAAGATTTATGCTTCATAACTAAGAGTTTTAGCTCCCATTGAAAAGTGGGACTATAGTTTATATTCCTAGAAAAGTTACAGCAAAATACACTAAACATGTGTTTAAAAGTATCTTTGTACGTATGAATTCACATGTATTCTGCTTTGAAGATGTTTTTCACAGCTTTTGTATTCATTGGACAGTTCGCATGTCGAGCAATCTCAACGACAGTGAAGCTGCCAAAGTCAAATTACAGCTTGATTTAAGTATCTTAACTACCGTCCTATATGTGATATTACAATGCACTAACCAGCAAATTTGGTCTCAATCAAATTTGGAGCAAATTAAGCAAATCCAAAAGCATAAGTAACTAAGACGTGTTAAGTAAGGAGGAGGATGGGAATGAAATATTAGCACACCAAGTGTTGTATTGCTCAAATTTGCAAAGCTAGTTTAATGCCATATTTTTTTTGGCGCAGAAGAGGGACTAGGCCTTGGAACTGGAGATATTATTATTACTTAGCATTTTTGGGGCAATTGACGCTTACAAGTTACAATGTTTGCATTTAGAACATCCATAACCGCCTTGGAAGGAGCATGAAAAAAGACGACTCCGGCCTATTTCTTTATTAATTCCTAAATTAGCCAACTGATCATCCACCCGATTAGCTTCCCTATAGGCTATAGCAGTGCAAGATCGTGATCTCCCAGCTAACCTTCGCGTTCAATCATTTCTTCACATTCCAAGATAAGCGGCTTATATATGAATTGGATTCCATGACCTGTTTTCTCGAAGCATCCCTACTACGATCATCGGGTTAGCCTGTAACCAAATCTTCTTTAGCCCTAGTTTCCCTATTGCAATGCAAGATCTTGATGTGATATTTGTCTATCTAAAAATATGTTTAATGATAAATTGAATGTCTTAACTCATTCAAGGATATATATCTTCTACAATATTAGATGTTTATCAAAAAAGGGGAATCTTCCCTTGCAAAACTTGAATCACTATTTTGTCGGTCCCATCAACACTATGTATCTTGTTGAACCCCCCTTGAGTTGCCGATATGGATTGAAGTTCAAATAATTGATTCTTATTCAAAGTTGGCGTACTAGATCTGCAGGTTCCCTAAAAGCTAGCTACGAACAATAGACGTTAAATAAATTAATTAGTGCCAACTGTTTCAAAACAATCCAAAAAATGAACACATAAGAACAGTAGGTTATATATAAAGGTTTCAAATGAGATTTCAAGATAGCAACAATACACAGAAACCAAAACGCACCATCTTATGCATGACTAACTTCATCGATCAAGTCAACCTAGCTGATGCCAAAAGACCCACTTGGAACAGGGATATTAAAAGACATCAGAAATCAAAATATACAGTCTTACTGTAATTTATAGGCAGAATATTTTTGTTGTGTCAAAAGGAGGCTAGTTTCACCGAGATAGACGTCAGATTCTGCAGATTAAAGTTGCAATAATACTCTGTGCTCTTGCGTTATGTATTGTCATGAACAATATATTTACTGCTTCTAGTTTTGAAAGTGCATTAGTGCAACCAGATGAGCTAGCCTTGCCTGTTGGCTCCTCCCTTTAACTCTCTTTTCCCTTTAGCCAGATGTGGCATAATTAAATGTATGTTTTTGTCACTAAAAACTCTAAAGTTTTAATTTTTATTGTGGTACAAATAATTATAACAATAATTAAGATATGTAATTGCTGATGCTTCAACATAGGCCGTAGAATTGCCAAGTAAATCAATAGTATGATCCCTTCAAGCTTATATAAAAGTTGATGTTCAAAATTCAACTTCATACAATCATCTATGTGAGAAAACCAAAAACGAAAAAGAGAAAAAAGGTCAAAGGTCTACCTTTGCAACATCCACCTGAATTGGTTCCAATTGTCTATTGTGAAAGTATTTACTATAAATTGTTTACGGGAAATGAATCAGCATCATCATCATCATCATGTACTTTTACATTTATCTTATATTAGAGTATCGTGTATTTTAAATTAATCTCGAGATATACCAATTAATTTAATTGGCAAAGATTTTAAAGTTATTATTATATATCTGAGCTCAAGTTCCATTTATACTAATCTTTGTCTCGCACTTTACCCCCAAAAAGGAAAAATATCTTAAATCTAATGTGTATCCTAACACTCTAGGCAGAACACTCGCGAGCAAGTGTTGCTTCTTTTACCTTACATATTTTTAGTTTAAAAACAAAAACAAAAAAACAAACACAACTGTGTTTTTTTTTTCCCCCCTTTTTCTGAGTGGGCTTAAGAAAGCCCTTTGATATGGGCTTTCAGAGTTTCCGCCGACTACACAATCATCATCACAGCAACGAAAGGCTGAACTTCTCTATAGGGGCCCTTTAACCTTACAGGTTTGCTGGCCCAAGTTAATGGACTCAGCCCAATCTATTTAACTAATGTGTTTTTTCCCGCATTAGTTGAGCCCGCTCTTTGCACAGTGCCATAGTCCCTTCACTTCTTGGACTTGATTTAGGTTTTTACGGTAAGTTATTGGATTCCTAGCAGCCTTTGCTGCTGTTGTAAATAAGTTAAATAACCACATACTTAACTTGAGCTACATAATGTCTCACGCAATTTCTTATGTACTAGGAGCACATGCTTTTATTATCCATGTGTATATATTTTTCACTCATATATGTGTCATATTAATTTTTTAATATATATTTACTGATGTTGTTATTAAGAATATGTGCTCCTATGAGTATGATATACCTATTGTAATATCTCATCCCAAAATACTAGGGCTTTGATAATCCTCCGCTATCTAGGCGGACAAAGCTCAATTATCAGTTGAGGGGTCAACAGACAACTAGGAGCTATTTGACAAAACATGCCTTCATGGCTTCATCCTTCATATATTAACTTCAATTCTTCTCATATTTAATTTAGATTCCGTCTCATATACTATTAGACCTTACTACACTCAGTTGATATAAATGTAGTGCATAAAATTTTGGGACATCAGACATGTTGACAGATCCTAAGGCCCATTTATAACTGTGCCCCCAATATTGAATATCGTGCCCTAATCTCTAGCACCCTCAAATGGCAATAAAGACATGTAAATATTTCACAAGATAATTATTAGAATTGTTCACTACTACACTATCTACAAGTTTTCAGTCTTATGCAAACAACTTTATTACTTGCCTGGGTTTAGTAGACAATGATCCACATTGTCATCGGCAGTTCTACAGTATATCATTACAGCCCCTAGAAACTAGCCGCAAAATAAAATGCTATGCATGCACCAACCTTGGTGACCAAACATAGCCCACATAGCTAGGAAAATTTGGTAGAATTATCATGTTTGCCCATTTCACCAAACCTTGAAAACAGTAACTATAATAATCCCACACAGATGTTGATACAACTCAGTTTGCTAATTAGACATATACAAGTACACAAAATTCTTGATCAAAAAAGGGCCCAAAAAAAAAAATCTGAAAACAGGAAGAAATTCCAAGGGGGATTCAACCTGAGGAGATTTTCAAACCAAAAACCTTCAAGCCTCAATCTGTTTTTCTGTCTCACTCAAACCTGCAAAATGGCAAGCAACTTTTGGATAACACATATCTCATTAGAAACAGAAAAACCTTGCATTTTGCACTTTCACCTTGACCCTTGAGAATCACCTTCATCAAGGACTTGCTGATGTTGGCCATTGTTGAAATCAACACCCGCTCTGCTTTGCCTAATTTGCTCATATAATTGGTTAATTGCTCCGTAATTCAAAAGACCAATACGACCATCTTGTGATAACCCAAGCCCCAAGCTGTCTCTCTCTTCTTGACCAACGCTCCTACCCAAATTTGGGCTCAAATTCACCAACCCCACATTCAAACTCGAGAGTTCCATGCTCTGCATACCCAATTTCGGACCCGAATCGAAATCCTCTCTCCCAGACCTCGAGCTTGAGAACCCCGGATCATGAATCGAACCCGACCCAAGTCCCCACGACCCGGGAGGCAAGTGGGTTCGGCCGAGATTTCCATTGATCAAGCTCCACCCAGAATGGTTATACCCACAAACACCAGTAGAAACAGAGCTCCCCTGTTCCGAAACAGAGGACCCACAAGCAGATACAAAAGAGGCCGGAATTGTTCCAGAACCAGTGGCGGCAATAATCGCTTGCTCTGATTTCTGTAAAAGCCATTGAATCGTTTCCCCATCAGATTTATGACCCAATTCTCTCGTCAATTGGAAAACCCTTGCAGCACAAATCGCAGGCATCCTGATTCTTCTTCCTCTGCCATCGACCTTCTTATGCCTGTCTTTGCTCGATTTTCTCTTTGGTGGGATTTTGTTTTTTGCGCTGTTACCATCAAGATCAATCTGGGTTTGGACCAAATTTTGGGGATCTTTGATTTTTGAATTAGGGTTTAGTTGATAAGGGGGCTGATGGTGGTTTGCGTTCAGGAAAGTGGGCATCTTTTCTTGGGGTGGTGGCTGCATAGGGGAGGAGGGTTTTTGGGGGGTTTGTGTTGTGTTGTGTTGGTTTGGTGAAGAGAGAGAAAAATGGGGAAGGATTCTACTGTGTTTAGGTCTTGGATGTAGGTGTGTGATTGAAGGAAAGCAAAGAGTGAGTATTTGTCAAGGAGAGTGGAGCGCTTAGCTTCTTCTTGTGTTCAAACTCGAAACCAATCTGTTTCTGCTTTGTGTCCTGTGGTTTTGAATTTTGAAGCGACCTCTTTCTGAAGTTGCAATTTTAACCTCCATTTTCCCCCTTTTTCTTCTCTCTTCTTCCCTCATGTAACAAACCCTCTTGTGATTTCAATTACAAAAGGACAGATTGGTGTAACCAAATGTTTATAGAGGTGACATCATCTTCTGGAGCTTAGCGGACTGAATGGTTATTAGAGTTTTGCTATTTGAATTCATTTGAGCAATGTAACTTTCTAGTTACTAGTTTGATGATTCAAAATCAATATTGGTTTGCAGGTGAAATAAAGATATATATTTTCTTAACAAGAAGAAATAATTTTTACATAGTTAATACGTGTGGAATCAGAGTTATATGTCATTTCTTTATTTTTAAAATTCTTATATGAACATGATCTTAAAAGATATATAGATCGCTTATATCAAATTCTTTCAAAAATAATTTTCTTTTGATTATTTCAATGATCTCTATAGCGAGCATTTCATCATCTTTTTTAATCGTTATCTGTTTATACATGTGTAAAATTAGAATATTTTATAAAATATGATATGTGTGATATCTCCATGCGTACGTGACGGAGTAATAAAGGGGGGAAAACTTAAATAATCATATTTTGATCTTAATAATTTAAATTTAATGTTACAAATATCATTCCTAGTGGAAAAGAGACATTCTTATACTTGAGTAGTTTTATCGAAAAATTCACACCTTGAAGGATTTTCCATCAATTTCTTTTGTCCTTGCCATCTTTTTAGGGATTGTGGTCCTGTTCTTTTCGTGGGTCAATTTTAATATACCAATCTCAATTCATTTCAACCATTTCAACCTATCTTAACTCACTTCAACCTACTTTAACTTACTTCAATCTATTTCAACTCACTTTTGTTATTTTAATCTACCTTAATATGTTTTAACCTATTTCAATTTACTTTAACTTACTTTATTCTTTTATCTATTCTAATTTACCGACGAAAAGAACAGGTCATGTGTGTGTGAAAAATCTGAGCTTCATACAGTTGACGCGTCCAAGAACGGGTACTCGTCAATGATGATTTGACAAATTGTGTGTGATACCTTTCAAACGCAATCAAATGATCTAGATTTTGGGTCCCAAATTCCACTCCATTAATGATCATTGAAAAATTGGAGGGAAAAGGTTGTATTAAATTTCCAAGGCCAGCTGTTAATTTGTGGGGCCGTAATGAGATCATCATGTTGAATTTGCCATTTTTCATTTCTTTCGTTTTCATTCATTTTGTGTCAATTTTGAACTTGGTTGGTTTGGCAGGGAAGCAAGTTTTACTGATTGGGCTACGAAGGATAGAGGAGGGTGGCTTCTTTTGTTAACTTTGCTTCGGCTTTGGGTAAGATTGTTTCCTTCCATTGAGACAAAAAAGGGGGCCTCCTTATGAAAGCTTCCAAATCACTTATCAAAAATCATCAAATGTTGAAAAGGTGTTGTTTCCACTGCCACCCAAAGCTTCCTTCCATTCCATTGTAACATTCTTCATGCTTATATCAATGCTCTTTTCTTTTTTTAAACTTGGGTAGGCCATCCCCATCCTACTCATCTATTGCCATTGATTAAGAATGATGTTGCTAAAACCTCCTTGTCTTCTTATTATTTTACCCCAATTTGTTACAACTCTATTTCCTCGATTCGAAGTTCAAATATATCTTAAACCGTGCAGTTCATCACAATCTCGAACTTTTCACATTGTTTTACTGAGTTATCTTGAAGCTTTTTGTCAATGATTTAAAAACACCAAATTCAAACATCGACTTTTTCACAAACATGTTACAAACGACTTTGGAAGACTTATCTCCATCCGTCTAAAATAATTCTAAAGTTGGATGATAAATGACAAGTCCAAGAAGCCAAGTTTTTGGCTCTGTACAACAAGGAATCAACCGAGTTCACACTTTATCCTTTGTGAGCTTGTAGATTCTACAACTTATTTTACAGAAGAAGAGTATAAGAATAACCAGGTAGAAAGGGGAAAGGAGAGGGAGAGTTGCTGGAGCTTCATTCATAGAGATGTGCCAAAATAGTCATTGGTCTAAGCCAAGATCACCCCAGCGGACATTGTATCTGGCTGCAAGATAGTGTGCTCCAATAGGACCCCTACTTCCATAGGGATAATATTCTGGGTGAACTTTCTTCTTCTCAAGCTCTTTGAGAAGTGGTGTGAAGAGTGCCCAAGCAGCATCCAGTTCATCACTGCGGATGAACAGCCTTCTCTCCCCTTCAATTGCATCAAGAAGCAGCCTCTCATATGCATCCGGAATCTCCTTTGAATATCTGCACGGTGAGGTTTGAAGGGTGGTTGTAAGTATCGGTTGATGCAGAATCAAACTGTCACCAATTAAGTCTCACACGGATGCAGGCTGTTTCATCATTTCCCCCCTTTTTTTCGGGGGGGAAAGGGGTGTTCAAACGCAAACAACACAAGAACAGTGCCTCCGAGTGACATTTCCAATTGATTGGAGAGTGGATAGAACTCATAGAAGTAAAGATGATCAAGGCCTCTTGAATTTCTTTGGTGTATTAAGCAACAATATCTCATCCCTAGGGATTAGAGAAGATAGAACAGTGCAAGATCATACTTCATCAAGTCAAAGGGAATTGAGAAATCAAATCTCCAACATGTTTTCTCACTATAAGGCTATAAGTTACGTGTACTGAATGTCTGAACCCCAATCTCCTGAGCTGCGTTCTAAGTTTTATAATCATAGTCTAGAGAGAGAGGCGGGGAGAGGTGATAGAACTACCTTGCTGCATAGTGAAGATTGAGATTGCTCCGATCCAATCTCATGCCCAAACCAGGGACTTTGTTATTAATCTTCAAGTATATGGCTTCATCAGGCTGAACTCGAATAACAAGCTCATTTGTAGCTCGGTCAAGATCTGTTCCAAAGTTTCTGTTGTACAGGTTACCAGGCACATGCCTAAACTGAACTCGTATCTCAGCCCTGCAAACGGAAAGCATATATATATATAAATCCCTCACGGCTTGTTAATGGAATAAATGGCATACTTCAAGAATCAGAGTGGAAGTATCAATCTCTGAATGAGTACTACCTCCTGGTGTGCAATGCCTTGCCAGCCTTCATAAGGAAAGGTACACCGTCCCATCTCGCATTATCAATAAAGAGAGCTGCTGCAGCAAATGTTGGGGTCAAGCTGTCTTTGGGTACAGTCTTGTCATCTGTGTAGCCTGGGTAAGTAACCCCGCCTCTAGTGTGGCTCTTGTACTGTCCTATTATTACATCACTAAGCTTCAAAGGTCTCATTGATCTCAAAACTTTAACCTGTGAATCATCAAGCAATAAAAACCAATCAGAAATGCGGAAGGATTTTTAAAAACTTTTTTAAAAAACCAAAAACTGAAGCAGACCAGAGGGTTTCAGCAGACCTTCTCATTTCTAATATCTTCTGCATCCAAGCTAATTGGAGTTTCCATGGCAAAAAGAGCAAGTATTTGCAGCAAATGGTTCTGCATTATATCTCTAATGATCCCATAATGGTCAAAATACCTGAACAACCCAGAAAGCAGGAGACATAAGCTCGTAATGGGAGATGGGGTCATATAAACAAGAGCAGAAAAGCTAGATGCATACCCTCCACGGCCTTCAGTGCCAAAATCCTCGGAGAATATTAACTGAACATTTCTTATGTACTGCCTCGACCATAGAGGCTCAAATATGAGGTTTGAGAAGCGGAGAACAGACAAGTTTTCAACAAGTTCTTTCCCAAGATAATGATCTATCCTGCATCCAGAGTCAGCACTGTGTCAGCCATATGAGGTTTTCATACACAGTGGAGAAAAACTTGACTAGGAATAGAACAAACAACCATTGTGGATCCTGTCAGAGCAAGGCCAATGTAAGGGCCAAAAAAAGTATTACCTGAAAATTTGTTCTTCCTTCAGGTACTGCTTAAGACCTCTAGTCAAAGCAGCAGAGGATTCTGAGTCCCGGCCAAAAGGTTTCTCCACAATGACCCTCGTCCATCCACTTGTTGAGGATGCTGATGAACTAGCACATCTCACAGCATCTATGAATATGTTTGGTGGAATTGACAAGTAGAAAAGGCGATTCGCAATCCTACCAGCCTGCAAAATTGCACAGAGTCACTGAAGAAAGAAATATGATCCATGATGAAAATGAATATAAAGTACCACAGTCATCTCAAGTTTCAGCAACTATATTGTCAGTAGTGAATGGTTCAATATACAGGAAGGCACCTTCCTCCGTCATTAAGAAGGCATCAAGTACTCCACAATTAAATACTCTATGCTTTAGCTCTCATTAGAGATATCTTAGGTGAGAAAATAACATGGAGATGACATTTGGTTTATCCTTTAGGCTATTCACTGTCTAACGAGTCCCACAAGATGCATTTACTGCTACTCGAGTCGAGGCATTGAAGAGTCGGTCACCTAAGGTCATTCACAAAGTCCTATTAGCACCAGTTGCTTTACATTCCCAGCAGCCACTGATTTGCAATAGATGCTCAGGTTGAGACAAATAGTAAAGATCACAGCTGAACCGACCATTAACAAACATCATCAACAGACCCAAGCATAGCAATACATGAATTCATCCCAATTCCCAAGAAGCATTTATTTCAGCAAGTGTAACTCTTACTATTGCATGTGTAGAGCTATCAATATCTCAAACATACAGTCCTACGTGGAATGCACATAATTCACAAAGACTCAACTCCTATAATTGATATGTTCAAAACAACCAAAAGCTGCTACTAATCTAATTCATTGTCTGGTTACAATCAGAACACAAGTAGCATAACCT
This sequence comes from Selenicereus undatus, assembly GCA_017589665.1. Taxonomy (NCBI): domain Eukaryota; kingdom Viridiplantae; phylum Streptophyta; class Magnoliopsida; order Caryophyllales; family Cactaceae; genus Selenicereus; species Selenicereus undatus. Next base: position 93,224,960 of record JACYFF010003369.1, on the reverse strand, counting down.
TATTAGCATACCTCATGTTGACAGAGTTTCTTGTCTAACTCTGCAAAGTTTTCCAGAGAGTCATACTGACCAGAATGGTAGAAACATCTCTTGAGAAACTCCTCCATCTTCTCACCACAATTCTCCCTGAAAATTTGAGATTTAAACAAAAAAATCCACCTTACAGTATAGTTTGTACCATTTTGGCACCAAATTCAATATGACAGGAAAACATCAATACGTAGCAATGTACCTCTTGTCAATTCTGCAAGTAAGTGTCTTGCTAACCATATTTCTAAGTTCCTCATCAGTCATCTTACTCCTTGCATAACCGTAGATAGTAAAGTGCTGCACAATCAAAATCAACCCATTTACAGTCTACATTATAGCAGTGAAATTAAGACATCCCAACTTTTCTGGTTGTTCCTAATTGAAATATCAGAATTTACACCTAGAAAAAGATGGATATAGAAATAGATATTCAACAACAATATCAAGCAAACCTTGTGTAAAAAATCTTCATAATAAAGAGCAAAAAGTGCAGGAAATATCTTCTTCTTGGCAAGGTCCCCAGAAGCCCCAACTACAGTGATACTGACCGTTGACTCATCCTTCCTCACATTAAAACCAGACAAATCACTGGACTCCAGCGAAGATGTGGCTGAAAATAACCCATCTTTCAGTGTCTTCAATGGAGTACTGTCCCCTTCAATAGGGATTGTTTTTGTAGCCATTGAACCTGAAAATCAAAAGCCCCCATTTCAGCATATCTCATAGCATAGGATTAACAATTAACATTTAGAAACTGCTAATTCAGAAAGCAAAAGGCCAAACTTTTTGTCCCCTTTATCGAATATCAACGTCTAATTATACAAATATCGCACACAAATACAAAATATCCAAATCGAGCTGACAATTACAAAATCCAGTCAACAACAACAAGTAAGAATTAACAGAAACTTAAATTAATCGAAAGGGACGGAGAAATGAGCTAACCATCTTGCATACGAACGACATTTGAACTTGGGTTTTTTTTAGCATGGCGCGATAGTGTTTTCTGGGCAAGTCGTTTCGAAATTGAAGAGATCTTGACCAATCTTGGATGCCCATATCGAGATTCTGATGAAGAAGATGAGGATGAGTAGCAATACGAAGAAGAAGGGCAATGAGGGGAAGAAAGAGTTGCCATCTCTTTTTCACTGTACTCGTTGCTCTCGCTCTGTATGTATCGATCAAAATTGCGAGCAAGCTGAACCAAGTTGAGGGTTTTTTAATTGATGATTTGTTGGGGGAGCTTCAATTAAGCCTTCAGGCTTCGAGCAAATTGCAAATTAAAGGGTGGGATCGTGGAAAGAGGCTAAAATATATTGCGAAAGAGGCTAAAATATATTGCACGTTTGGGATCATCGAAGGGTTACAAATTAGAGTCATGGACCCTTGGAGGCCCCGGAAAGGTTGTCTGCCTATGGCACCAAGCTGCCAAAGGGGAAAGGGGGTAAAATGGCAGAAAGGGGGGGGGGGTACGCCGAGTCTTCATTCTGCTTACATATATGTGTATACATAACAAATGACAATACGACACAATTATAATACAATAAGGGATGAAAAAATCGAATTTAGAACATAATATACATAGTATTTCAATCTTTACTACTAGATTAAAACCCCGTTAATTGTGTATACACACACGCATATGTATGTGTGTATGTATACATGTATATGTATATACACACTTGTGTGTGAATCTACATATATGCGTTTGCGTGTCTATATGTGTATGTGTGTGTATATCCATATGTATGTAAGTGTGTGCGTCTGTGTGCCGCTTGAAGGACTTCAGGAAAGCTTGATGAAGGTGTAGGATTATAGAATTCATAAAATGGAGATTGATTGAGAGGTTGAAGTCATTGACAAACTCAGACAGGAAGGAAAGTCAAGCACCCTTGGCCCTGGACCTACACCCTATCTAAGCATATATCAGAGTGAAGGAATTCATCCAGGGAATATCACCATCAACCATGCAGTTCAACAGGCTAATATGGCACCAACTATCATAGCCATACTGCACAAAGATCAACTAGAACCGGTCGTTCCTCATAGTATTCCCACCGCTTAAGCACGATGCACGCTACATGCAAATGAAGAAGCAGTGAACTCATCCAAGACAACCACCTTGCTAAAAATATTCTAATCATTTTGACTCAAGCAAGATGGACCATCTGCTAGAGGGCTAGGAGATGCTCTTTGCAATTCATATGCTGAAACAATGCGAGATTTAATGCATTTAACATGGAACCTGCTATGATACATTGCATTTGATGTACTATATTTTTGCAACCTTATTTCAGATCTTGTTCTCCATACAAATACAATTGGCTTACTACGGATGTATCAATTGAATCAGAAGAGTTTCCGATTGCTCATACACTGCTGGTTGTGATCTAATTACAACATATGTGCAAGCTTTAAATTCTAACTTGATTAGCCTTTTAGTTAAACAAAACCAATAGAGAAGTTGATCTAATTACAACTGACGCGTAAACTTCAAGTTATACGTAACGAGCCATTCAATTAGTTAAAAATGTCATGGGAGAAGCTGGCCAGTTGGGCTGCTCATAATTTGTTGACGATTATGCTGTAGCCTACACGTATGGAAAACCATCCATCCCCCTTTCAGTTTGTTCTGCTGAGTGACACCTGAAGAAGGATAGAAACACTCGCCACATTAACACACTGCATCCACAAGCCCTAATTTTGAGTACTACATCAATTAGCCAATGCATTAATAAAATTACACAGTAAAAGGCGGTCTTGACAAGGTTGGTCATTTGTATAGCCTTTACGAGTGATGCATGCATCTCCCAAGACCAAAAAATTTTCTTATCCCATTAGAGGGCATGTTCTCCCCAAAAGGCCCATCAAATTTTATTGCGATGTAGATTTAGTAAACTGATTTACGGTACCTAGAAATGTTATGAACTTATAAAAATTGTTTAGTTGCCATTTTTGGTGTTACTGTAAGGTAAGGTAAAAGCCAAATGTTCATATTCATATAAAATTATTGAAACAAATTGAATATTTTTGGGATCGATAAATTCACATACACATATAACATTAAAGACTCGAACCTTTATGTATATTGTGTTAACCAATCACCCTATCACTAGGCTAATTTCAAACGGTAAAGAAATCGAATACTTAAGATGAATTCCACTCTAATATGAAAATAGATGCTTCCAAGTTAGGATAATTAAATGTTCGATCGTCAATTCTTCGATAAGAATTTGTACTTCTAATTGAGGCCCAATAGAGTCGAACAGCCTGCTAACTCTTTCGAGGGCCAAGTCTAATATGCATATTTTTTTTCCCTTTTTAGCAAACAAAAAACTCATTCCTGACAATAAATTGAAAGACACCTAACCCAACCCAAAGTACATGAGACCAAAAGAACAAACTCAAGTAGATTACATTGAATATGTTAGCACAAGATCAAGAAGAAGTAAAACACTGCTTTTAAATCAGTCGTTCAATTAGTTAAGTTATATGTCAATATTTTGTGTGTATATAGAAAGATATGCAAAAATTGATTTAGACAAAATTGTAATCCAAAGTTATACAACAACTTCTAGAAACTGTGACAATTGAACTAAATAAATGTGATAATTAAAGACTAATGGTGAATTTTTGATGTCATGCACTAACAATTAAGAATTACTACAGGTGGAATGTGTATCTACGTTGCTGCTCCACGAATGAACAATTTGAACGTACATGACATGAAGCATTATTCTACTTTTCAAATACCCATCACAATCAAGCCAAGAAAGTTAAGACAACTCCTAAAGAGCATTCGCAGTGGGCCTTTGAAGGATGGAACGCGGGTTCTATAGTAACACTTGTCAGGAGATGAGAACCCAAGTAAAAACATATCACATTGGAAAACGTGCACAGTCGTTCTGTCCTGTGGACCAACTTTTTAATTTTTTAATATTTTTTTGTGTTTTTTTTAAAGTAAATAATTTTTAAATGATTTAAAAAATAAATTGTGCGTTGTGAGATAGGTCCACAATCAATATTTTTATTGGGTGATTAAAATTAGAGTTTCGTAAATTAAACAAATAATAAAATACAAGTTTTAAAATTATAAAACTTTTACTGACGTGACAGGCCAGAGTTCCAAGAAAAAATTGGCTGAAAATGCTCTAATTGCCACATTTATGAAATCGGTCATTTAGTTAGAGCACCCCCAGCGTAGTAGCTCACGTGTCACACGCATGCCAAGGGGCCTGCCGCAGCCAGGGAAACAAGGGCAGGGACACGAGGGCACACCAGGCAGGCGTCCTGCCCCGCGTTCCTATTTTTTTTTGTCTGGTAGCGGCTCAAAACGCAGCGTTTAGGCTGGGGTGGGCAAATGGAGTGACACGTTTGGTGGGAAGGAAAAGAAAAAAATGGGAAAAGGCTCCACGGGCCTGACGCGTGGGGAACTGGGCTGAAATACCTGTTGGGGGCCTGAAAAAATTAGTTCTTTGGCCTGTTTTTTTTTGGGAAATTTGCTCTATAAAAATGCATCCAAAATTTGTTATTGTTTTGTTGGAATAGTTAAAAAAAAAACTGAATGATTAGAAAGTGAAATGTGAGTATATTAGCAATTTATGAAATTAGAACTTAAGATATTGGAATTTAAATGATAGTAAGTAAAATTTGTTGTTATTTTGTATAAGTTGTTACAAATATTTGTTACTTAGAAGTTATTAAATGCTTGATTTTGAAAATTAATTTTGTTGTTGTTTACATTATGATAGAAATGGAATGTTTGAATGTTTTATTGTTTAAAGAAACAAAAAATAATAGGGTAAGAAATATGTAATCACTTGATGAGAAAAAATAATTGTGTTCGTTCTATTTAAAAATATATTACAAATTAAGTGTGTGCTATTTTAGAAAAAAAAAATTGGTTTGTAAGAAATATGTAAGAATATGTTAGATTTCAAACATTTGAGTTGTAATTGTCTTCAATGTAGGAAAAATTATTTGCGCTTGTATTAATTCAATTGTACATCATTTTTCATATGTTTTGTATTCGTTCAACCAATATAAATTAAGTCGTCAATTTTATGAGACTTTAAAATAAATTAGTTGAATTTTTGGAAAAATAAAAACATATTCTTTCGTTCGAAAAATACAATTTTTTTTTAACTTACACAAAATTAATTATGCAAAAACAAATTTTACAACATAAAACAAATAAATTATGTTTAGTTGTAGGCTCCATCAATAAATATTTTATTATTTATTTTAAAATAAGTTCTACTAATTAAAAAAATAAAAAAATATAAGTTTCAAAACTATAAAACTTCTACTAATATGACTCATTAGAGTTCTGAAATAAATTTTATTGATTGAGAATGCTCTTAATTAACAGGATCGCAAAACATCCCTAAAAAAATGTGCATTAGCGTGGGCGGTCGTTGTACTTATCCTCTCTTGGTTAGTTGGGATTATGACATTGACGGCTGCTGTACGTAATCTTCATGCCCTCGTCGTCTTTAACCAAGCACACATGAGGGGACTTTCCACGTTAATTCAAGCTATGTATGCAAGTGAAAAAGAAATACACTACATAATCAATTAGATGTGCACTATTTTATTACATAGAATAGTGAATACACATTAAATTTAATTACATGATCTCTGATCGATCTATGTAATAAATGTCTTGCATGCTATGAATATTACAATTTGTAAATCCTTGCATGACATTGGATTAATGAACGGATATTCTCTTCTCTCCATTTAAAAATAAAATCACAATGATCATTCTTATATCTTCACACATTGGAATTTTAAAAGTAGACTATTTCACTTTTGCACTATGAAATTCATCACAATAAACTCAATTTATTTTGGTACCTAGTGTATTGTACAATATACAGAGAGACACATAACATAATTTAACTTCATGTATAATTTCAACCACTCACACAACAATATATATATATATATATATATATATATATATATATATATATATATATATTAAAATACACAACATTATACTGCGTATTGAAATTGTCCAATATTTAAGAATACAATTGACTGAGATTCAACTTTTATATTAGAAAACATTATATATATAACAATGTAATACAAGCAATTATTTCTATAAATGGATAGCTTCTCAAGCTTAAATCCAAATCTTTGTTATGACTTGGATGTTTCACTCAAATCAGTCTTAGATTTCATCTACATTTGCTATTTATTTTTTTTTTCACCTATACCATCTTTTTAAAAGGAGAAATAAAATTCTTATTTTGTACTAATTCAAGTTTGAAAAACAATTGAGAAAAATAACCAATCAGATTATCAGAGCTTAAAAATCAAGAGTCTATCGACCCTAATAAGTTTTTCACCGTTAGTATTTATCCATAGCCCTCTATTTGTTTTTTTGTTTTTTTTTTTGTGTGGCTTTTGGCCTTTCTCCCCAAGGGAAACCAAAAAAAAAACAAAAAAACAAAAAAACAAAACCAAACCCTATCCCTCATTTCTCTGAGAGTTGCTCTCCTCAAACCCCAATAACCCCATCATTTGGGTATTTACTCAGGCTCAGCTCACATTTGGCTCTCAACAGAGAAAACCCACCACCCACCATGACCATGAAGCTCAACAAAAGCAAAAACAAAGGCAAAGTCCACCCTTCCCCATCTTCTTCTTCTTCTTCGTCCTCTTCTCCATTTTCTCTCTCCTCAACGTCACACTCACCCTCAAACACAGACCCAGTATCCTCCCTGAACCTGCTCCTCCCAGCTGCCATTCTCACTCTAATCTCCGTTCTCTCTCTTCAAGACCGCGAAGTCCTCGCTTACATGATCACTCGCTCCCTCAAATCCGCCGATGAAACCATCACCAATCGCAAGAAAACTAAACCCAAAAAATCAACCCCTCCCCCCCACAAATCTCCCAGCTTCGATTGTGAGTGTTTCGAGTGCTACACCACCTACTGGTTCCGCTGGGACTCCTCCCCCCACCGCGAGCTTATCCACCAAGCCATCGAAGCCTTCGAGGAGCACCTCTCCTCCGCCGAGCGCGCCACCGCCAAGTCCGCCGCCAAATCTCGGCGGAGAGAGAAAGAGAAAGAGAAAGAGAAGGATAAGATCCCAGTTGAGGAGAGAGTTGCAGGTTCAAATCCTTCGCTTGTGGTGGTGGAAGTGGGTTCGGAGACTTCGCGGGAAAGTATCGCCGGAGAGGAGGGAGCGGCGGCGGAGGAGGATAGAGAAAGTGATGAGGAAGCGAGTGGGGGCCACAAGGTGAAGGTGGAGGCGGAGTTGCAGCGAGAGCAGCAGCAGCAGCACAAAGGATTGGCAAGGAAGGTGTTGCCGGACGTGATTGGGCTATTGAATTCGCGTTTGTGGAACCTTTGGGGTCCGAATGTGTGAGTCAGACCCATAAATTCCAATTATCTAATATAATATAATATAATATGAAAATAATTTGTGGATTCCTTGCCCCCAATCTTTTTCAAATTTTTTGCACTTGATTTTTCTCCATTCTAGCAAGAAAGGGGAAACCCCAGTCCAGTGAAAAGGTGATACGTGGTAGTCTTGGCAATGGCAATGCTGGTCAGAAATGGTAATTTTGCTAAAAAATATATGTTATATGCATTATGAATAGTGAAAGTTCAATGTTTCTACTGTATTTTTTGCTTGCAGTAGTTTCTGGTGCTCTTGTTCTTGCAAATTTTGGTCATTACTAAACTAATGTGATGTGGGTATTTATTCTCCTCAAACACACTTGAGCGACAAATGAAAAAGGAAACGTTGTTAACCTAATGCCATTTGATCTTTCCATAATCGGTTGTTGGTTTATTTTTCATTTCTGTGTTGTAAAATAGGAATATTACTGTTAGAATAGGAATACCATCTCTCTAACTTCTTATCTCTTTTACGCTAGCGGTTAGAAGTTAGACCTCAAATTACATCCAAATTCCAGTATCAGTATAAGTCCTGTTATGTATGAATTACTGAGTTCTTTCCTCTTTTACAATGAACTTCTTTTCCTCTCAAATTTAGGTAGTTTGATCTATGGGGGGTGTTTGACAAATAATTTTTTTATCAGAAATAACTAATTTTATTAAACTGTTTTTCAACAAATAGTTAATTTAAACAGATAACAGTTAATAAAAATAATTAACAGTTAATAGCTAATAGTTAATATAAATAGCTAATGACTAATAATTGATTGTCAAATACGACATAAGTATAATGTGAAGTATTTGAACTATTAGACCAATAAAAAGATATCAGTCTATGAAGAGATAATGAAAGACTTTACAATAGAAATATCTCATCGAGGTTTATCCCCTTGATTTGAATTTGATTGCGACCTTTTTTTTTTTTTTTTTAGTGTGTATGTGCGTGTTTCAACTCTTAGACAAAGATGTTCAGATGTGAAAGACATTTTTCAAATTTTGAGTGTCTTGGGAAGGTGGGGGTATTCTGTAAATTAGGTAAAAAGCAGGTGGGTGTGACTTGTGAGGACCAATGAAGAAAAAGGAAAGAGAAGGGTCACGGCAGATTCAGGACCATTGGGGCAAGAGATGGTAGCTTGGCTTGGCTTATTTTAGCTGACCCAATTGCGAAACCCCAAAAATGTGTCACCTTTTCACTAGTTGCTGTAGTGGTAACCTCTATTTGTTATATAATATAAATTCTCCAATGTTTATGCCTCTTTTGGTCCAGTGAACAAAAACACCATACAAAAATCAAGGGAAAAAATTGCTTATTCCCATGTTATTTCTCTCTTTTGGTTCTTCTTCTAGGAGCTATGGCTGGAGTAATTTCTTATAGATATATATGCTTGTACTTGTTCATGAGAAATATGTTACTTGGTTGTGTTTCAAGTTCAAATCATTAAGCTTACTTTTCTTTGGTGAAATTTTTTATCTCTTTGGTGAAATTTAAGGTTACTTTTTCTTGTTCAAAAATAAATCAAATCCCACTACCCATCACTTTGATAGTTCTTAAAGTTAAATATGAAAATTTTGTAGCATCGAGTTGGTAAAAAGAAAGAAAGGAGAAAAAACTTTATTTGTTTAAGGATGCCGTCGTGGCACCATCTATTTTTTGTGTCCCATTTTGGTTGGATTCTCAGTAAATCATTATCGGATAAGGATTGCACCTTCACTCTTGCTAACTTATCTAATAATGGAGAATTGAGCTGACTAGAAAACTAGCTTGGTTTGATAGCAGCCTTCATCCAACAAATCGGTATCGCACACCTTGTACTAATGGTTTGAGTTGAGCACAGCCCATTGTCCTAATATACCAGAGGCATTAAGCCATAAACACTAACCGTACCTCAACTCTGATATGGTGGGACACAACAGGTAATAATACTGTAATTTAAGAAAGACTTGATGCGAATCTAGGCCAATTACAGTCATTTACAGTTATTTTTTCTAGGTGAAATTCTTATAAATCTCGCTCCTTTCAGCTTCATCCACTTTATATTTCGTTCTAAAAATCACACCAAAAAACAGGCCCTTAGTCAACACGTACTTAGAATTATGAGAAAAGGATTTTGGGCATATGGCACATCAACCATGGGCATCCTTTCGCAATCATATCTAATTTACAATTTTCCATTCAGGGAGTTGTAAAGCTTCCTAGTCTAGTAGCTTCAACGTTCTAAGTGGCAATTGAGTGTGTGGAGAGAAATATGACGACTTCAAGTCGTACGATGGTTTCAAGTGTAGTACTACTTCCCAGGCCAAACCTAAAGCCAAATGGACAAACAATACAACCGCTGACGTTGCTTCCTCATATTTTACTGCCACCTACCAAAACAAAGCAATATGGGTATTGCATTTTGCACGTAAACAATTCTGAAAAGAGAGCTTAAAGAATTGGCTAAAGTGAAGATTGAAGAAAACGTCCAAATCAACAAAAAAGATGGTAATAAATTGCTTGCACAATATAACATTTTTTTTTAAAGCCCACCACTTGAGAGTTCGGCATCGATTACTTTCTTTGGTTGGTGGATTTCCCTTTCTCCTTTATTATCTAACTAGTAAAGACTCACGCATTATTTCGGGATTAATTACTTGAATAAATATATGTGATTAATGAATATTATTGAATAATTGTCTATTATAACAAAGATGTAAACATAAAAAGCAATAATTATTCCAAATGATAGATCAGATATGTTATCAAATAGCATCCTATAATTACCTATTATTATTATTATTATTATTATTATTATTATTATTATTATTATTATTGTTGTTATTAGAGTTCCCATCCCTTCCCTGCTGAATTTTCGCTCACTTCCTCTTTTCCTCTGTCTAAAATGAATTATATTGTTAGTCAATCTGCATTACTCTACAATAATTTTCTTTTTTTCTTTTTTTTGGGGGGGGGGGGGTGGTTTGGTGGGGATCAGATATTCAGATGTTGCGGAGTTGCAAAGGGACTAATTAACGAGGTGGAATGTAACAGTCCCACGAGGTTGGGGTCTTTTCTCTGCTATTGTCATTCATTAATTGACATTTGACCACTTGTGACTGAATATCCACCCAATTGGCTCTTTCCAGGATATAAGCTATATCCAACCTATCAAGAAACAGCCAAATTACGAGCTCATGATGTGTTTCTGCATAATATAAAATGTACATTATACAAAAAAAGGGTCGCGTACCTTTCTTGTGTAATGTTCAATATTGACTGTGCTGAGAACTGTAGCCAATAGATGCCGACAAAAAGAATTTCATACACAATATCAAGAATCATTCAATGAAAAACAGAGACTTGCAGTAAAAGCCATGCAGAAAGGTTCATTGTGAAGGACAACAAAGACATTGCATATTTTCACTGTAGCGAAACAATTTTAGATTGTCTGAAGGGCACTCATCAAATACGAACGAGTGTCCATATATAACATCCCCTGTAACCTGTGACTTATGGGTAGAACATAACCTCAAATTAATGAAAGTTGTAACATATCAAGAGGAGGCAGCCGACGTCTCTGTGTGTGTCTCCGTGCATATTAGCTCAGCGTCGCTTTCGTGAGAAGGGAGCGACCAGCTACTGACCGCTTAAATGGCATGTTCGTGTGAAGTGAACGAATAGGATGTCTTCTAGCAATTTGTCTGCTTTGTGGGTGACAAACAACCTTCAAACAGCGACATTACTCATTACCACTTACCATCCTCAATTCCTCATCCTTAGGCCATACATATATACATACATGCATACATACATACCTCCTTTACCCCTTGCCTATGTCAGGCAGCTGCCCTTTGTTAAATGCCTCATTTTACTACTTTTTCCCTTCCATACCAACGCACAACTTTCTCACCAGCTCCACGAATTATACCGTCCTTCTGGACAGGACAACTATACACCTTGGAGCTTTGTTGACTAAAACATATAGCAATGCTCACTAAAAATCTGCAGTAGTCTAGAAGGCTTGCTTAGTGCTCACTAAAACGTGTAAGAATGCTCATTATAGTATGGCTTGGTGAACATTGCTATGTGTTCTAGTAAGCAAGCCTCCAAGCAAGAGTCCATTCTCAGTGGACAATGTTACGTGCTGTAATGAGCAGAACTCTCAGGTGTACAGTCCTCCTATGACCTCCATCCAAGAGGGCCATATATCATGTGCAATGGCTCAGGGCAATGAAGAAAATTTGGGTGCACCGGGGGGGGGGGGGGCCCCACACTGCAATAGTGATGATGATAATATAAGAAAATAGACAGGGTTAGACAGGCCAAGTTTTGTGTCAAAATAGAAGTTCTGGTTCCATGGAGCAATAAAATCTTACAACTAAAAAGTCCAGTTACCCTCTAGTTACAACTAAAAAGATCATTTCCAAAGTGTTCAAGCAGAGGCCCCTCCATCCTATGCATATGCAAAATGCAATTATAAAGAAAAACCAGAATAGTAGACTGTAGACCTGCATGCAATTATTAAAGAAAAAACCAGAGAAACAGATTTACAAAACGCAACAAAGCAAAAAAGGTTGAAGGGCGGGGCCGCCTAAAACGACTTCACCATGTGAATATGAAGGTCTTTTAATCAGAAAAAAATTAGCAAAAACAAAGATAATGCAGATAAGGATGTAACACCAGCATTTTTGTCAACACTAACCATGGCTTATAAGGGCAGAAGCAGAAGCCACGAGCCCAGACCGGCACAATACCTGAACCTAATACTTGGACATTTGGACTGACCTTAATCACAAGCCTTGTAATCAATTAGGCACATTTCCTATTTCCCAAAGGGGGGTAAAAACCATGTGTATGAAACTATCAGAATTCTTAATACGACATCAATGTTTCGCCCTGGTTTCTCCCCACTGGAATTTGTGCCACAAAAAAGAAAAAGAAAATTACTAGTAGAGAGCTAAGCGAAGGCATAGTAAATAGTACCTACTAGGTTAGGACATGTCATGCACATTTTCTTCTACTACCCTACTAGTATGTACAGTGTCAAGCCAAATAGTGAGGAATTTAAAACAATGGATGACACTGGAGAAATTATGAACCCTGACAGAATCACTGGAAACTTGCAAAGCATTAAGCACAACAAGGTTTTATGCAAGATCTGGTAATGGAATCCCCCTGCTTCCCAACATTGCACATGCACAAGCTTAAATCATGCAAAATGATGGGTCCAGAAACATGTTAAGCGGCCTATAGCTACACCACAAATTGTGAGGGGCAGAGGCCAATTCAAAAACCACAATGTTCACATTTCCCAACTAGATTTCAGATCCTACACGTTCAATCATCGAGTGTTACTCTGATAGTCGATGAAATGTTACTTGGATACAACCGTAACCATGCTGGAATGTAGAGTGCCCAACACGGTGTGAATGTCCACCCCACCTATTTTCTCAACGTCTATGCTATTTCGGTATAAAATGAAAAATCGAGTATCTGACAAGAGTATTTAGATATATGATCGTACAATATAGGCATTCCCTTGGATAAAAGAGCATCTCTCCACCCAAATGCATCCGAGAAGTGGCGAGAACCAATGACCAAAAAGGCTTGGGAAAGAGCAATAATAGCATTATAAAAGGACAAAAGCAAGACACGAACATATCAAGGGCCCCATAATTTTGGTAATCTCATGTCAAAAATAATTTTGTCAATCTCACCGAAAGATTAAAATATATACTCGAAGAGGACAACAAGGAAGATAATAGAATTCCTTGGTTGGGTTATTCTCTGATTAGTATCGGCTGGTAAGGGTCGCCTTACTGCCGCGACATGCTCTTGTACTTGTGCACTTCTGAGAACTAAAATCGTTGGAATACAGGTCTCTCATTGCTAACAATCTTACATGCCAATGAGGATCATGAAGAATTAGGGCTGTCAAATAGGTCAGGTCGGGTCGGGTTCGTGTTCGGGTCGAAGTTAAACGGGTTGAAAATCCTCCGACCTGAACCTGACCTGTTTAATAAACGGGTTGAAAAATCCAACCTGAAACCGTTTAACATTTAAACGGGTCAACCTGATTTTGACCTGTTTAACCCGTTTAAGTTAAACAGGTCAGAATTAGGTACCACTTACCTGTTTAACCCACTTAAGTTTCAAACTTTAAATGAACATGTGTGTGAGCCTGAGACTGTAGCTGAACACTTTGTAAACAATACATGATTACATGAATTCTTGGAATACCAACTACTGAACGAACCGGCTTTTGAGGAGATCAGTAAGTCCTAGAGATCGGTAGCGAGGAGATGGAGCGAGGGGAGTGGAGAGGACATGGGGAGATCGGATCATTAGAGAGGATAAGAGAGGGGCGACTGAAGGCTGAAGCAACTCAAACAAGCTCTAACTCAGTGGGGAGGAGTGGTATTGCGAATGAAGAACTGAAGAATGCAAGAAGCCTTTTATATTTAGGGTTTTCACTTGATAGGGTGGGCTTTATGGGCTTAGGAGCAAAAAATGTGAAAAATATAAAATTTGAACTCCCCACCCCCTAGCCAAAAATCTGAAAATTAAAATTTTAATGGCCCCCAAAAATGTTCAAAAAAACTACACATAATTATATACCGATAGACGGGTTAAACGGGTTACTGTAAATGGGTAAACGGGTTGACCTGTTTAACCTGTTTATTTAAACGAGTTAAATATGTATTTTTTCGTGTTGAAAATTTCAACTTGAACCTAACCCGTTTAATTAAACGGGTTAATCGTGTCAACCCATTTAATTAAACGAGTTGAAAATCTTTACCCAAACCCGCCTAATTTCGTGTTCGGTTCGGGTCGGTAATCGTGTCGGGTCAGCTTTTGACAGCCCTATGAAGAATCCTCTAGATTACAGATATTATGGACAAAACATGACTGGTAAGGGTCGCCTTACTGCCGCGACATGCTCTTGTACTTGTGCACTTCTGAGAACTGAAATCGTTGGAATACAGGTCTCTCATTGCTGATAATCTTACATGCCAGTGAGGATCATGAAGAATCCTATAGATTACAAATATTATAGACAAAACAAGAGAACAAGAAATAAAAGACATTAGCCAAAAGCCAACGATTGTCACCAGGCTCTAGCTAATCAACAGTATCTAACCTTGTATGTTGCATCAAATGTTCAATCGAGCATAATCATGCAAATAATACAATTTGATCTCCTTTTTCACCACTCAGGCCCAAAATAAAAGCCTGACTTCATGATACATAGTATCTCTTTTTTTGGGGGGGGGGGGGGGGGAAAAAAAAATCCCCCCGGGGGGGGTGTGTGTTAAACCTAAAACAAATAAAAACCCAAAAACCCCCCCCCCCCCCCCCCCCCCCAAAAAAAAAAAAAAGAAGGCCCTGCTCGAAGTTAGATTTCAGAGTGTTGGTTGGTTTCATCTTATAATTAATGGAATGTGCTTTGAGGAAGAAAAGGTCTAAGGTGGACCATATCATGAGAAATAAAAAGTTTCAGCGAGAGGAAAGTAAAAGAAAATTTTCAGCCAGAGGCAGCATTTTATTTTTACCATATTTAAGGGTTAGGGAGAAACGGCGGGTGCCAAGATATCGCATTATTGCAGCAATATTAGCTGAAATCAGGGCAGAAGTACAGAGGCCACAGTTTTTTGCTTTTCCTACCATAAAACATCAGAAGACCAACAATAAAGGATTCAAGATTTATGGACAAAACGGTCAGCATTGGCAACATTATATGCACATGAAATACAATCATAAGTTTCACAGTACCATTTTGTACTTATCCATAGATTTAAGAGATAAACACACAGTAGAGCCCCACTGAACCAACATTCAAAGACTATCTGCTTGCCAAGCATCTTTGAGTGGACCAAGCTAGCAAATTTCCCATGCATTAGTTGAGATGTTTATGTCATCAACAGAGCCACAATTTGATGACATGTTTGGTGCCATCATAAACAGAACCTTTTGTTAAACACCACTGGTAACCTTTCATGATATAGATCTATTAACATAATACTGCCCCCCACCATACCTTCTCACAAATGGTGGCATTGGGTATGGGTTTGGAAAGTTCAAGTGTAGCAAGATGACACAACTTTAGGTTCAGTTTGTCTGCACAAGGTTCGTTGCTTAGGCATCAACATATCTAACAGCTCAAGGTTGCCACCATTAGCCTTTTCCAGACGAAATAAAGGTGGCTTGGAACATACACCAAAAGATAGGCAACCCATGGGCAAAATCCAGAACTCTGCCTGCAACTTTGTGTTTCATGTACTATTTCTTCTAAAGCTGAAAAGTGACACTTAAGATCATCTGCAATGCAATCATGAAATTTTTTTTAAAAAAAAACTTAGGTTCGAACTGATTCCTGTCTCTGCTTGCAAAGGCCTAAAATTGAGAGCATACACTAGTACTCCTCTCCTCAGGCATCGGCCTATATTAGGCATTGAAATTTCCATGTTAAAATCCAAGTTCCTACTACTGAGAGAACCATAACAGATAGAGGCATCTCTATGTAGGTAGCATAAAGGGCAAAAAACTCAAGAAACTTGAATAACAATAGGCTAAGATGGTCTACATCAGTAAATTTTCTGCTCCACACAGAGTTCCTCAAAAGGATCGTGTTATATGTACAAAAAGCACCCTAATATTTACCAAGTTCCTGATAAAAATATGCACTCTGAGCTAAAGAGAACATTTTCTCCATTACAACCTAACGTCACTCAAGAAAACAAAAACACAAGTCAGAGACATAAGTCAGTTAATGGTCAGCCCAGCTTATCAAATTGAGCAAAAAACGGCATCAGGCACTGAAGCAAACATCTGTTGCTTCAACGAATTAGGGAGGACTAAAAATAGGAAGGAAATCAGGAGTATAAAACAGCTGCAGCAACATGTGTCTATATGTGAACTTGGCCGTCATTATTTCGTGGCAGGATGACTGCGTAAGTAAGCTAATCAAATATGCAGTCACAGCACCGCAGCAACACAATGCATTTTTTGCTTTCAGTCGTGTACACAAAAAAGCAAACATCCATTGAGACTGAAACACCCAGTACATATAAGTTGTGAACTGTAAACACAGCTCAAGACCCCCCCCCCCCTCTTTCAGATGGTAGTGGGGAGAGGATGGTGGATGGACAGGGGCAGAGACACAAACGAAAGAAAGCAAAATTGATGCACAACCATACTGGACCCATATATACTTCGATTTTAGGAAATAATCCAGTGCTGATCAAGTTTAATGATTTCAAGCTATGCGTAGTTAAACTAGCTGCACAGAGAAAAAGGCACGAAAATTCTGATCCAGCAATTACTGCTGTCAATTCTTTTGAGTTATGCTGCTTTGACTATGTAGTTTATAGTTAAAATAGGAGATATTGAACTACAATTGTAAAAAAAATTATAATAATAACAAAATTGCCAGATAATCAGGAGCTTGAGGGTGACTTGCATACCTGGAAGAATTGGCTCTCGCTGTGATCATATCTGCATGCATCTCAAATATGAGGGTGACTTATTTTTTTTGACCTGCAGAACAAAATTGCCAATCAAGATCACAAACTCCATTACTATTCGCATAAGTTAAACAGCTTGAGGGCCCCAAAGCCCACTCCCAATGGCCAAGTGATTCACCACTGGCATCCACCAGAATTTGTACACATCTTGGTGTATTTCTACTGAGTTTTCCTAGGAAGGATTCACAGGATACTAGAAAGTGTTCAACATCCTATATTTAGCATGCTGTTCAAACAATTGCACCCATTCTGAAGGTTCACTCCTCCCCCATCTTTTCTTCACCAGCATACTGATCAAGCATCAATTTGACAGCCAGAAAATGAAGGTAAGCTCCATCTCAACTGTCACCACAAAAATGAGTCAAGTCCTTTTGAATGCTCAATCCGCTCTTTCCTATCTTGGCACAGTTGCTAACTTGGATGCACCGCAAGTTTCGGCAAGGTAGCAGTGAAACACTGAAAGAATTTTCCCTTGGTAAGTTATCGTGGTCCATGACATTCTTTCTTCTACGTATTTTCCTGGCATAAACCACTTTCTAAAAAAGGAAAGAAAAGAGCTGTAATACCAAGTTTTTATGTCTGAAGATTTTGCAACTGATGACTTTAGAATACGGTACATATTAATTGCCAAGAACAAAATCTTGATGCTTAAGCCAAAGATTGAGGCCGGCCCCAAATATATTAGAGGCCCTTGTCAGTTATCACTGCAGGTTCGTGGAAGATGTGTATGCCTTCTGCTCAGGGCTGGTTATAACTAATAACACCTACCATACAATAGCAGTCCAAAAACATACTCTACAGCCTACTTCTTGGCAATCATTTCAAATAAACATGGGAAGACCAGCTACAAAGCATTAAAATCCAAAATCTTAAGTTCTCGTTTATGTGTTCACAAAAACAATATTGCAGGGCAACAATTTTTTGATGACCATCATATCTACCAAAAACAAAACCATGGCAATAGAACTTTAAGGCAAGGGCAGAGAGATGGCCATGCAAGAAAATCATTTGCCAACCTGGAGACAACAAGATTGGAATTTCTTGAAGGAAAAACATCAACAGAGTCAGACTCGGAGTTTTTTGAAGGATTTTTAGCAATAGGAACCCTCGGAACGGAGAAAATCATCGCAGAGCCAGAGACACCAACATTTGCTGTGTCACTTGATCAGCTAGCAGAAAGAGAGACTGAAGTGACAGAGAATGAATTGAGGCTAATTAATGATGAGCTGGAGAGAGTACTTGCAGCTGAAGCGAAAGAGGACAGTTGGACAGACTCCTCCAGCAGAAACAGTCATGTTAGCAATGGCAGAATCAGTCATGCAAGCACTATCACCCTGAGTAGAAAATCACTCGAAATTCCAGAAAGCACAGTGACTGGAAATATGATTTGTCCACTACAAGAATATCTATTGGGATCAGCAATCGAATTTCCGGAAAGGTCAACTGTGCCCAAAAAAGAGCATCGGACATCATTAGGTGAATTATTTGAGAAGCATAAGGCAGAGGAGATCTCTGAAACCAAATATAAACGAAGGGAAAAGAGACAGGATAAGGAAGGTGAGAAGACTTCAACGAATATCATGAAAAAGATGCTGAAGAAGAAAGCTAGTCATAGTTCTTCTAGGAGTTCATCTGCAACAGCTCGTACCACAGAACCTGCACCAGCAGAGACAAAACTGAGCAAGGTAAATGAATGGTTGCGTGCTTAGCAAGTTCATGATGAGTCAAAGGTTAAACCATAAGCTTGACTGAAAATACTTTTAATTCCAACAAGAATATCGATTCCATCTTTGGGATGATATAATACACAAAGACTAGAATAGAGGTCAATCCTATGATTTCACTTTTTTCATGCCAAATACTCTATGATGTCCGATACCATATCATTTCTCTTATAAGATCAGTAGCAAGGCATTATGTGAAATCTGTGCATACAAACACAAGAAGATCTATGTGCCAGATCTCTCTTAATACTCTTTCATTTTCCTCCTTTGCATGAAATACAATATTAAAAAAATGTCATAAAATCATCTAGAGAGGGGAGATCAAGTTCTTTATGTTGGTCACTATCATAATTGATAGGCAATACTGTCTTGCTGTCCTTTGATAACAAAATATTTACGAAGCCACATAGGACTGGCCATGATGTACACAGCACAGTCACAGGGTCCAAAAGATATAAACCAGGTAGACAGCACGCTTAAATGTGCACTTCCAGATTTCCCAATCCCACTCTGGCAGATCAATCGTAGGTGGCAACGGTTGTTCTGATCATCCTCATTCTTGATCTTGAATCCTTAGACAATTTATATGCAAGCTCAGGCAGCTATAAAGGATTGTTTCTTAGGGAGAAAAACTGGAGGAATGGGAGAGAAATAGCATTCCGAAAAGGTCACCAAGTTTATAAATATAATGAACTATGTCCTAACTATGTCATGAATCTAGTTTGATGAGTTCTACCAGTTGCGTCCTCTTATATTGTAGATCCTGCACAAATTTCATAAGAAAGTACATCCAGAGCATGCAATGTCTTCTCAAAGGACAGAGATATCACATAAGAATGGTGTCAAGGACATGATTCCCTGCAATGCGGACTACTACAAGGATGAGTATACGCTCGTGGATGAAAGCATCGCAACTTTATCCCAGAGATCCCTTCAAAAAGACCATGCCGGACACAACAAGAACCAGCTCAAGCCTGCCGAACTAATTCTTGGTGGCAGTGATTCAAATGGGAGCAGGGAGTGTTGGATCAAAAGTGATGCAGATTGTAAGTACTCCCACATTCATAATAGCATACTTACCTCTCTCTTTTCTATCATATTTCTTTCGTATTCTCTGAATGATCACTATGTCAACCAAAACTATTTCCTCTCAGTCTTCAGTGTGTGTGCTTTTTCCAGTCCCCAACATATCCTAACATGATGAAGTTTTGTCTTTTAGACCTTGTGCTGGAGCTCTAGAGAGCAGAAGCAGCACTGGTGCCTCAACCATGAAGAACTTATATGCATACTTTAAAGCTCATTATACGCCATTTCTGAGGTGTGATTTCCAGTGTTCGACAATTATGTTTTGGTGTGAATCAGTCCGGCTAGTGCCAGTGGTGGTCTTATTGTTACTGTTGTTGTTGTTGTTGTTGTTGTGTGATTGAGATGGACAATAAACATCGAATAATAAGGTAACCATCTCTTATGAAACTCTGTATATTGGCTATCCATGTAATATTGCAGCTCCGTTGATCGTTTGTGTAACTTCACGTCACAATATTGTGATACAAATTACAAACCGTGATTAAAAGTCACTCATGAAGCACAGAAGTATCAGTCCGACTGCACAGTCGGCTTATAGAAAAAGGACTCTATTATTTTTTTCGATAGCTGGTTTAATCAAAAGATCAATTCATTGTGTCACCTGGACCACCTAGAAAAGTCCAGCAATCCGCCCACCAAAATAAGATGACTCTACCAAAGAGCACCTGAAAATGAAAATAAGCCACCTAAGACGCTTGGTGATATCGGCATATGACTCTCCCAGTCCGCCATCCTAAGCGTCAATGTATAACCTATTCCCGGATTTTCAACTATTAGCTTTAAGTTTTCGGTTGATACGGTTTTCAATTGCTAACAATCGTTATCACTGCTTTTGAACAGCTTCACAGACCACTATAATCAGTCCATTATTTTTACCTCCAGTGGCATTTTTTTAATGTCAATACACCCAAACTGACCAAGACTTAAACCACTAAACATCAAACTTGAATCGTATGCAATGCTGATGGAGAAACACCGAAAAATGACCTAATCTCACCATCTACCAGCAAGCATGAATGTCAGAACACTGACATAAGAGCAAATGAATTTCTCGAGTTCTCTAATCCGAGGAGTACAATTGGAACCCCTATCTCGATTCATGCAATTCAAATTCCAGATCAGCTGAACGATGCAAAGGACATTTATGATTTATAATCAAACATGATTCATCAGATGAGATAATTACCAAAAAATGGCGGCAAACTGTCAAATTCCATAGCATATTGCCTGGAAAGAAAAACGGGAGCCGAGAACTTAGCTGGTCGGGAGTCTTCAGTCCAGAACGGATCCATTTTGCAATATCTCGCCTGCTCAGATTTTGCGATGAACGACCTGATAATAAAAAATAAATAAATAAAAATTTTTAAAAAAAGAATGATGAAAGTGAGATTTCGCTGGCGGCAATAATTCTAAGGTACATACCTATGTGTCATGCTCATGTATATACTTATATAGGAGGCATCATATAATTAGGTCAAATTTCTATTTTATTTTCCCCAACCCAACAAGCATTTTCGTAATTCTCCAGCCTAACCGACTAAAAAAAAATATATTGTAGGAAACAAAATGTACATTGCAGACAACAAAAGATGCACTATAGACAAAAAAAAATACATTATAAGAAACAAATGATATACTACAGGAAATAAAAAGTACACTGTAGCATAGAAAATATGCACTATTGCGGAAAAAACCGATACAGTACGATATATCGAGTGCGCATCCATATCTTTTCACTTCTTTTCTCTCCTTTTCTTTTTTTGTAAATGTTTAGTTCAACACAAAAATCAATGTGCATGTTAGGCTTACCAAATTCTACCACGTTTGCGTATTGTTTTCCATGAACATTTCCTTGTCACCGTAGTAGACAGGCATATTGGTTGATTCTGGCCCTAGGCGTGTCACTCCAAGTCTCTAAAAAGCTTAGGTTCGAGGTCCAGAATTCAGTCTGGATGGGCGTCGTACAACTTAAAGCTTGGGTAGGAATTCTTTTTTTTTATTATTAAAAATGTTTTCAAAATCAGAACTATAATCAAAGTTAAAAATGAGATTTTTGCATTTGATTAAACAAATAAATACTTGAACAAAAATCTGTTGATCATGATGGTAATTATAATTCCGTACTCTCTATGAAAGCTCTTAAGGGGAAAAAAAAAGAACTAATTGAGCTGAATTTAATCAAATCCAATAGAATTGAGCATAGCTCTGCTAGCTTTGACTCGGCACACCTTCAAGTTAGTTTGAGTTCGGTTTTACTCCAATCCAAGCAGAAGTTTAACTGAGCCGAACTCTAGAGCGCGTCAACCCAACTCGGCTTCCTTAGATCCATATGGCATCTACTCTTCTCAATTGTTTATTATGATTTTTATAACATTATATCTTACCCCCTTTTTTTTCTTAATTCACCTTTTCATAAAGTAATTTTGGCATATGAACATTTTAAAATGCATTTTATCTGTGTAAATTCAAAATTATGAATAAAGAATAAACTAAAATCCGATTCAGATAAGTGAAAATACAAGAATGTTAATAAAAACAATGTGAAGTAAACAAAATTTATTAAAACTCCGTGATGATTCCTTGTCCGTCAGACCGTCACATGGGTTGCTTAAGTAGAGTACAAATTGTAGTAGTTGCGTTGTCAATTGTCATGTACCAGCTGGTTTATACTGTAGTTATTTAGATTGCTAATTCACGCTTACGTGTAATGTTATAAGTTACTAAAGACACCAAAAAAAAAAAGTTATAAATCACTAATGATAAAAGAAAAGTACAGTAAAAAGCAAAATTCATCTTGTAATTTATATGTATTGGCAGAAACGAAACTCTTAATTATAGCTCTGAGGATTTTTGAAAGATAATAATCAAAACTTTGGAGATGATGAAAATCAATAATCCAACCTTAAGAAATAGCCTACATTGCTATGAATTTTGAGGATATTTATTTTCAGTAATATAGGGCCATTTTAATTGCATTTTTAGGCAAATTTTTCAAGTGATATTGTTTTTAAAACAATACAACAACAACACCTCCCAATGTGGGTCGCTTTCGCGTGGTCTGAGAAAATCTAGTTGTAGGCAACCTTATCCCTACCGATATTTATATTCGTAGAGAGGCTGTTTCTCTTTAAAACAATACGAACATATGAAATTCAAAGTGTTCAGATTTATTTTGAAGTTCAAATTGCCTGAAAAATACAGTTCAAAACTGTTTTTATACTATTAAAAATATGTACCTTCAAACGTTTGGACCGCAAACTACAAGCTATTTTTTAATATCAAATTATTAGTTTTCACCATTCACAAAGTTTGAATTGCTATATTTTAGAAATTCTCTCTAAAAGTTGTCAAGGATGTATGAACAAATTAGTAACGCATCTTATTATCTCTTGTTGCACTTTTTTTCAATAACCGAAGATGCAAGAGCTATTGAGGCTAAAGGCTAAATACAAAACGAAAACAGTTATGATAATCTAAAACCAAAAATATCACGAACAACAAATAGACACAATATGAACTGATTGCACAAATATCAACCTAAACCACTGGCAAATTGATATGTGCAATCACAATATCCTTTGATTAATTTTGCGTTCCTTTTCATGTGTCTCTTCCCACCGTATGGTCAAAATTTCCGCTAAGGTAGTGCCAAATAATGATGTCCTTGACTAAAGTCGAGTGACCGTCTAACACGCACCCAAATTTCCTTCGGCAGCCGACGCTGTGCTTTGATATGCCTTTTAACCGCATCTTAATTAGGATTTGCTTTTGAAACTCGTCGAGACCTTTTGCTATCTTTTGACAATTCTATATTTTTATCTCTATTTTCTCGTAAAATAAGACTCTGATAGTTTAGTCATGTAAAGAGAATGAGTATGGACGCTCCAATGAGGAGATGCGAGAGGATCAATATCCCTAAAGACAAAAGAGGGAGGAGACGACCAAAGAAGAGCTTGGACGAGGTGATTTTAGAGGATTTGAAAGTTGTCGGTTTGACGGAGGATCTGACTCAGGATAGGAAGTTGTGACGGGATGGGATTAAGATCTTAGATCGCTGAGAGTCAACCTCGTAGTTATCTTTTGGTTACAGTGGCATAGTACTGGTAGAGGTTTGTTGTATTTGTACGCAGGTTGTACTATTTTCTGCGAAGAGTTCCTGTTTGCTCACTGCTGGTGGCTCAAGTATGTTACCTCCCTCCGTTATATGGTCCTTTTATTTCATAACTTCAGCATCAGATCTTTTATCTCAGTCATCCCTTCTTATAGAATCTTTCTTCTTCAAAATGTTTTTCCCATTAAGTGTTCCACAAAACCTTTATTCTGAAAATGTTTTCACAAAAAACCCTTTTTGTGGATCTCTTGGAATCAGCCTCTCTACGGGTAGAAATGCCGATAGAGGTAAGGTTGCCTACAGTTGGATTTTCCCAGATCTCGCGAGAGCGGGACCCACACTGAGAGTTGTTGTTGTTGTTGTTGTATCTCTGTTTTCTCGTAAACTAAAATTTTTCCACATTGATGCTACCTTGTTTTCTTCTTGATGCTTTCCCCTTTAGGGCATATTTTATTTCACAATAAGATACAACTGCAAGCTGTAAGAAAATATAAGGAGTTATAAAAAATTGTAAGAAACTGTAAGGAGATGTAATGAGTTGTAAGAAGATGTAAGGATTTGTTGAATTATTGAAGAGTTGTATAATATAATTTGTGAAAATTATGATATATTACTCATATTTACGACTAAAATTTGATACCATCAGTAAACAAAATATTTCTTAACATAAATGAAACGAAATATGTTTGTTTTAGGACTGTCAAAAACTGACCCGACACGATTACCGATTCGAATTGAATAAGAAATTAAGTAGATATGGACAAAGATTTTCAACCTGTTTAATTAAATGGGTTGACATGTTTAACCCATTTAATTAATAGGGTTAGGTTCAGGTTGAGAATTTTAACACAAAAATATTACCTTATTTAATTAAACAAGCTAAATAGATTGACTTATTTACCCAATTACCGTTTATTTTTTACGAAGAAATTGTGAAAAAGTAGGGTTTAATCAGTCAATATGTGTTTTGGAGTCTTGGTTCTTGTAGATTATGGACAATGGTTCCGTTGTGTTGATATATTGAACTTAAAAAAAGAATGACTTATAATATTCCATAATCATACTTTAGTAAAAAATGTTAAGTAGATAAATGAGTAATCGGATAACTTGAATCTGACTCGCCTATATTAAATGAATTAATGAGTAAATTTAAGGTCTAACTGTTTAAAAAAAATAGGTACGGGTCGAGGTTTTTAACCTGTTTAATAAACGGGTTAGGTTCAGGTTGAAGATTTCTCGACCCATTTAAATTTGACACGAACACGAACTCAACTCGACCTGACCTATTTGACAACCCTAGTTTGTTTTACAATGAACGTTTTGGATGAGAAACAATAATATTAAAATAATAAACTTATTGAAAATAAACCATTAAGTAAATTAATTACAAACGATAAAATATATTAAACCCCATAAATTGTCAAGAAAATTTCGTACACTTGAGGTGATTTTTTATATTTATATTAGTTTGATCCAATAAGCAAAGTATAATAAAAAAAAGACAAAATTGAATACAACTCTTAAAATAAAATTCTATTTTAAGTAAACAATTTTAAATGTAAATGTGTGGTCACTTATTCCATCCATAATAACATATATTGTTCATGTCAAAACTCAAATATAATTTATGTCGTTATATTACGTTTTTTATGCAAATGTTGTGTTCATAAGATATTTACAAATTTTGTATATTGGTAGCATAATTAAAAAAATATACATATTTATGTAATTAAAATAAATGAATGTTATGGAAAATCTATATGGAATGTAAGAAGATGTAAGGATTATGTTAGTTATGTAGGGAATTATAAGGAGCTGTAAGGAACTGTAAGCTTTTAACTAAATCCTCAAAAACGCAAAAAGGAACAGTGTTTTGACCTGTTCTATTTCGCATTTTAGATAGATAGATAGGTGTAAGGAGTTATAGGGAGATGTAATGAGCTGTAAGAAGATGTGATGAGCTGTAAGGAGATGTAAGGAGTAGTAAGAAAATGTAAGAAGTTGTAGGGAGTTGTAAGGATAGATGGAAGGAGTTGTTGAATGTTGTAGAAAATCTATATGGGATGTAAGGAAATGTAAGAAGATGTAAAAAAATATAACAAAATGTAAGGATTTTGTTAAGAATGTAAGGAGTTGTAAGAAAATGTAAGGAGTTGTAAAAAGATGTAAGCTCTTAGCTAAATCATAAAAAACGCGAAATAAAACAGACCCGCATTTAGATACAGTTAAGAGATGTAAGGAGATGTAATGAGTTGTAAGGAGTTGTAAGAAAATGCAAGGAGATATAAGAAGATGTAATGATATATGTAAGGAGTTGTTGAATATTATAAAAAATCTATATGGGATGTAAGAAGCTGGAAGAAGATGTAATGAGATATAAGAAGATGTAAAGATTATGTTAATGACGTAATGAGTTGTAAGGAGATGCAGGAAGTTGTAAAGAAATGTAAGCTCTTAGCTAAATCCTTAAAAACGCGAAATAGAACAGACCTTCGTTTTTTTTTTGTTTTTTTTTTTTTGGTGCCGAATGAAATCTTCATTCCATCATTATCCTAATGGACTATTTGCACGGCCCATGCATGAGCCGTTTCCCCAGTGTACGTATATATATTATGTGAATTAAACTTTTTTTAAGAAAAGTATAATCTTCACAATATTTTTAATACTCCCACAACTTTTATAGATGACAACAAAGAGTGACTAATAAATTCTATACTCCTTGACAGGAAAGAAAAGGTAAAAAAATGTTGAGACCGAGAAGAGTTTTTCATTATAATTATTATTACCAACCCCCCCCCCCCCCAAAAAAAACACCTTCAAAAGTGAGAATCAAGAGGCATACCTTGACTGTACGTGAAGGTAGTGTTCATTCCATTTTGATAAATTAATTGTGTTACATATGTATATAAAAATATCAATTAATTAAGTTACTTCATTTACAACCAATTGATTAGGAAGTTTACACAAGACATTATTATTTAAGAGAATGTGAAACAAATATGTTTAAGTTGATTTTTAATAAGGGGTAGCTCCGGTAGGATGAGGTTTTTGGTAAGGTTAGCAGGATAAGGTGGTCAGTGGTGATCAGCGGCTATTGTGTCAGTGATCGTAAGTATTAATTGGGTGATCAGCATATCTTGAACAAATTTTCAAATGTTGCCTTAAAGGTATATTGATCACCAAGGCAATACCAACGATCACTGGAACAACAACTATTGATTACGTTACCTTAAAGGTATTTTAATAACCAAGGTAATACCAATGATCACCAGAACAATAACTACTAATTACTACTGATCACGTAGCTTTAAAAGTATGTTGATCACCAAGGTAATACTAACGATTACTGAAACAATATCTACTGATCACTATTGATCACCTCATCCTACTCATCATGCCCAAAACCTCATCTTACTGAAGTCACCCTCTTTTAATAATTTAAAAAATACCTAATTACTCAGTATGACTTTCGTACAAATATAATACCCGTAAAATAGGAAGTCACTCTAAAATAAGTCATTTGTTACCCCCAATAGCTATAAAAAAATATTTTCCTACGAGTCCTGGTCACGATAGTCTACTAAGATGGCTTCATCCAAAATTAATATAATTAATAGGAAGAAACAACCCCCTCTTATGATCGCTTATGACGACCCCTTCAAGCATGTGTCCTCTTTATTGCCTTTTCCTTGTAAGTGAAAATACTGGCACTTGGGTTTCAAAGACAGGACTGACTATTACAATGTACACATCACCAAACTTGAATGTACGAAGTTTTTCATTTTATTTGTGTATTTTCTAAATATTATCATCATCATCATCTTGACTATAGTTCCATATAAATTCCATGAATTACATCTGTTTGGATCTAAGGATATATAGCGAGTCAAGGATTAACCACGACAATAACCAACCCTATTTCATCCCATTTTTCTTGCATATTTTTAAAAAGATTTTAGTTGAATTAAGGGGTGCCGTAAATTTTAGGTGAGCTTTTGAGCGATATATATGTCATATACAGATCGGTCAATTGAGGTGAACCCGAAATATTAAAACTACCCCATCGACGCCACACAAACTTAGATTAGTCTACGAATATCAGCCCGCCAATATTTACCATTTTTCAAGCCAGTTTGTCGTAGCTTAGAATGGCTAGTGTGCAGCACAACAACCAGCCTCGGGGATGACGTCATAAAGAAGAATTCTTAATTTTACCCATCCAACAAAGCATGGATAGGCTACAGCTAGAAAACATGTCATGTCATTGAATTGACATAGTTGATCACTTTTGAAAGTTTTGATTTGCTTACTTAGCAAGATCTCAACTTCAAATTTACACTAATAAAGTTTCGGCTTAATAGTTTAAATTAGTTTAGAGTATATTAGTTATGTCTCATATTTGATTATTTTTCTTAAATGCAGTGGCCATGTGTCATTTCGAGAAATGATTTATACCAAATTTAACTTGTTGATTGTATGTGTACGTGTAGCTTGTTTTAACTGATAAAATTTTAGTTCTTCAAATTACATATTTCAAATTGAGTGAACTCGACCTTATATTATTTAAAAAATAAAATAAAACGGTACTTTAATTCTCGTTTGCATTTCACAAATATAATTTCTGTGTGAGTATCAATTAACTCAAATAATAAATTTTTTAAAAGTTGTTATTATATATCTAAATTTAAATCTCACCTATATTATTTTTTTTGCCTCATTAATACCCCAAAATAAAAGAAAAATTATGCAGCATTTGACTACAAGCCACAGAAGACATACATAGAACCCTTTTTCAACCCCCAAAAGGGCGTGGGACACTGGGACGTAATCAGTAGTGTCAATACTTACGAACTTTTCATATCCATTGAATGAAGACCATCCGTTGTGTTGCCCTAAGTAAAAAAAACATGCATAAACCATTTGTCCGTTGCATCTTGAAAAGTAGACGGTCAGAGAAAGAGGGTATGTATATTTATTTGAAAACAAAGAGACAATTTTTTGGCTGCTTAAAATAATGAGATTATTGTTGCATGTAGTTCTTTGTTTGACTGTCATGGCTAGATACACACATGACCTCCCAAGTCTCGAAAGCAACATCCGAAATTAAAGTCCTCTAAAATCTACAAATATTAACATAGAAGGCCTCGGTCAGTTTCTCAGGTTCACTGTGGTTTAAGAAAAAAAGAGTACTGTATTTTGAAAGGATGATTAGATTACTTCGTATAAAATCGCCTTCTTCTTCATATAGTTTATCTCATCGAATAAAAGATGGTCGGATGGCCATCCCTCCACACGGTCTACCCCCTACTCGGGTTTAAACTTGGGGGGCACATTTGCGGCGCATTTGTGTGTGAGAGTGTGTGTGGGCCTGGGCTTTGACATTCCCCGCTCTTTGGTCCGATCAAGTCCATTGAACCCGTTTACCATTGTAAAAAAAAAGTTTATCTCAGTAGCAAAATGACGTCCTTACATTTATCCTATTATGTATGGAGTACTTACGACCTCTCGTATATGGTTGAAAGATTTTTTGTTAAGAAAATTGATTTTAACATTAGGCGCTCTATTTTATGAGAACTCTCCCAAAGAGAAGAGTGATAAACAACCTAGGCACAAGGCCCAGGCCCCCCACCCCAACCCAAAAAAACCCTTCCCCACCTCTCAAACATGAGAAATGGAGTTCTTAAGGTTTTGATATGAGGGTGCGGCATTGCACCAGTGAGGAGGTACCAAACAGGCTAATGCTTTTTCGATATTCTTGACATATTATTATAGTTATTGTCTAATACTAAATTTTAATTGTAAATATTACATTATATTTCTAATTTGACATTTTAAACCGTCTAATATGATGAATTTTAAAATCTTTTAGCCTTTTGTTGGTGTGTCTATAGTACATCTCCAACTCAATTTGCTACTACAAGAGCATCAGGCAAAACATATATCTAAACTTTCAAACTGGACTAAAGATCTTCCTATCAACTTGGCTTAAAAAGAACAAGACCTTAATATTTTATATATATATATATATATATATATATATATATATATATATATATATGTATGTATGTATGTATGTATGTATTCGTAATTTAGTGAAATTTTGGGATGCATCTTGCACCTGTTGTACGTGTGAGGGTTGTAATTAGTATCTAATTAAGCTCGTGCTTGAGCTAGGTGGCTTCCCCATTTGCGTTGGCTAGGAAGTGGGACATAAGATGTATCCTGCCCCTACCTGCTATGGACTGATATTATTCAAACAGCCCTTTTTGACTATGCCAATTGTTAATAAAAAAATCTAAATTCTTAGAATCTCCTACCCCCCCCCCCACCCCAAAACACACTAATGAAAAAAATAGCTAGATCTTACAAAACTGACCCGAGATCTCGAACCCAAATCGAATGGCCTAAATTTATATTCTACCCGGCATTCGAAATATACTCACCTGAAAGTGAACCTAAAACTCGAATTGACTAGAATCAAACTATGTCCGACTCAAAATTTTCAACAAAGCTGCTTATTTTTACATAACAAGCTTATTTATATTGGAACAAAAGTTGGCTAACTCGAAGTTGACCTGAACCGAATTTGACCGCCTCAAACCAAACTGATTCGAAATATCGCTTGATCGGAAACATGACCCAACCCAAACTTAATGCGACCTGTACTCGAACCGAATGACATGTTTACTATGTCTAAAAATAGCTAATTAAGCTAATTCATTGAGAAGATGTTTTTTTAATCAAACATTCATCAAACTAGCTACATCGTTATGTGTACCACGTGTGTATTAGTTGGAATTTTTGTTATTTGATAAGTACAAAACAGAAATACAATCAGACATGTAAATATTGTAATAAATTAAAATAGAAACTTAATTTATATGAATTTATTTTACTTAAAAGTTGTTGTACGTTTAATTATTTGTGCATCAAAAGTTACTGATATTTTTATTAATTATCAGTATCCGAACACTTCATTACAATTTACAACTCGAGGACAAATTAGACAAAGAATTAATTGTCGGCATACCCCAACGCTTTGTTATAAATATGACCATCTCACACAAAAAGCATCTTTTTATCTAGGGCGCATGACATTATACTATATAGTATATATATATAACCCTACATATGTGCACCTCATCAAGTGAGGAATAGACCATCAATCAAGCCACAGGTAAATTTTTCCCAGAGTCACGTTCTTCTCCCATAAAACGCACGCAAACTCTCTCTCTCTCTCACACACACGCAGACACAATGGGAGATTACTCGTTATTTTCTTCTTCCACAAACTCAGAATCATCTTCTTCGTGTGCCAACTATTTCCCTTTCTCACTAGACCACATGACATATGACCCTCATGAATTTTTTCTTGATAACCATGATAATCAAGATGATCATGATAATGATGGCAGCGTTATGGCACAAGTGTTGGAAATTCCCACGGTTCAGTCTCCATTGATCCTCGATGATATTTATCATACTAATTATGACATTAACAATGATCATCATGTTAATTATCATCCTGAACAAGACGATGATGATCATCATCATGATCATGCTAATAATGATGAGATTATCATCATAAATGATGATAATAGTAAGTTGACGAAGAAAGTATCATCATCATCGAAGAAGATAAAGAAGCATCGATATGCATTTCAAACAAGGAGTCAAGTTGATATTCTTGATGACGGCTATAGATGGCGCAAGTATGGCCAAAAGGCGGTCAAAAATAACACCTTCCCAAGGTTTGTTTGCTCTATGTTCTTCCCCCTTTTTTTCTTTTTTCTTTTTTTTTTTGGGGGGGGGGGGGGGGGTTTTATACTATGTATTTCATATACCATTTTGTTTAGGAGAGCAAGTAATAACTCTAGTCAAAGAAAGGGGCTCGTACTTGAATGCTATCCACAGCTCGATCATGTTAGTTAGTAACAATGGACCTGCAAAATTGTAAGATGTATATCAGATAGTGGTGGTTTGTTGATCTAACTTGCAATAATATTTTTTGTAATTTTATAGGGAAACATAATCGCTGTAATTATTTTTGTTTTGTGTTTACAGAGGGTATTATAGATGCACCTATCAAGGATGCAAGGTGAAAAAACAAGTTCAACGTCTATCGGATGACGAAGGGATTGTGGTCACCACTTATGAAGGGGTTCACTCTCATCCAATTCAGAAGTCTACAGATAACTTTGAGCATATCTTGAGCGAAATGCAAATTCACCCTTCTTGTTGACATAGATATCAAGGTAGTCGATAAAGAGTTTGAAGGGGGGGGGGGGGATTGGAAAATTTCTTTGTTGTGTTGTAGCTTGATGAGCTATTGTAAATTTAACAATTATGTACACAATTTAAGTGTTTTTTGGAGAACGAGTTTGATAAGTAAAAAATGAACCAAAAAGCTAAAAATGATTTTCCTTAATCTTCAATCCATATGTCGAGGAAATAGACACCGAAGAGAGAGAGTGTGAGAGCTTAAGAAACATAAAATCAATTTACGCTCTATTCAAAGTTAAAATATTTTCCTTCAGTCTAGGAAAAATAATTTTTCCCTAAAAATAAATTTTCCTTTCTTGTTTTACCAAATACCGCAAAATGAGAAAATTATTTTCTAGAAAAATAATTTTTATCTCTACCAAACACACCCTAAGAAAAATATATTTTCCTTCTCGTATTGATTCCTTCTTTTTTTTTTTGTTGAAATTTTCAACTACTATATCCCTTAGTTTGGCAGTATCAAACATGGTAATATTTTAAGTATTCCTCTTAAAGAATATACAACCAGTTCAATCGACAGTTTACACTGTGGTTAAAGGTTTGGGAATATGTTTATACTCTAATGCGCCCCTTGTGCGAATGCCCTTCGGGTTTGAAGTATGGATGCTGCAAAGAGTCCTTCTCCCTTGCACAATAAATTAATATGAGACCAATTGAATTTTGTACTCGATACCTCTCACTCAGAAAGATCAATCAAAAGCTCAAGTTAATAGTTAAAGGCCCACGAATACATTTGTGGTCTAATACAATCATTTTCTTTATGCAAATTGCGGTCAATTTTGGATTGGTCGGCCTTAATATTGGCATTGAGTTGGCGGGAGGGGAACAAAAGCTGTCCACTTAATACAAGTGCCATTTGGGTTAATAAACCCTCATAATTGAAGCATAACCAGCTTGCATTCTTAAAGCATGAATGCACCCAGACTGCATATTACAGGCCCATCAGAATTAAGGAGCTGCGTGCTCTATCTAGACGAGGCATGCTCTATCATCAGCCAACATTGTTACCGGTGAGGATGACAACAAGGGCCTAGCAACAAATGGTTACCACTTTCTTGGCCAGAAACTTCCTTGTGTGTGTGTGTAGGGATGGGTAAATATAAGGAAAGATAGCTCTTATCCCAAGAGTTAGTTTTTGGTGTAGTCTTGTAGGAAGAACTAGATTCTTCTATGTCATTTGATAAGCTATACATGTCATGGTTTGGTCTCAAATAGATTGGATGGAAGTTATCATTGGAAATCATGAAAATTGATTTTGATATAATCAAATCTGCAGCATGTACACTAGCAGAATTTGTTATTTGCAGCCAGCAAGGGAGCTTTATATGGTTGATCCATGTTTTAGAGCAGTAGTACGCCCTGTTTTGGTGGCATAGGCAATGATAATGAATGACGACAATGTTAGAGGTACGATTTCAGAGGATTTAAGTTGAAAGTAATGATTAAATCGTCATCAAAGCAATGCAAGCACATATCAATACGTCTTGACAGAGAGATTTGATACTTCAAGACATATAAACATGTTTTTAAAGTTGTGAAACTATTTCATTCCTCCATAGTCCATACATATCAAACCGTTAATGGGGTGGAAGATTGGATTGACAGATTAGGTTGGTCACTTCGGTTTGATTATATTCTCTTTCGCTTTTTAATCCCATACCTTGTCTGGAATTTGTTTTAGTTATTGACGACGAGAAAAGGGTCACTGGAAGTTCTTGGACATACTTTTCAAATGGGGAAAGAAAAAAAAAGAAAGTTGTTCACATAGTGAGCTTGGACCCAAAAGAAAAAGTTAAAGCAACCAATAAATTGTCGATTAGATGAATGTACTTATTTGGCAAAATAAAGGGAATAATTTATTGATAACAAGTTACTAACCAAGTGGAATTTACAAAACAGATTAGATTCAAATAAACCACAAATCTTATAGTCAAACTACAATCTGTATTCCTAAAGCAACTAACTTTTTATTCATTGGTCACTTGACCTTTTACTTATATTGTTGTTTCTATATACAACGTGTAGAAGCGATTTACATATTTGTTGTAACTTCTTAACAGAAGATCTGGTAATTTTGTATAGTTCTCCGAGATGAGATGTCCTTTCGGCATAAAAGATAAACGCTTTTGGTTATATTGGAATATACCTGTGTTTAGGGGTTGTTTAGATTTTGGTCCGGGGCCGTCAATGATAGCATTGGGCTTAGGGAGCGCAGCCCAGCCTAAACCTCACTGAGTACTGATGGTGAGAGATATACCCACGTCTGATTCTTTGGCTCGGCAAGAGGAGAGAGAAAGAGGGAACCCCTCGCCAAACTGCGACTGACCCAGAAAGAGGAGAGAGAAAGGCAGAATCCCCTTCTCCAAGTCACTCCGACTGCGAGGCGAGCTCAATGAGGAAAACCAGAGCTTGACATGTCAAGCTCCTAATACCAATTCGATCCTGGGGGAACACTCAATAATCAAGATTTCTCCTTTGATAATTTTGTTTGGGGTATTGGTTTTGGTGGGCTTCACCACTCATAGTCATGGCTATGTCCCTCGGAAAGCTCACTATTCTCATCGGTGCAGGTATCTCTCTCTCTCTCTCCCTCTCTCTCTCTCTCTCTATTATGTTTGTTGCTCTCGCGATTGTGCAGTGTGATTAGTTATATTGATTCTATTATCGTCAGATTGTGCAAACTTATTAATGTTTTTTTTCAATTGCTTGTGATTCGCTTATAAGGGTTTTGGGATATTCTGTTCGTTTTACAAATCGGTGAGAATTGGCCAGTTGGGCCGGTTTAAATTGTTGAAAGGAATGCACGAATTTGCGTCGAAACATTTTGTAGGCATTGGACGACCAAGTTTACCTTCACTTTTACGCCTTAGGATCATTCATTGTATCAGCTATAGCAGCATTTTGTTGTTCAGGTTTGCATTGTTGCATATGTGAGTGGATTGAATAGAAGATTTAATGAAATACCAAGGAACTACGTTTGGGAATTAGATGACTCCCTTGTTGAAAATGTAGATATCATCAAAGTTGTGATGTCATTCCTTCTGTACATATTAAACACA
This sequence comes from Selenicereus undatus, assembly GCA_017589665.1. Classification (NCBI taxonomy): domain Eukaryota; kingdom Viridiplantae; phylum Streptophyta; class Magnoliopsida; order Caryophyllales; family Cactaceae; genus Selenicereus; species Selenicereus undatus. Next base: position 93,189,749 of record JACYFF010003369.1, on the reverse strand, counting down.
AGTTGTGTTATGCTCTGTAGTTTGTAAGCCGGGCTCAGGTTCCGTGGTGCCAGTGAAAGGGTCAGAGTAGCCAGGGTGAGGCTTCTATGGAACGCCGGGGATAACTTTGGGTTCCCAAATACAAGATTAGTATGTTAACAGTCAAGTTTTAGTTGAGAGGGCTGCCAATATCTTATTTATAGAACTCAGCTTCACGGTGATTCATTCAGGTGGAGCTTCTGCCATCTGTTTTGGCGCCGGTTAATTTTATACTCCCTCCACCGAATGTAGCTATGTCCCTTTTTCTTTCTGAGGAGGCAAAAACAAAGTTCCTTTTTTTTAAATAAACTATTATCAGGATTAGAACACTCTGTCAAAAATAAGTAGGAAGCATTCTTTCTAGATAGGACTAATTTTATGGGACAAAGGTAAGTTATTTTCCCCTGTTGTTGTCAGTTGTGGGAGTGGTTTGAGACAGCCAATGGAGGTTCCACTCTCCAGGTCTGTGTTTTGCAGTTAACAATATGATTATTATGTTGTAGATTGATCTTAGTTGACAGTGTTTTGATTTCCTTTTGCAGTAAAATTGTTTATGTACCTTTCCTTTCTACAGAAATCTAGAAAGGAATCATCCTAGCTGATGCCTCCTCTTTTTAGGAATGGGCGTTCGTAGGGTCTGCCCGTTCCCATTATAAGTGTATTATTGTACCCAACTTGTAATCCTAAATATTCATGTGGGTACTACCCATATCGATATTACCCTCACTGGTAATACCCACCAGGGTATCCTTAGTTGGGTTAACTTTGAGAATCTTTTTCCAAATTGCTTTTGGCAATTCAGATTCAAGGGTTTGCACAGAATTGATGAAAGGCGGAAAAGAGGGGAGGAATAAATATCTAGAAAGACAAAGAGGGAGAATGACTTGATGTGTTTAGTGAGGAAGTTGCATGTTGTTGGTCTTCCACAATCTGTTTCACATTGAATGAGTAAGGTGGGATGTAGAGATGAAACAGCTTTGGAATGAGTGGTGAGAGAAAGAGTGCACAAGGGAAGAGGGAAATTTTGCTTGTTAGGAAGGTCATTTTGTTGTTTTGCATATCAATGGGTATATGGATACCCTGTCACCAGTAAATGTCCACCTCAAATACCCTACCTGTTACCCATTGATAGTGGGTATTACCCACCAAATCTAAGTGGAGAGCACCCATCAGACAGGCATCAATTCCCATCCTTTCTCTCTTTCCCTTCCTATTTGAGACTACGGGGCATGGTTTTGGATTTAAATTCGTGACTGCTTATTTTTCTAGCCTGCAGAATATAAATTCCTAGTGTGCAACTCTTTGGGAGAGAAGGGATTTAAAGGTAATTCGCATTGAATGTGATGATAGTAAACTCCACAATGCATCCATCAAAGACTTGACTAAATCTCAATTTGCTATATTTTTCCATGCTACAGGCAGCCACAAATGCTGTTATTTGGCAACTTCTTAGTGTTGGCTGCGGTGAACTAAAGAAAAATATCTCAACATTCTGCTTGTTACCCCCCTTCTTTTGGGAGTAGTAGTAGGAAGGAAGGGCCTTCGAAGTTCCAATTAGTACTATTTAATGGTAACAAGCTCTCTACAATTCGATTATGGGGTTAATGGTACATAAATCTATTTTGGTTCTTCTATTTTGTTGTGGCACAATCGTTGGTGTATGGAGGGTCCTCTATGAGATACCTTCCTCTCTCTTTATGTGCTTGCGGTGAATAGAGATGCTACTATTGCAGATTATTGCCAACGTGGGCTTGGCACTATTGTGTGGTCTGGTGTTTTCATCCGTGATGCTTTGGTTGATGACACTATCCTTGTCACCTTTATCAGTCAGTTGAGTGAGATTTCATCCCAGGACTCACTTGATGTGGTTACTTGGGGTCTTAACTCTACAGGATTTTTCACTGTCAAATCTTATTATCTAAAGTTCTTCTCTAATTCTACCTTTGCTATGGAGTCTAGATCTTTAAGGTGGTTCCTTTGGAAAATCATTTGGAAGGCTCCCTTGAAGGTGTCAGTTTTTGTGTGGGAAGCTTTACATAGGAGTATTTTGACATGTGATAATTTACAAAAGAAGGGAATTATTTTGGTGAATAGATGTTCTATGTGCAAAGAGGAATTGGAGTCTCCTGATCATCTATTGGTACATTGTTAATTTGCAAGGGCTCTTTGGGAGTTATTCTTTAGTTGTTTGGGAGTCTCCTAAGTTGTTTCGGATTCTGTGAGGAATCATCTTTTGGCTTAGGAGGGTGCTTTTGGTAGGAAAGTTAAAGAGAGGAGCATCTTATTGATCCCACATGCGATTTTTTGGACTATTTGGCGAGAGAGAAACGAAAGAGTCTTTGAAGGAGAGGAGATGCCTCTTCAACGGATCAAAGATATTATTATCAAGACTCTTTTTTTTTTGGGATAGTGGGAACTTTTGTTAATCTTCTTTTGATGTAATTGATTTTGTGGATAGGTTCCATCTTGGGTGTACATAACCCTTTGTAGGATGCCTGCTTGCGTCCATCCCTTTGTACATTTTTCAGTTTAATATATTTTACTTCTTTTCCTTATCAAAAAAATGGTACATAAATCTAACTCCACGGTGTAGGGAGGCAGGACTACATGTTCTTGGTTTGGTATGGTTACGGACAACTTGGGATAAATTACTAGAATGCTACACCGATATGTGTGTGAGTATTGCATTGCATTCCACGAGATGAGATTTTGTGCCATTGTTATATTTTGACTGTTTATAGTGCTGAGGGGAAAATTTTAGAATATTGCATAATCAGTACGCCTTTGATCTGCAGGCATCTTAGGTTCAGTTCTGGCAAAAGAAGGGCGCATGCCAAGTGTCTCTGATGTCCTTTCAGGTGCTTTAAAGGTGCTTATCTTCAAGTGAAGCCTTTTAAAACTTTGTTCTTTGATAACCATTAGTTTGTTAGTTTTCCTTGTACATTGCTCGCGGGGCCCCCCCCCGCGGGTCGCAGTGTTTCTTGTATGTTCATTTGCCTGAGTTACTAGACATGGCATGCATCTTCTGTTATGATCTGGTCTTGTTACTCTTGTATGCTGGCAGTTGCTCTTATTTGGCCGACGTCTTTCCTTTCCCTGCTTCATCACATTATAGTGTGAGAATGTGTGCACTCGCAAACACGCATGTATGTGTTTATACTGTGTTGGTGGTTAAGAAATTTTAGCTTTCTCTGCATTACAGATTGCTCTGAAGCCACTTAAACAAAATGATTCAGCCTCTCCAGTGAGCAAGCCACGAAATGATGCCCTCATAGCACAGGTTTTGCTTATTGATGCTATTCTGTGAAAAAGTTGTTTTTATTCTTCTGGAATAAGGATATCATTTTCTTATGAAGCATGTCAGACCATGTTGTTTAATATGATCTGTTCTGATATAAATTGAAGGTTTGTTTAGAACCAATACAAGTAATTATGGGCATACTGCTCTCTATCCTGCATTACTATTTGAAGCATGTTCTACAAAAAGGCTTCGTACTTCCACGGAAACCTACCTCCTGGGAAATTTGCTTTATAATCAACAGCTTTTGCAAGCTAGGGCAGCCAGTTCATAAACAGTGGGAAATGGATCTTCAAAGACATTTGGAGATTTAGGGTTACACTTGTTCAAATATATTTTCTTGTTTCAGGAGAAAATCCTCCATATTTCCAGCACTCTAACTCTGCAGTGCTGTTTTTGTTTCTATTTTATGGATCATATCTTATTGCATCTCCTTCCCCCCCCCCCCCCCCCCAATTTGGTTGGTTTTTTTTTTTTTTTTTTTTGGGGGGGGGGGGTCAAAACACGGGGTTTATCATTTTACAAACAATATACATACTAAAGGCGAGGTCAGATGTATCTTGTGGAGACAAAACCTCCCAGTTTGGGGGATTGAAATCCCCATTTTAATAGGAGGTGAGGCACCCTCTATGAAAAGTCTCTGTTGTCCCTCCCTCTTTTGGTCTCCTTTCTTCATGTAGGTACTTCAAAACTTGTCAACAGTAATTGGCTAAATTTACTGACAACTGTGTTTTTTGCAGGTTAATAGTTTAAGACAAGAACTGCAGCTTCTTGCATCGAACAGGCCAGTGACAATTGTGACCTCAAGTGTCACAGGTAGCCTTTACCTTTTTTTACGGTGGCAATTTGTTAGGAAGACATATGAAGCCTGTATGGCTGTAATACATGAAATGAAATTAGCGTATTGCACTTTGAGCTTGGTCATATGCTATATGATTCTTTATTAGGCAATTCTGCTTTGGTTTCTCTTATGTCAGCGCTATTGTGACAGACTTGGAATGATATATTTGTTGACAAGACTATTAAGCTTTCGTAGATGCTTCTAAATACTTGGTTATCTTAAACGTATATAGCCACAACCCAGGATTGAAAGTGAGGTTCCGAAATTGTGGTAACACACAGGACCGTGCTGATGTGACCATCATGTAGTACAGGTTGGCATTGTCACAGAGTGAACATTATAATATATTATTGTCATATTATAACAAGGTTTACGACAAATATATGTACATAATGAAGTAAATTATACAATTTACTGAAAAAAATCAATAAATTGAAGATACAAATGCAGCCTCTATTTCAAATGGGCTGTAGAACAGTGGCCACAATTGATATTGTGTCCATTCTCCATTCTAGAGTGTTGTCACGTTTCCAAGGCAGAACATGTCCAACAACTGAAATATGCCCACATGCAGTTTTGCATCCTCAGAACCGTTCTGATGCAGCCATTTCGTTGCAAAATGGCCTCCTTTTGACCCCATGACCACAGCCCCCCCCCCAAAGGGACATAGAACCGTAGACTATGTTACATGGACTCGGGTATGGGATGTCGTACACAGGTACGGATCCGAGTGTCTAACTCGTCAAAGCTCTAACGTTAGGACACGGGGACACCGTCCAAAATTTGGACACGGATATGAGGACTCATAATTTTATATATAGAAGTTGCAATTTCAAGTTAATCTTCTTAGATTATTTCAATAATTGCAAGGTTGTCAACTTGCCAAATGGTTGAACATTAAAGCTCCATTAAAATAATAATAAACGAGGAAAGAAAAATACCACATCTTCTTAAATTTTTTCACCCTTGCTGCCTTAGAGTTTGGATAAGGGTCTGACAAGGATCCCATGTCCTATCCGCAGAGTGTCATGTTCGACACAGGTACGACGGGGCAAAATGGAGAGTCCGCGTATCATAGGTCGTAGAGCTTAACTTGGAGTAAAGTTTTTTGTTTTTTAAAATTTTTTGGATAAGGAACATGAGAAGAAAATTAATAATTTCAAAGAGTGCAAGGGCCGTGAGTTTTCAGGCAAAAAAAATATTATGCCTTAGAATTATTTATTTGTTTATGTAAAACTCCTATTAAATAGTGCAAGGACTGTGAGTTTCCAGGCAAAAAAGAAAATATTACGCCTTCAGAATTATTTATTTTTTTAACTATTTTTTGCTCAAAGGATTTGTATAGCTGTCCAAAACTCATTTTACCATGTTATAAAGCTAATCCCTTAAAAAAAAACTCATTTTTCTTGAGTTTGTGAAGAAATAATAAGCAATTGATTTTTTGCTTGACAGACTCCTGGACACATCCTTAATGTTTTATTCTTATTGCAAAAAGGAAATTTTAAATCTTGTAACCTCTAATTCTATTTTATTTTAGGTTATTGGTTATTGATCACCCCTTCTTGTCAGTGCTATAAAATCTGCTTTATTGGCTCTTGAAGCTTAGCTAGCTTTTAGTGCTCTATTTGTGTTTACCTTATGTCATTCTTCTGCTCTTGTATAGCAGCTCAATGGTTTTTTTTGGGTGGTTTTATTTTGTGCAGGCGGTCGTAGATATGGTGTTATCATTGTTGTAGTGGTTATTGGCTATGGATACATATGGTGGAAGGTAATGTATTTTGCATCCTTGTTCAGATTTTGGAGAACATGGGTTGGGTGTTCTTTTGATTGAGTCCTCTGCAATATAGTACCACACCACTTATATCAGCCACACTAGTTGCAAACAGATCTCTACTTCTTTGCAAATCTATGGTCCAAACTCCAAATATTCACCATCTATTTTTTTATGTGAAAATAATCTTAAATACTATCCCATTGGTCTTCAGAAAATGTTGGTTAAAATGCTGTAGCATTGTGAGCTGAAGTAGCCTGACTGTAAAAAGAAAATAGTTTTATTTTCATTTGCAGAAGCAAGCTTTTTAATATTTGCTTTTGCTTTTCATGACATTGACAACTGCTTTCTCTGTTTAAACCTCAATTCAACTGTTTTGCGCCTTTCTCATGAAGAAGCATGCCTTGAAGTGCTGAATTCTCAAGCCCTACAGCCATAATTGATTTGAGAATTTTCAATCTTCTTGACACCACTATGACATGTCATTGACTGTAAACTATTTCAGTTTGGGCACAAAAATGCATAAATGTTTCATATCTTCTCCCAAAATCGCTTTTCATTTTGTGAACTTTGTGTCCCAAGGTGTCCGTTGCCTCCTTCTCCTCTTGCCGTTTAGATCAGAAAACTTTCCTTAAAAGATTTACCCGCTTGACTAGTTTCTCTATCAACATTCTGAATGCAATGGTCACCGCTTCCTTTACCACTGGTCACTCACAGAGACTTGATTGGGCACCTGTCGCTGGGCATTCATGAGTATGTTGTTCCAACTTGCTATTTAAGCTCTGAGAATACTCTCTCAGAAACTCCTTAATGTTCTATGCATCAAAGGATGTTCCTTCAGCAATTAGCTGTTTTGGACACTGCTTAAGTTCGCTTGTGGGGGCACACTTGAAATTTCAGCTTGAAAGGTTTTTGATATGAATCCGACGCCTGAAAATTTACCCCTATTTGACACTTGTAGTAGATTTGCGTATCACAGGAGGCAACATGTTTGAGCTTTTCAGGCTAGTTGATGATTGATTTCCAAGCCCCCCCTGTGGTATTGAGGATGTCCTTAACTCAGCCATCCTTTGCTATTCTTTACGTTAGTGCCATTGATTTTCTTGGGTAAAGTTGCTAACTTGGTTTTGATAGTATATTATATATTTGGGATAGTTGTTGGTGTAACTTGAAAGGACCATTATGGTTTTCTTGAATGTTGGAACTGCTGTGGTGTTTGCCTTCTTTTTCCCCTGATTATAGTTTTTGACTCTTGACTCATTCTCTGGCCTTTGTGTTTGATTACTCTTTTATGTTCCTTTGTTGATGTTGCTTATTCATTGTCAGGGTTGGAAGCTTCCTGATTTCATGTTTGCAACAAGGCGTGCCCTATTGGATGCATGCAATTCTGTGGCTAAGCAGCTTGAGCAAGTTTATTCATCAATCGGAGTAAATTTCACTGCTTTATCCTGATTCCTGGTGTTGCTTCCATTGAGTGAACAAACAGAACCTTCAGACCCCAGATGGACCTGGCAAATGGGTTGTTCTGTTAGGGTTTAGGTCGATGAGATTATGGTTTGGTTCAGGTTTACTTTGGGCTAGTTGATGTTTGGTCAAAAAATTGTCTTACAAAAAAGCAACTTGGGAGGAAAAATTAGGATCAGTTATTCCAGCTTCAGGTTTAAACTTTACCCGGCCTATTTCAGGTTTTGGGTGTTTGTCAGCTTTGCCAGGTCTCCCCAGGCTATCATGTGCAATGATTTTGTCCCAAATATGAAGAAGTGCTTCATTCCTAATGTAAAACTGCCTCCATAAAGAGAACATAAATATTAATGCGGAATATTCAATGATGAGATTTACTCTGAATAGAATTTGCTTTTAATTCTGGTTTTGGCTAATATGTCAATGTGAATTTATTGCAAACTGAACAACTGTGTTTTCTGGACTTCACTTGCAAACCTCTTTTGCTTTCCAGTTCCTCTGTTGAATGCATAAACCTTGTAAAGCTTGTGAATGTCAGGTTCCTTGTGTCCTGAGTAGCTGAATAGGAACTTCTTGAAGTGTCGTCTATAGCTTTGATTATACTGTTTCTTGATTTGTCCTTTTCGTCTTGAATGCAGTCTACCAAGAGGGATTTAGCTGCTCAAATTGATAATTCAAGTCGTAAATTCGATGACATTGTTACAATGGATGCTACTACTAAAGATGAGGTATGACTCGTCACCATCATTCTGTAGTGATAGTATTGGCATTTCACTGTTTGGAGTTCAGAAAGGATATATACAAATACACCAACATCCAGCAGAGGTGTAACTCAGTTGGCAAGGAATTGAGTTGCCTCTATTCTGATTCCTTCCAGATTATTTCGAAATGAATTTGCATTCTGTTAAATTTCTGAACAACTTTGGATATTGAGATTTGATTCCACTTTTGTCTGCCACTTCTTTAAATAGTAATTTGATTCTGTTTGAACCACTGAGTGGGTCCCACCTGGTTTAGAATAGAGTGTCAAATGCAGCCAATACTACCATAGGAGTTGCAAAGAGGAGAAAGGAGTAAGTAGGATGCTATTGGCAAACATTCTATTTTACAACTGAAAAAGATGATGACAAGCGTGATATGTGGGAAGAGGATGTGAGGTGGCTAAGAGTTGAGAGGTAATTGTGTTGTACTGTAGCACCCTTCGGAGGGAGGGTATTGGAAGAGGAATGGATACCTCCGTCTTTTAGGTGTGGCCATTATGGTCATTCTTTGGCTATGGTTTTATTATTAAATCGAAAAGGCATCTTGAAGGTCATCGAGGATGACAATTGAGTGTTAGGCACTGACGTGGTATTTGATTGGGAAACGGCATTTACCTTTGTCGTGAGTTACATGTAACAGATTCTTAAATAAGTTTATCTCTTCAATGATACAGGGTAATCTGAGTTCAATATGAAATTCTCGTGGCTCATTTTTGCTTCTAAGATAACTAGGTTGCCTCATGAAGTTTTTTTTTTTTTTTCCTTTTTCCCCAAGACTACGGAATTGCGTGGAGAGGTAACAAAACTTCCTCCAGAGATACAATCCATCGGCAGTTATATTCGGACTCTGGTGATTTTCTTTTACTTATGGTTTTTGTTTTAGATGATCACCATTTTTGAATTATCTCCACCATTGGTTAGGGACATCTGTCAACATCTTAACTCTATCCCTTGTCTTATACTAGGAAACGAGATTTGGCAAAGTTCACGACAAGCAGGTGCAACTTATAGTTCTTGAATCTTTATGTGCAAATTTATATTATGAAATAAATATGCCAATTTATTAACGACTGTGTAAAACGACTTTCAGGGAGTGATCACAGAAGGAGTAGGGAAATTGTTACTGTGTACATTGGATGCAGATAACATATTTGCAGATCGTATTCAGGCATGGCTCTAGTTTCTTGGTTTGGATTTTTGTTGAATCTTGCTCTAGAAGCAATATATGTTTGCCCCAAATTTGGTTCATCTGAGCTGTTAGGTGGCTTATCTAGATCTCTTAATCATTATTGTTTGTTGAACATGTGTTAATTAAACACTATCATTGGACACCCCCCCCCGGGCGCGAAAAAAACCTCACGGTAGAAGAAAAAGGATAAAAGGGTGTTTGTTGCTCCAAAAACCATAGTTGTGATTTTGCTCCAATGGCATGGTGCTGCTTGTAATTTGCTTAGGTCTTGTAGTTTATAGGATCTCTTTCGTTTCTAATCCTTTCGGTTGTTTATATTCTTGTAACTTTGTCTACATTGTAGGATTCACCTTCCAGTTCTTCAAGGTCTGCTCTTGAACAGCCACAGATTAGAACTTTCTCCAGAGTAAGTGGTCTTCCTGTGCTTCAATTCTATGACATGCTTATCATTGAATTATTCTGTATTTCGTAATGGATGTTTGTGTTTGTACCAACTCAAGAATAATATGGCATATCGTTATGTTTTATTCTGCTGGCCTAGTTTTTATGTTCTTGATTCAGGCAAACTCACCTAGAAATTCTATTTTGGTACAAATGTCAATTTCACTGTTACTATGAATTTGTGAGGTCATATCTGCAATACTACTATTCAATGTTTCTTCTTTTACCACCTCCCTTTTGGAAATTTTTTTGTCTTTTGAGACCATCTCTCTGCTAGTCTTGGCTGGTTAAGGGTAAGACTTTGCATGATTTATAGGTTTCCCCCAAACTGAAATACAGCATTAGAATTGCATGGTCATAATTTTTGATATTCTGTGTTATCATTTGATAGTTATTAATTATTGTTACTCGCATAATGTTGTAGGTGGGATCTCTTCCTTTGTCCATAGAACTTCCATCTCCTTCAGCATCAAATGGTTCTCCTGAGGTCTGTTTTATTCATTTAATTTGCTGTTCAAGTGACATTTCATTCCATTGAATGTTAGTGGTCCTGCCGCTGGCAGTTCTGCTCTTATTTCAGTTCTCTACATTTCCACTTTCTGCGCGTTAATGATGATAACTTGGTAGACCGCGCCTGTGTTCCCTCATTTGTTCTTAGAGGAACATCTTTCTAATGGAGCTTTCTAGCTGTGAAGTCAATATTTCATAATGGAAGTTGCCTTTTTCCGCTGTTATGGAATCTGTTGTAATGTGCCCCTTCCAGTTCTTCTGAAGGTAAAAACATGTCAGATAATTGGAATATGTTTCTGGTGGTAACAAGTTTGGCGGGGGCCCCCCCCCCAAAAGGAAAAAAGGGAAGGAGTAACGTTGATAAAAGATTGTCGCTCCGCATTTTCTACGCATCCAATCCAATGTCTGGCACCTTAGGAGGGTTCAGGTTTGAATTGCAAAGAAACGGAATTGCGTAACCCTTTTTGTGGGAGGGACAAGATAGGTAGTTTATTTATAGTTCCATAAAAATTACACTATCAAAGATTCAAAATAACAGGATACTGGAAAAGTGTCCCCACCACATAAATCGTTCACATGTTGCATGTCTATGAGAGACTTTGCTACATGCTTTGCTGATATGACTTGTTAACTTCAGGCTGAGAAGCCCCTGAGGAATGCTGCTTCGGCCACTGGTCTAAAGGTACCTTGTAGTAGTTGGTCCACATTTTCTATTCCCTATTTCTCAATTCATCCAGTCTCAATGTGGTCAACTCGTTTCAGGTGAGTCAAGGAATTTCTGGAGCCATGGACATCACACCCAGCCCAGGGCTCTCTAATGGGAACCATGTCAGTCCTAGGCTTTTCAATAGGAGCCATGCACCAAAAAATACCGAAAAGACCCCCACTGCTGCTCCCGAGTTACCTCCAAGGCAGCCGAATGTCAGGAGCACTGGCGTGCTTTCAAGAACAATTAGTGTGATTCAGAACTTCAAGTTCTAGTAGGTTGCTACACACAACTGCTATGGTTTTAACATGTTTTTCTGACATCTATTTCAAAATTATATAGAGATTCCCCATTTAAGCTGCCGGATCTGTCTCTAGATTCGAATGTGGTATATGGGTGGCAAAGGTTCTCTTTCCTGGAGGGAAGGGCTGATAAATATCTATGCAAGGACCCTCTGGTCTGGAAATTTTGTAGAGATGCAAAATGAGGTTTAGGTTAGGATCATTCTTGATCATGTACAATACCTGAATGTTATAGACAGGTGGGAGCCTGAATTTACGCTATAATAAGAAAACTGGGTATTTGTATTTTATTTTTGTTGTGGCTACTCTGGATTTTTTCTGAAGTACGTCCGCCAAATGTTGGGAAGTAATCCTAATTACAGGGTTTTGACACCAACAATTAAAACAATAAAATTTGCCATTTTATACGCAAGAGGTGGTTATTCTGATAACTTTGTCAATCTGAAATAGTAATGTAATGCAGTATACTACTTAACAAGAGTAGTATGTTTTGAAATACACAATTTTTCACCTGAGATTTTTATTTTGTTTATCGTCAACAGAAAGGGGGCGCCCGGGGGGGGGGGGTGGGGGGTGGGTGGGGGAGATGACGGCACCTCCTGTTGTGGTTGAGTGTTTTGTCTCTCGATTTTCTTTCTTGGATGATGTGCACGCTAGGTCCTTATTCAGCGGCAGTTACCCAATTGAAGGGATTATTCATTTATTCTCGCATGGTATCATTTGGGAAGGCCTGTGAAGGAGGATTTTTTCAATTGTTTCTTAGTGGTATTTCCGCCCTAGCCCTCTAAGTAGGAGTCATATATCCACACTCCCTCTTAATAGGATGTTTACATGGTATTTTCACCCTAGTCTCAATATATAAATCTAGGCCTTGAGTCACTCGATATTGACATACAATCGATATAAATGACTAACCAAGTTAAATTCGTTAAATTCAACCAATTAGGGAAATTAGGTTTTACGTATGAGGGTAATTTAGTACTTATCAAATATGAATAAAGTCAAATTTAGATAAAGATACTTGATTCAATAAATATTCGATTAGAGTTCATTAATACTAAAATTTACTAATAAATTAAAATTCCTTATATCACAGTTGAAACCTTCAAATTTAATAAGATTAGATGGTATAGAGTCAGATTAATACTATGGTTCCATTCACTAGATTTTCCTCTTCTTTTTTTCTTTGCATCAGAAAAATGAAGAAAGATACACACATTGAATTTTCCTACTTTCTTGTTGATCCCAAAAGTAACAAAATAGACTCACTCTTAAAATAAAAGAAGCAACTCGTGAATGAATGAAAGAAAAAGGCATTACATTAAACAGGGGCTTGTTCGTTGAGTTTAGTCCTTTTGGAAGTAATCTACTGTACACCCATGGGAAAAAAAGGAAAAAGCCTGGAGTCCTCGTTGGGCTGTTGTACACATATGGCCCATGGGCCCATGGTGACTGGATATGGTCCATATGGACGGTGGGGCCATCGCAATGTTTCCCGCCATTTCCACTTCCTCACTTCACTCTCTAATCTCTATAGCGAAGACACAGAAAACCAGTGTAGCGTGGCGGCAGATTTTCGGTTTTAGATTTCACAAAGAGAGAGAGAGAGAGTTTCAGAGAGATGGAAGTCATTCGATCTCAGAGAAAATCTTCTGCCTTAGACGCCGTCGTCACCACCAGCCTCCCCCTCTACCGCGCCGCTCCTAATCTGGAAGTCCGTCTCGAAGACTTCGAGCTATTCGCCATTGATCGTCTACGAGGTATCGTATCTAACGAATTTCATTCAATTCGTCATTTTCAGTTTCAGCCACTGTCGGATCCTACGGTTTCTAGCTAATCGAATATTTTGCTTTCCCTCAAACGAAATCTTAGTGCTGAAAGGGATTTCTGACGGACTTTCTCGAGGGAAGAAGCCTGAGAAAATTGAGAAACTGGTAAACTTCGTCGTTGCTTTGACTAATTCTGTCGACTTCAATTAGTTGTAGTTGGTGTTAGAATTTGGATAATTTTGCTGCAATTTTGTGTGAAGAAATCATACAATTAGTTAGTTCTAATTTGATTAATCATCTGATTTGATTAGGTGACTGAGTTATGGAAAGCACATATGAGACACCTGCAGGCTTCCGAGGCCATTAACAAGGATATAATCTCCCACTTTGTTCTCCGCCTTGTTTACTGCAGAACGTAATTATCTACTTCTGTGTTTTCCTTTTCATATATTTTTGTTTTAATAGTATCACCCTAAATTTTTCTTATTTTTTATTTACTTAATGCTGCAATTTTGGACAATTGGTGGTAACAGGGAGGAATTGCGAAAATGGTTCTTGTCCATGGAGACGACTTTATTCCGGTACAGATTTAAGCGTGAGAGTTTTGAATCTCAGGTACATAAACATATGTAGCACAAGCTAGTAATTCTGTTTGATCAATGGAGTTTTATGCTGACATCTGTTGATAATATTTCCCGTCGTAGAGGGCTCTGCTAGCAGAGTTTGATTTGCCTTACAAAGCAGTTAGCCATGCAGAATTCGAGGTACTGGTTTTCTTAACCTTTTTTCTGTGAGAATAAACTGATGCTACATTCTTATTACTATTAACTCAGTCTGTACTATACAATATCGCATATATATAAAAAGAATCCATTGTGCAATGGTTGCATTGACTTTTGGCACTGATGTCATCCTTAGAGCGTGAAAGAGAAGTTGTCACAAGCCGCACGATCCCTTGGGCAGCCTCTGACCAGTGGTAAGACCAATTCACTGATTTTGATGTGACTTTTATTATCGCAATGGTATTGACCATGAGGAGTTTTTATGTTGTATGTTCAGTGACCATGATATTCTTATAATATAGGCAAGCAATCTTTTGTCATCTTCTACAATAGAGGGCCACACAATACACACCCCTCTTTTCCTTGCCTTGATATTTCTTCTTCTTTTTTGCGGGGTTTCTTTGGCAAAATTGGCTAACATCCATGAGTGCCGTAGTATCTATAGAGAATGAGAGGGTCAATGAAAGAGCATAGCTTATAGCTTGCGTCTTTCTATATCCAATTTCAAGTCTTAGCATGCTTAGACTTGTTTAGAAGAAATGCCATACAGTGTTAAGCAATTATGTTTATGCATCTCACAGCATCGTGGGGGCTCGAATCAGTACATTTTCTTTTTATACCTAGGTCTAGTAGTCTTGGAACTTGGAAAATTTTGGGGACTTTGTCCGGAAAATTCATAGTGTTTCTGAGAAGTTGGTTGGGTAAATCCTTATTGCCATTTTCAATATATGATTTAAGGTTTGGCTGTCATCCTTTTGTGTTCCCCTGGGTACGAACTATGATTGAGTTGAGTCACTCTGCCGTAGAAAATACTGTAATATTAGCACCCTTTTTTTTCTTTGGGGGGTGGGGGGAGTGGGAGTATATGACACATTGATTATCTCACCAAGCTGATCATCTCCACTAAATTGAACTCTGGTCCACCCTTTCCCTACCTTTTGCTTCTCCACCTTCAATTGTGTTATGTGGGCTTGCCAAATAGGTCTCGCAGTTCAGGTTATGTTAGGCTTGGGTTGAGTCATTTGTGGTTCAACTTGACTCTGGGTTAGCTGATGCTTGGCCTACTAAAGTTGTCTTGCAAAGAAAAGCAACTTTGGAGGAAAAGTTGGGTTGGCCCAGGTCATGGTTTTGTGTCCAAATAGGGACAGGGTCAGGTATGGGTTTGGAATGATTTTTATAGGGTTTCCGGGCTCAGGTCCGTTTTGCTAGGTTTAATGTTGCTACTGTAATAAATTGCAATGCCACATGCTTAGCCATCTAGGATTCTTGCTGTTTGGACCCTTTCCAGTTTCTTTGTGAATTAAATATGTACTCATTTGGCTTTCATTTGGAGTTCTTATGGCTTTATGTTTCATATTGTAATGTGAAGCACCTTACTATCCTTATTCCGTTTGTTTTGCAGGTGACACTATTTTCTACAAGGTTAGATCCGTTTTTCTTGAATCCTGGATCATTTACCTCATTGTAGAAGCAACTTTTCCTAGGAAAGGAGCTTTCTGCAGTTTCACACAGAGAATACATGGTCTTTGTGTTTGTGTAGATCTCACACCCAAGAGAAGCACTGTCCAAAACCTTTTCCTCCTGCCTGCATTAGCTTTGAATCTGTTGTTTATCTAAAATAAGAAATTTACTGATACATGACTATGCGAACAATAGGATAGAATCTCTTGAAACTGTTACATATGTACTGATTGTATATGTTGAATGAAGGTACCATTTGAAGACGTTCCTGAACTTGTGGCTGGGCGCAGAGTGTACATTCATAAAGGGCATGCCTATGTTGCCATGAATCAGGTGGAAACAATTGTGTTAACTGTCCTCTGTTGCCTTTTGACTTAAAACTGTTATTATGGGTTTGAGCATGTGGATGTCTCTTATTCAGGTAGTTTCACTTGTTGTCACACAATTCCGCAGCAACCTATCAAAAGCCCTCATACTTACAAATAGGTGCGTTCGTTCATCAATGTGTAATCCTTAACTGTGCTCCGAAAATTATCCTAGTTTATCTGATAGTTAATCAAAAGAAGAGAGGAAGCCCTATGATATTTGAGGTGGTTTCATTTTTCCCAGTGTCAATGCCTTCTCTTTTTCTCCCCCCCCCCTTCTCCTTTGAGATTTATTATTATACTCTTAAAGGACACATTCTTATTGAAATCCTGAGAGTTAGACGTTGACTGTTAATCTAAATTTTTGTTCATGCCAATGTGTGTGCAAATGTTATTGTTAATGGACAGTGCTACTGATATATTAAACGTGAGAAGCTTTAGTGCCTCATTTTATTTTAGAAATGAGGGAAAGAAGATTGACCAAAAAGCCTATGAAAGAAAGAGTCCATAATGACTCAGGAGATATATTGCCCAGGCCATTTTTAAATGGTGAACTTCCAGTCATCTCTAAGCTTTGTCTATTTCCATATGAACAAATCTTTTTGCTGAAGCTAGCTGGGCCTTCAGCATTGGCTCAAACCAGAATGCGATAAAATTGAATCTGTTTGAGGCAAGGAAACCAGCAGTTTGCAGGAAATTCCAGTGGGAACAACTTGACATAAGTTCTGACAATGATTTACAAAGAATTCAGGTTATTAAAGACAAGTATAGAGGTAAGCTTATTGAAAATGCTAAGTGGGAACTCAGGCAACTTTTCTATTGATATGTTGCTGCACCAAATTCTGCTATTTGGAATAGTTATGGATGAGCTTACTAAAGGGATTAAAGATGAGTAGTTATGGACGAGCTTACCAAAAGGATTCAGGATGAGCTTGGGTATATGTTATCTACTGGTGATGTTATCGTAATTGATGAGAATTGAGGAGCATCAAATTGGAGATGGAGAGCGCACCCTGTAGTCTAAAGGTTTTAGATCGATGGGTCAAAGATAGACTGCTTGGAGAAATAAGTCTGATGAGGCAGTAGGTTAAAGATTAAGGGAAGTAGCCATTGTTGATATTACATAAGGTAGAAAAGTTGGTTCTCCCATTAACCGTCTCTTGGCTTGTAGCATAGGGGTTAAATTTCCTACTTGCAAATCACCACATGCCCTATCTTGGCAGGGTTGAGTCCGATGGTTGCTCCCGTTGATTCAAAATGGAGGCTTCTTTGTACTTCTTCAGGCTGGCATGAGGGTGTGTATAGTAACATCTAAACTAGTTGGCTTGGCACGAAGGAGCTTTCTCTCTCTAATACTTTGAGGATCTGTCCTTGTTAATATCAAATAAAGTTGGTCTAACTAAACCTTTGGATTTGGTAATTTGGTTTAAATTAGAGGTCTACTTCCTTTGCTGCATTTTCTTTGTATTCCAAGCTTGGTGGGACATTTAAAACTATGGCTCTTAAAACGTTGCTGGTACTCCTACTGCAGAAAATGGACCTCCATGATCAGAGATCAAGAGAAGAATAGGTTGACCCCTGTAAGTGGCAGATAATGTTAAAGAATCATAGTGCTTATATCTTTGTAAATTTTATGCTTACTGCTTCTCTTCTTTTCAGATTGTTGAAGCTTTGAGTACCAGTTACTTGGGTCCGGACTATTCTGAGGTAAGCCATCTTTCTATACATAAAATACACTATGTGAATACACGACGGAGCATTTTGACTGCTCATCTTGCTTTCACAGCCAAAGGAGTTTGCAGAGATATCACTGAAAGACATTGATCGAGTGGCAAATAGTTCATTTCCTTTATGCATGCGTCACCTATTTGAAAAGGTTAGAAGATCAAGCTTGATGCTTGGATTGGTTCACGAAGTCCAGTCTCCTGTGAATGTTATATCTTCATTTTTCCTTGTTACAATTGGTTTGATAGAATTTACTTGTATGCTCTAACTGTGGCAGCTGAGAGAAGATCACCACCTCAGATATGGAGGCAGGATGCAGTTAGGTCTTTTTCTGAAGGTATGGGGGCCACTTGTTAACCACAGAACTTGAGTCATTTAGCATGCTTCTTTAGGATCATGAACTAGATAATGTCGCCCTCAGGAACGTTTCTGTTTGTGATTGACTCTGTCCACTAGGTTGAAGTTGTATTTATCCTCCTCCATAAGCTACGGAAGCCTGTTAATCTTGAATTAAGGTTGGAATGTGCTTATCCATTTGCTTGCTCATGTGTATGACAGCTGCCTAAAGTTTGAATTACCATTCAAAGTTAGTAATTCTGCAGTGGTGTGCTTTACTCTATTGCCACGTGCTCTCGTTTCGTTGTGATAAGTGCATATGTATCATTGATAATGATTATTGGTGGATCCAAAAGTTTTGTAGAAGGGTGCCTCAGTTTTAAGTTTCTTAGGATTTAAAGGCCACCAATTAATTTTTATGGATGCCCTCTTTAAAAATCTTGAAGATTTTTATGCAGAATTTTGAACAAAATTTTCACCTAACAGTTGCTCAGGATACCATTCTTGGCTATGGGTTTGCCGCTGATAATGTTACTCAAGAAGTCTTTGGAGATCATCTGTGTGGTATGCTTGTGACAACACATTTCAAATCTTACTTTAATTTTTGCAGGGAGTAGGACTGAAGTTGGATGATGCTCTTGCATTTTGGAAATCTGAGTTCTCCAAGAAGGTGATAACTTATAAACTGCAAGCATCTATCTCGCAATATGTTTGAGATATGGTATTTCGCTGAAGCTATGTGGGAATTGAACCCAATAATTTTTTTATTTGTAGATCACTATTGGTTTTTTTGGCGGAAAACATATTTGTGATACCTAATAGTATATCCAATTTGAACAAAGAGATTTGTGGAAGTTGTTTTCTTCTGCTTGTAGAAGAAATGATTAAACCATTAGCTAATGTGAGAGATGAACAAGCGTAAGTGCTGAACCATATAACAACTGCCAGTCTGCCGCCGAGCATACACCCTCCACTGAGGTGGGTTTTGGGTGATCAAGGTATAGGAAGCCTTACGTTACAAATAGCTGTTGCAGACCATAGCAACTAGCAACAATGGCAACAATAATCTTCTGTGGAACCTTGAATCTATGTGGAGTGGGGTTTAGGTAGATTTACATGTCACAAATCTTTTTCCTTGCAAGTCTTGCTCGTAACAAGCAAAGTGGTGGTTTGTAAGTGACCTATAACACATGTTGAAAGGCGGTTGGATAGTTAAAAACATTTCAAAAACAAATTAAGAAGCTGGTGACAAAAAAAGAGGAAGGGTACACAAAGAAAGGCCAACCAGCTAAATAATGCAGGAAGCACTTTCTGAGATACTATTTTGGTATGATAGCAATACTGTATACATTGTCCACTTTCTAGACAGTTGAAAAGACAGTTCAGGGTATTCCCCCCCCCCCCCCCCAAAAAAAAAAGCCTGGATTATAGAGGGATAAAGTAAAATGCCTCTCTAAGCTGTCATTTGCTTCCTTTTTGTGGAGTGCTGGGTAGTCAATGATTATTCATCTATAGTCTGACGGAACCAACCTCTTCATCATGCTGCAATTTAGGATTTCTACATTGGAACCCCCCCCTCCTTTCAAAAGCCTGCGTAGGTGGGATTCTTAGGGTATGGATATGTGATAAGACCTATGTACAACTAGAGGACCAGCCAGCCATTAACAGGAATTTTCATACAAATAACACATGAATCATCTTGCAAACTGAGACAATTACTCATGGCAAATCATAGCCATATCTTTCTCTCTGTCTTTTCTTTCTCTCACACACACACAGTCTTATGCATCACTGGTACAACTATAGAATGATCATTTGGTTGTTATTGCATATAGCATGCCTCAGAAGACACGACCCTCATAGAAAGAGAAGAAGCTGTTACTGTAACTCGTTTAATAGCTTTTGTAGCAGAAGCCTCCTATTGAATTGTTGTGTGTCATGTAGGATGGATGGATTTCTTGTCTTATGATGCTTGCTTTTGATGTTTATGTGCTAGGTCGGTCCTGAGAGATTTGACAAAGAGTATGCCTACAGCATACGCCATAGCTTTGGAAAAGAGGGCAAGCGAGTGGTAATGCATCTTAGTTGAAGTCTCAATCCTGAGATCAGTGAGATGTGTTTTTCTTATGTTGACATCTGGAGTCATGGTTTTTCAGGATTATACACCTTATTCATGTCAAAAGGTCATCTCATCCACCCCAGGTGTTGGAGATCACCATGGCTGTCCGTATCGGCATTTCAGGTAAGCTTGGTTCATACAATAAAGGACAATGTCTGGATACGAGAACAACGTTCTTTTGGGGGGGGGGGTGTGGATGGTGTCTTGGGAGAGACCATTTCACTGGGACATATGGTGAGATGGGCTTTTGAGGGTCCGTCATTAAGAAATATGACAATCAATAATTCATATAGAAGGAACTAGCAACCTAGACTTATTGGCTAGTGCAGAAGCCTATGATAGTTGCCCTGAAGGTTCCTCTTACCCTACCGTATAGCTGTGACGGTTGCACTCAAGAGTTATAGTATATTGGTTGTTCAGATAGTCATGTACAATCTCCATACTCACCTATGATCTAGGAGGCATTATGCATCACTTCGTTCTGCTATGTACATAATTTCACCTTTATAAATTTTATAATGACTTGATGGCTCTTATCCTATTCCACCATTGTTAGCTTCTAAAATTGTGGGCATGAATACTTAGTTATTTTAGGAGTTAGTTTTTATTTGCTACCTAGAGCTGAGTGTTGACATGTGGAAGAAAATTGCATTTGGCATGTAACTGACATGCCCTGCTGGTGTGTTATTTCTCCTGGCAGTGAGGATAACCTCAGAGCTGCTCTTTCAAAGATGGGAGTAAACAGTCGGGCAATGGATGATGTGATGGACAAAGTACGAAACAGACATTATCAGGTGAGAGAGTCTGCATCATTTTCAATATCGCTGTTTTACTGTTGTCTTTCTGTCAGCTCTATTTGATTGTTCCTTATCTGAATTGTAATGTATGTGCAGTTGGCATGCACATTAACTTTTGAAGCTATTCATGGTTCCTCCTGTGATGCTGGAATTAATCATCCAAACCAATACTTCATTGATAGCCAAAAGATTCTACAGTCGAAGGTAGATCATCAATTTTTGGGCCCTTTCTATTTTTGAGGCTCTAATCCCGAGTGAGCCATCGAAATTTGCTTTGACTGTAGACTCCATATTGCAAAGATGGTTTTTGCTAAATTCAAATCTGACTATGTTGACACCTATGTGCAACTGTCGTGGATTATTATAGCTTGATAGTCAGACCCGGATGTCTTGATTTATTTTTTGCTGTTGGTTTTGGAATTATTGTTTTCTAGAATATATTTTAACTACTGCCGGACTTTGCTTGATGTAATGAATCATGTGTTCCCTAACTGATTGATGTACACGGATGTCTTAATGTGCCGGGAATATTGATGTCCTTGGATGTCGAGTGAACTGTAAAATATTTTGCTCTGATATGTATGCTGGGGGCTCCCTATTTTATACTTTTAAGTATGTTCATTAGGCACAGAAGAAGTCACTGGGAGCCTGGGCCTCCTTGAGTCTTTTTCTGATATACGACAGCTTTGTTTGGGGCCTTCCTAAGACCTATTCGTCCTACTAGAATTATGGCATTAGATTGGAGAAGAAAAAACTGTGCCACGTACATATTTTTCATTTGCTGCATAGTCTATTTCACAGCTCCTTTTTTCTTTTCGGTAACTGTTTTCCTTTTTTCCTTACAGCACAATCCAGCTGTGTGAAGATCTGTACTTTATAGCATCCTGTCAGTGTTGCTTGTGCTTATATTTTCAGGTATGGTCTTTACTCTGTTTTGTCTCAAAACAAGGCAAAAGCTGGAGAACCACATAAGTGCAAGTGACAGCCGACTTACATCCTTAGTTAGAACTATTGTGTTGCTTTTGTGTTGAATTAGATTGACAGCGCATAATCCACCTTTGTTTCTCTGAATTGAAATCTGTGATTGTTGGTTAAGGTGGTACTACAGCAGAAAAATGTCTAGAGTTGTAGGTTCTGGATCCTCTGATGATTGTGTATGTTCTAGAACAGATTGAGTTAGAATTCCGCTTAAAACACATTAAAATAATAGGAGGGGACCCAGGTTGTGCATTTGATTTGATTTGATTTTATCCATAGAAGGCCGTGGCGTAGGAGACACATTGCTGTTGGTTGGTGCATGTTTACAAAGTGAACCAGTTGTAGTATCAAGGTAAGGAAAAGAAACTGAAGTTGAGAGTCTAAAGCAACTACATGTTATTTCGTTCTATCTAAGAACAAAATCATATGAATGATAGATTCTTTTTATGGTATTAATATAATTTTATTACAAAGTTTGCTAACAGTTACTATTACTGAGAAGAGACGTTTGATTTTTATTGGTTTACTTTAGTGACATAGTCTCCTTTGATACTTCGCTGTGGGTACAGCTCTTCACTTCTGCTTGTCTCTTTCTCTTCTTATCCTATTGGATGGCTGTGAATCAGTATCATCAAAGTCGATTGGAGTTTTTCAGCATGAATTCTGAGCATTGTTTGGCTAGTATTGAATCCTTGTTTCGAAACCAGGTGTGATTTGTTTATGAGGCACGTCTAAGTAGACTAGGACAACTGAGCCCCCCTTCTCTTTTTCATTTCTTTTTTATAAATACAAAAAGAACGAAAAATGAATCAATCCTGAGTCGTGCTGCACTGCTGCAAGTGAGTTTGTTACTTTGTTTCAAGTAGCTTTATTCGTCGGTTTTGGCGCCCAGTGTTTTAGTAATTTATCGGCCTTTATGGAGCTGGAGAAATGTGAACCTTTAGTGCTTGTATAGGTCCAATGACCATTTGCTAATACTATTAGCTGGGGAATAATTAAAGCAACATTTGGATAGCAGTTTGGAATGATCTAGCTGATGTGGAAGTACTTTCTGGACAAGGCCTTATTTAATTGCTTGCTGATATGTCTTTTTTCGGTTTAATCTGTTTTTCAGGTGAGCGACTAGACCCGTGGAACCATTCTTTTCTGTGGTCCCGGCGACATCTTCTGTCTTACCGTAATGGTAAGTCTACGTGTGCATATCAAGCGCGAATGACTTCCTTGGGCTCTGCATTAACAATTCGAAAAGAGTGATTTTAATATCCGAACAGCGCTGAGGGACAGCATTTATAAAGTTGCCTTTAGGCCTTAGAATGTATAAATAATGACACAATTTATCATTCAATGTTTATAATCATCCATTTCAGTTTATGTTCTGTGAGTTTGAAGTCTTTCCTGAAACTAGAGGGATTCTTTTATATTTAGATCCATGCTCTGCTGCACGCGTGCCATTTAGAAAGCTGGGAGCAGAGCTGGATTGCCCTCATTCAACATGTAAGTCGTTAATTCGCCAAGCTAATGTTCCTCTTTTATATGATCCTGACCTTAAGTTGCTGCTCAGAGATAGTCATCCCCTTTAGTTTAAACTGAACTGAAAGTATTTTCGAAACAGGCTTTTTCGAGATTCCCTGTGGATTTCGCCTTGTGATACTAAGTTCCGTAAAGTTCATTTTGTGTGTTGTTGGCTACGATGACCTGGCAAATGGGTCATTCGGTTCGGGTACGGGTCGGATCAAGTTCGGATCGGATCATGTTCGGGTTAAGTGACATTTCGGATCGTTTCAGTTTGGGTCGGGTCGATTTCGAGTCAATCAATTTTTGGTGAAATGCACTAGTCATGCCAAAACAAGCAACTTTGTTGAAAATTTCGGGTCGGGTATGGTTCGGGTCAGGTCAATTCGGGTTTCGGGTCCACTTTCGGGTGAGCATATTTCCGGTGTAGGGTCGGGTATGGATCCGGGTCATTCGGTTCGAGTTTCGGGTCTCGGGTCAGTTTTGCCAGGTCTAGATGTGCTTGCGGGTAACACTAAAGATTTGATAATTTTCAGTTGCAACCCCTGAAATTGAAAGGAATATTTCAGATCTGTAAAAAATTCAAACTTGGGGAGCGTTTCACAGTACATCAATCCCCGCCCAGCCAAAATACACAGATAATTCTGTCCTTTTGTGCGAAATTAGGATGGAAATGCTAGCCGGTTCCTTGAGAAAGAATTCGCATCTTCAGGGACAGGGACGATCAATATCTGCTTCTTTGACTGACCTCAATTATCAATTGAAGTTATGTCCCCAGTGCCCTTGGCCAAATCTATCCTCTCCCTTCTTAGGCTGTTTTTCGTATGTAGAAAAGTCAGGAAGGCCCCCTGTAATCACAAATTACAAAGATTGAATTTTTATAGATTCAATTGGGTTACAATCTCTATAGATACAAACTCCTCTGATTCTTTCTCTCAAGGATGGATTTTCCAACCCTTGAAACAAAGGGGGTGGGGACCTATTTATAGGAAAACCCCCCCTCCCAAGTCAAGACAGGCCTTGACTTGGATTATGGGCTTTGACCTAGGTTTTGGGCCTTTCAATCAGGCCTTATCCTAGGCTACCTGACTTTCATTTGTCTGACTTTGACTTTGGAGTCTTCCGGGCTTGAACCGAGCATTGACTTGGAAGTCGCTTCGAGCTCTAACCGGAAGTTGACTTGAGAGTCGTCTTTGATGTTTGACTTGTGAGTCGATGTTGACTTTGACCTTTGACTTTGACTTTGACTTTGACTTTTGACTGCGCCATCACTTGAACGTCATTCGGCCTTTTAGGTCGTGGCTTGACTTGATAGTCGTCCTAAGTTTCGGTTTAGGCTTTGACTCGAATTTTAACTGGACCCGGACTTGATAGTCAGTTGGGCTTCATTTTGGGCCTGATCTGCAAGTCTTTGGGCTTAATTAAATTAATTAAAAAGGTTGGCCCAATTAACTAATTTAATTTAATTTTGGTACGGCACAAACAAATTTTGAGTGCCTACACCCCCTTTTTAGATTCCGTGAACAATGCATCTAAGTTATAAAAAGGTTTAGAGCCAATGGGGGCGAAGTCTTTAGGGGTAGTGGCTGGGTTGCTTGCGGCCACTTTCTGTGACCTTCGTTGGCTAGTCTTTACACATTGCGCTATGGAATTGGATGGTTTTATGGGACAATAATTGTTGTTACTGGGGATTCAGGCTTCATTTACTTCATCAGCATGTGTCCCCCTGCATGTTTACTTGGGGACCGCCGCCGGGGGGGGGGGGGTTGAAAAGTCTACTCGCAGAGTGTGGTAGATTAGATGTGTATGGAAATACGCTGCAAGTTCTTCTGTAGAGCTACGTGGGGAAGACCATAGTAGATATCTGCTGTGAAAAGATGTCATGGGAGATGCTGATACAAGCCATAGCAAAATTACTCACGAGTGGGATATATGACTGATTGGATGGAGCCTAAGTCTTTTCGCCCTCTGTGCAGAAGGATTATTTTATAAACAAGGTATGCAGGTTCATATGAATAGAATTTATAATCTTTGCATTTGATATATTCCTTAGAAGAATTTTCCATCAAAATTAATAGATACTTTTAAGTAAGTGTTACTAACCAAAAAAACACATACAATACCTAAACGTTAATATAAGTGGAGATTGACACCTTTATTATACCCAAAAAGAATAAAAAATTGGGGATATGCATATAGTGTTTTTTTTTTGTTGATAATTAGTAATTTAGATGAACACATATACAAACATATGCTGTATTTAGCCATTATGCCATATAGCTATACGATATACAGTAAAACGAGCCAGTAAGAAAAAATTGCTACAGAGCTTAGGCGTCACAAACTAGGGATTAGGCAAGCGACAATATGACAAAAATATAATGTCCACGAGATCTCTACAACCATATTGCCGATATTAGCGATTACAGCCACTTTGTCGGAATCCAACTTTTTCGTCATTTGATGTAACTATTATTGCAGAGGATTAATTTGATGTTTCCTCTTTTATTAAAGTTGATATTTGATATTACAAGCCTTGGAGAGAACGTCAATCCGGTATTCCCGGTAATTTGAGTTGTCTGTGTGCTGAATGGGCCTATTCCGTTGTAATGGTAATCGTGTGCCACTCGACTTTCTAGAGGGTACGTTTGGACAATATTACGTTTGAGGCCCTTGGTTCATGTTATGCTAACTCCGGATAAATATGGTATTGTATACATAAGATGCATTAGAAAAATACTTATTTGTAGAAGAGAAATGTGATTTTGTTCAATATTATGAAATGATCAATAGATTAACAGTGATTTAGTTAGATTGACTTTCTATTCTTAATGGGTTGCAGACTTGAGTTTTTAGCCTTTTTATGCGTATTTGTATTATAGTATGTTTAGTTGATTATGTATCCCAAAAAAAATGTTGTAAGCAAAACAAAAACGATTATAGGGCTTTTTATTTATTTATTTAACCCTGTAACTTGAGAAAAGTATGAGCTACAAAAGTCCTTAAGAGCACCTCCAATGGAGGTCTCACGGGCCAAAATTTAAGGCCATGGCGAGCGGGCGACGCTCCCAAAATCCAGCAGTCGGCCAGCGCGCGAGAGAGGGGCAAGCGGCCCTCCCCCAATTTCAACTTTTTTTTTCTTGACTGTTCGTGAGAAAAACAAAGGAAAAAGCTTTTTTTTTTTAATTTATGAAGATGAATTGGGTTTCTTTAATTTGAGAAAAAAATGGAGGAAGCCATGGAAGGAGTGGGGGGAAGAAGATAGGGTGAAGAAGATGAAAGAATGAGAGAGAAAGCGGCAGAATGGGGGAGGGTGGTATCTTGGGAATTTTTTTGGTAAAGAAAAAGATAATGAAAACTATTACATGTATTAATGGAAATTATTATATGTATTAATAGAAAAGATAATGGCAATCTAAACTTTTTGGGGGGGGGGAGATCTTTTTATTTATATACTACTATGTATTAATGAAAATTATTACTTGTATTTTGTGTAAATTATTTTTCAAAAAGAAAGTCAAATAAGAAATCAAAACACAAAAAATAAATTAATTAAATATGATTAGGTGTAGGGTCCTTAGGTATTATTTTATTTAGTGAGCTAAAATGGTGAGTCTTTCATTGGAGAAAGTGAGAATTGTGAGTCAAAAAGTTGGAGAGATTGATGATGTGATAATGGTAGGTCTCCACTGGTGGGTCAAAAAATAGGCTCACCATTGGTTATGCTCTAAGAAGGTTACCCAAGCTTTCACATCCGACACCAGAACTGGGGTTGGTTTTAGGAGAGTTGGTGTGGAATTAAAAGTGCACATGTTATTTGATGCTTGAGGGCCTATCCTTGTCAATCGAAAATGAAGCTTGTTTGTTCGGCTCAGCCTCCTTCCAAGTTCTTCAGCTTGGAAAACGGTCCGCCAGAATTGATTTTTGTTGTTTGGTTTAATTTAGTTGATTTGTCTCACTAATAAATGGTCGGAAAAACCCATGAAACAAGCCACACAAGATAAGGCTTGACTCTCTCCAAAAGCCAAACCAACTTCCTTTTCTCTTAGGTGACCTATACATGAAAAAGACAGACAAAAGTTTTGTGTTTCTAATTGATAGGTGTCTAAATATGAGACTGAGGAAACATGTGAAGAGATATTAACAAGTGATTAGATGAGGTGCATTCATTGAGTTCATAATTTAGGGGGTTGGAATGGGTCGCGCCAACTAGAAACAGGAGCGGCTAGGGACCCATTTCATTTAACTCCGATCCGCTAGACAGGGAGACGAAGAAAGTGGAGGAGAGCTATTCATTCTTTTATTCGAGAAGAATAGAAGCTGCCTATAATCTGGGGTTTAGGGAGTGTTAGATGGAAGGGGAATGTTATTGTGCAAACCACTGGGTAGGAACCCATTTCATTGAACTTCGCTAGACAGGGAAGCGAAGAGAGAGGGTAAGAGAGCTATTCGTTCTTTTATTCTAGTAGAAGAATAGAAGCTGTAATCAGTGTAATCTGGAGTTGAAGGAGTATTAGATGGAAGGGGAATGTTACTGTGCAAACCATTATTTGTTCGCAAGACATTTTGTGTGGAATGTTAGCGGACATTCACATTCATCGTGGCAGTTGAAAGTGATTACGTAAATTAATAATTGTTCAAATATATTAACCTCTCTACGGATAGAAATGTATGTAGAGGTAATGTTGTCTATATTTAGATCTTCTCAAACCTCGCAAAATCAAGACTCATACTAGGAGGTGCTATTAAAATATAAAACTCATTTATGAACGTTCTTTATTAGTTTAGACTTTTGGTTAAGTTTTTTTTTTTTTTTTTGAATATGGTACTAGAACTTTTCTAACCAAGAACTCTCGAATTCGAATCTCAAACGCCCTTATGTTGAATTATTACATAAGGTATGTTGAAGGCATTTGCATGAGGAGAGTGTTCAAATATGACATCTATTCTTGAGCCTTTAATCATTAATTTAAACCTAAATGACATTTGCATGAGGAGCGTATTTGAACATATAACCTATTCTTGAACCTCCGATTATTAGTTTAATTTTTTAGGTGAGTTGGTCCTTGAATAGTAAGAATTGATCTTAGTTAAAACTCACAACTTTACACTGCAAAAGATTGTGTGTGCTGAAGAAATCATGCTAATTGCTGACTCTTGACAGTTCAGGACTACTGAAAATCGAATATTCAGACAATCTACTACTTAAGGTAAGTTTAGCGAAATTTGGCATGCTTGTCCAGACATATAGTCAGAGAAAACCAACTTGCTAGACTGTCAAATGGTAAATACATATAAAAATTAATCTGTCCTTGAGCAATTCAGGGGGGAAAAGGTAGGCAAAGATTCTGCCCATCACTTTAGCTTATAGATTAATGATTAATTATTCTTTTTTATTGGATTAAGTACACATACTTTGCTGTGAGTTTCGAGGTTATGTTTGGTGACCTTAATATAACTAGAAAGATTTCCATCAGGACTTCAGGTGGGAAGGCTACTTTGGGCTTCTTGTACTTTAACCATCACCATATGAGCCAAAATGCGCCACGTCTGGACATAGGATTTTTCTTTTTTTGTTTTTGGGCGTATGTCGATTACCTCATTTGAAAAAGTCTTTAAAAGATATTATGAATAATTTAAGCTTAAATTTCATCTAATTAATCTTTACTTTTTTCAATAAAAAATTTATTTAGATTTAAGATATTCATCACTTAGTTCCTTCAAATTAGTTCACAATTTTAAAAACACAATTTTTTAGATAGGATTGTTACATATAATATTTATAAGATGACTTCCTTTGGATATAAATTTCTGGACATTTTGAGATGACTGATGAGTTATATAGGAGTGATTTTCAAGTTTAAGGATGACTAATAACTTGTCGAGTAGTGACTTATATTCATCTTTAACACTCACTCTTGTATTCATAAAAGATTGCTATAAAAAGATTCATATTTTACAAAAGATTCATATCTCGTTAGGCTTCAACTAGAAGGATGGGTAAGAGCTACTTTGAACCGAGATGAAACTGACGGTGCTTGCTCCGTTTTTCTTACGAAAATTATTCACTAAATCACAATTACTTCTCAGTAACCAATAATTGTTTTTGGTTACCAAACTTGGAAAAGTGATAAATTGCATCTGTCAGTGTTCAATCTCTACTTCTAACTCGGCATGACATTCATGACTCTTTAATGCAATTGAAAATGGTTCTCTGTCTTCAATTGTTGCTACGTGTGGGCTCCACGTGCCGTGATTCCTTGCAGATGCTGATACGTCATTACGTGTACTAGTGTTTTACAGAATGGGCCATGTCCTCATGCTTCGGTTGCTTCTGTAAATTATGGAGCTAATATTAGATTAATAGTCTGGTCGCTGCAATGGGAGATTAGAAAAATTAATAGACTCGAAACCCCCAAGCGGTACGGTGAAATAGAACCGAGCAGTGTCTTTTACATATAATTGGTGATATCATTCTATTCGAAGTAAACTTAATATAACTTGTGAACAGTTAGGATAAAATTTTAAATATGAAGCTTCATTTTTTTTTCCCTTTTAATGGATCAAATATATAACACAATGTTGATCCGACTATGAAATAGGGTAAAGTCCATGTCCTAATAAAAGAAAGATGTTCAAAATTTCATCGTCGATGGGCGCCTGTAGGTAGAGGACTAGGCGTGATCGAACCTCTATAAATTGTGTGTTTTGTCCATATTTAGTTTTCCGCATTTTCTATTTTTATTATCTTGCGACTTTATTTATCATCCTATTCTTTGCCTTCTAGGATGATTTAACTAGTCAAATCGGGTTAACAACCTATATTAGTTGGACACTCTGATTCATGGGAAGTGATGACTCATAACGTTGCGGCTAGGGAGGGAAGCTGGTTGTTTTAGTTTTTGTTTTAAAGGATCTTCAGTATTTACGGTTTCGTTCGTTAATCTTTATTGCTTCACGGATGCTACTGTTGCATTTTTTCAAAGTACGAATTCTAAGTTTGCATATCAGTGTTATTATCATTCAGCTGGGGCACCTGTCCGGATGAATGTGCAAAAACATGTCTGGTCAAGACTAGTTAAGTACTTTCAAATTCATAAAACCATCAAAGTAAAGCGGGTTAAGGTGAATTTATTGGTTTTATACTGCAGAGTATAGACAGCTCTATAAAACCGTCCATTCTACCACTCCCCTTGTCTTTTAACTGAATTCCAATTGTAATTGCTACAATGAGCCAGTAAGAAATATGGTCAGATGGGTTGCCACTTAGGACATTTCTATATCACTTTTTCTGTAAATAGTTGGTTTGGCAAACAACTACAAAAATTTTGTTGAGAACATACTATTGGCTTGTGCTAATCCAGTAGTTAGGAATGAATTATAAACTAAATGACAATTTATGAATTTATTGTTAGGATATTTTGCTAAAAATGCATCATTCTATAATGTTGTAATAATCCAGTAGTTGCTTGTGACAAATATTTGATCCCATTAATTTTGAAGAAATTACGTGAGTTACTGATCAAATTAGATGACTTGAATTCCTATCAGCAATCAAGAGTGAAGGTGTATCGATATTGTATAAAGGGGGCTATTATTTTGTTTCACGCTGCCCCATCGAACAGGTTTTATATACATGCAGTTAAATGATAGAACATCCTTTATAAGTGGGTCTGGTCTGCTTTTAAGTGCTTCACAGCATAGCTGCCAATGATGCTTTTAATGGCCTCAGTAGTTATGAAAACCAGCCGTGGAAGATGAATACAGTTGGCGAGAAAAGGCAAACACAAGCCAACCACTACGAAACAAGTGCATAGTCTGCAGATACAGAGTCCTGGATTTCGTAGAGGGCCCCAAAAATTAACGTAACCTCATCAAGTGCTGATTCTGAAGAACCCATCTCTAATTCATCCGTACAAAAAGAATCAATGCAAGTGCATAATTTTACTGACATTTCATCAAACCATGGAAGTTGATGGATAAAAGTAGCTAGAATTGTTTGGCAGGGAGATGGGAGGATGTAAGGGATAGGATACTTGTTTGCTGATTGTTTTCGCATGTGATTAAATGTTTTTCATATATACATATATATTTTTTCTATCATCCACCTTTCCGATTAAATTCTCAACATTAAGGGACATGTTATTATATCATAAAAGATGTGTTAAAGCAACTTCATGAGTTGCGTAATGCATATGCCTCTTGCTCCCAATTGCCCATCATCCACCACGATGGAAAGCATGTCATCCTGCAAGGTAATTTCTCTTATCCATCCTTTATTGGATTTTGTTGTTACTAGATAAGATTTATGTTGATAACTCATTGATCTTTCAATGATTCCTTCTTTTTTTTTGAACGGTATCTCTTTCTGTTTTGAATATTGATCATGTTATATAGGGATACATGTGCTTTTTATTTGGAGGGAGGGGGGATGGGTGGTGGTAGTGAGAGTTCCGTTTGGGGTAGACTGCCCAAAGCCCCCACAAATGACATAAAGAACCAATATCATTTTTGGATCTTAGTCAACTTTTCATTGCGGCAACGACTGGATTATTTATCTTGTTGGGACCATATTATTCATTTGGTTCATCAGCTTAATGGTGTTTTATTTGCCACATTCGTAGTATTAGCAATCGAAGTATCTTGCTGATATTCTCCTTTGAAGATGTCAGTCGATTGCAAAGTGATAAGATGCTCTTGCTTAATGCGTAGTTTCACTGCCTCTTCCCCCCTTTCAACCAACAGGTTTTCATAGGAAGCAAAGTTTTGACTGATCTCCAACGTCAAAGAGAGAATTTCCAAGCAAAGCTAAACACTATTGTTTTATGTACTTTGCAAAGTGTGATCTTAAATACCAAATTTGAAAAATGTCAGTACTGGTGTGCTCTTTTGCCACAGGGTGTGTATTCTGGGAGGGGTTTGGCAGGGCCTTTCTTTTTTTGTTGTTTTTGTTTTTGTTTTTGGGGAGGGTATGAGACTTCGACAAATAATTTAATAATTAAAACTGGGTATATTTGTGGGGAAATGGGGAGGAGAGAAGAAAAACCCAATGAGGGAGACATCACCTAATGTGAGACACGCCAAACACAAGAAAAAGTACTCAGACCACACCTTTCCCCCCCCCCCTTCTTTTGTACTTTTCATTGTCACTGAAAAAAGTTGAAAGCAACAATGCCCTGTCACTCTCCGCTCCACTCGTTTTTCTAGTCTTTGTTTTCCAAACCCATTATTTTACCACACTGAGAATACGCTTCCGTTTTCTACTTACTGCAAGGCTACGAGCCTAACGGCTAAAGTGCGAGCAATGCGAGGATGACCCCTATTCTCTGGTCTTTGTAAACAATATTTTACATTAAATTCTACATACTACAAAGCCCTTGAGCCTTGACACCCTTCTTTTGGCTATACGATCTCTCCCTCTCTCTTCTTTCCTCTCTTAAATTTGCAAGTTGTCCCAATAATTTTCCCACAAACAGCCTTAGCCTCTTTTTTGCTTTCTCCAGCTAAAGAAAAGCCTATAAGCCCAGCTCTGTTTCTTTGTCTCTCTCTTCCTAATCCACACTGTTGCCTTATTATTGGTCTCTAATGGAATTGCTGTCAGAGAATGAATGGGGGAAGCCCAGATCAGCGTCCTTGTTCTGCAACTCTTTTTTGTGAGCTCTCTCTCTCTCTCTCTCTCTCTCTCTCACACACACACACACACACATACACACGCATCTCATTCATTGCCCACCAAGCTGATTTTTTAATATAGGCATTAGCTGTTAGTTTTTACGACCTGTTTTCCATCTTGCCTACTTGTTTGGGCCGGCTGTTCTCCCACTTTCTGGGATTTTTCTGCTCCAACTTGACAGTCTAGAAGTTATACATCTGCTTGGTTTCTGGGGTTCTCCAGGTACACATTTGATGACATTTACAGCTGTTTTTTTGGATTTCCTGCTCATTTCCTTCCTTGCTTATGGGTTGTCTCTTAAATTCAGCACCTGATACCTGTTTTGCGCTTCTGCTTCCTTAGTTTGTCCATTTATGGCCATTTCCCCCTAAATTCGGCGCCTTTAGTGAGCTGAGTTTTTGGGATTTTGAAAAGGTAACAGTTTGTTTCAACCGAGAAAATTTGGCACAATTGATATATAGAATTAATTAGCTGAACAGAGCTTTTAATAGTCAACCTTCAAACCAATTTTGTACTGACTTGACTTAACCTGCACTTCATGGATAATTGTCGACTAATACCTGCATAAAACCTCTGTTATTGGTCGTTATATTGCATTCTAGTAGGGATGCTGAACTTAGTTACAGTTCTCCGGTTGTTCGTACAGTTGGCTTTAGATTTCTGATGGAAGCAGTAGCTTTGCTATAATCCGATTCTCTTTCATGATAGTTGACTGTGAACCCCGTAGTGGCTAGATCCATACATACAGGTGTTAGTTGTTTGTCGATGATGGTGTCATAGTAATCCTTTTCAATGAAAAGGAAGCCAAGGATTCTTATGATCTTTGATAAGGATTGATGGATGTTTGTGGCACTTCTTTCCATAACTTCGCAATGCCTTCGCTGGACCAATAGCGAGTTTTTTGAGGTCTTCCTTTGTCAAGTTCTGGTTGTATTCCTATAGATGTATCAACTTCAAGTTAAAGTTGATTATTTTTTCCTATTTTATGACTTCATTAGCACTGTCCAAGTGGAACTTTGATCTCATTTTAATGCAACAATTTATTATCATTAGGAGTAGGTGGTAGCCTTGGCCTTGTCTATTAGGTGTTTTGGATTGAGTTTTTTTTTTACCAATAGGGGGCACTCATTAGTCGTCAGTATGAATTCTAGTGGATTATTGCCCAAATTTCAGGGATATACATCCAATTGAAAAGGAACTTTCTTGTGCTTAGGTGGAGGGTGAATGAAACACGGACTATATGCAACCTTTCTGATACTTACAGAGGTAAGGTAGTCTAAATATGAAGGCTTCGTCAATCTCACATAAAACACTCATAGCTACTGTTGTTGCATATGTAACCTTCCCCAAATTGAAGGGTTTCCCCCCCCCCCCCTTTTAAAGAGGTAGTTTTTTGTTTGACCCTGTGAGTTAAAGGTGTAGTCCATCTATTGTTTCATATATGTCAGAATAATACAGTATAGTAGCGTTACATAATTAAAGCCTGGAAAAGCTATGTTGATGCCTTGAAATTTAATTTCTTTTTTAACATGGGTAGAAATTCTTATTCTTGGACTCTTGTCTAGAAGGCCTATTGAACTGTTTCAAATGCGAGAGGGTGAAGGTGGGACAAGCCCCACAAAGCCTAGGGCGAAAGGGCCTAGTTTGCACAACCCACACAAATATACTTACAAAAGACTTTGTGCGGACCAAGAATTTAACTTAGGTCTCCAACTTGAAATGCGTCTTGTTCTTTACTAAGTTTGAGTTTTTTGTCAAAGTTGTTGAACTTGATTGTAGGTGAACACTAGAGGGGACTGAAATTGGGAAGGAGAAGGTTATATGGGCTATAATCTAAAGGCGACTTACTGTGACTTGACCAATTTGGTGGAGGGAGGGATAGCCACAGTTTCTGCCATTTTTGGAGAACATACCTCAGAAGGGCCGAAGACAAAGGGGGCCAACGTTGTGGATTTGAATCTTGGAAGCCTTGGTGACTTTGGGGAAGGTCGGATAAGCAGCTTCAGGAATCACAAAGCTCCTCTTATGGAGCCATTGTCAGCAGGATCATCAAAAAGGGCTCGTGCACCAAGCAGTGGAGGCCAGACAGTTTCGTGTTTGGTTGATGGGTGCAAGTCGGACCTCAGCAAGTGCCGTGACTACCACCGACGCCATAAAGTTTGTGAAATGCACTCGAAGGCCCCAAGGGTGACAATCGGGGGTCATGAACAACGCTTCTGTCAGCAGTGCAGCAGGTAAAAGTCCTGAGTTTTTTTTTAATAAAAAATGACAAGTGCTCAATTCATTAAGGATCTTTGGTTATTTTGCTTTCACTTTCATTATGGTTTTCCACATGCATTTGTTACCTACAATAATAGTTCATAATCTGTTGTCGCTTGTCATTGTTACTAAGATTTGTCACTTGCATTTGCCACATCCTTTCATCAACCGGAGTTCCTGATGCATATTTGTAGGTTCCATTCACTGGGAGAGTTTGACGAGGGAAAACGGAGTTGTAGGAAGCGTCTTGAGGGGCACAATCGGCGTAGAAGGAAGCCTCAGCCTGAACCCCTGCCTGTGAATCACGGAAACTTCCTTTCTGCTAGCCAAGGTATGCGTTGACGTTTGATAATTACTTTTTCTTAGCATATTTGAGCTATTCCGTTCTCCTTTGGGACACAAAGTTTGCCTCTTTTTTGTTGCTTGGACTCTGGTACAAGTGTACCACATCGTATGAATCACATGGCGGATGCGCTAATTTTCTT
Source organism: Selenicereus undatus (assembly GCA_017589665.1). NCBI lineage: Eukaryota > Viridiplantae > Streptophyta > Magnoliopsida > Caryophyllales > Cactaceae > Selenicereus > Selenicereus undatus. The sequence goes on along the minus strand of JACYFF010003369.1, from coordinate 93,154,190 downwards.
TGACGTTTCACGTCTTTGGGGCTAAAATGCTAATTGTCTATGCTCGTATTAGAGGGTCAAGTGCTCAATATGGGCACTAGAGAAGCGAAGACAAGTAGAGTAAGATAGCTCCTTACTGTGAGCATTTAGCAAGAGAAGCCTATTAAATTTCAATATACTAATTGACAGAAATTGATATCTATTGCAATTATTGGAACTTTTTAGGTGATAGATATATGTCATTTAGCAATCAGCCAGTGAGTTCAGTGGTGAGCACTACTTGGTCTGGACCTGTAAAAGCTGAGAGCAATCCAGCCCTGTTCAGCAGTTCGGTATCTGGTTCTTATTCTCAAGCATACAGAGGCAGGCAGTTCCCCTTTTTGCAAGGCACTGATTCCCCTCTTCCTGGAGCTTCTTCAGTCGGGCAGAGACTTCACCACGATCACAGTTCTTCAGGGAGCAGCAGTAGCAGGAATGTCAACAACATCAATCACGGGCTGAACCAAGTGATCGATTCAGATCATCGTGCTCTCTCTCTTCTGTCATCATCGCCTGCTGAGACTCCCGAGATGGGATTGGGCCGCATAATCCAGCCCAGTCCCATCAACCCAGCCCGACCCATCATCAACAACCTGTTTTACAACAGCATTGGGCAGTTTCCGGGCTCCCAGGGCATGGAAGGACAGCCTGGAGGTTCAGGGTCTGCATTAATCCCCAACATGAGGAGCAGCAACACCCTCTGTCAGGATGTTTTCCGAAGTGAGCCTGATGAATCTTCTGCAACTGGTCATCAAACACTCTCCTTTTCCTGGGAGTAGCTTTTCAGTTTGTGTTTAATTTTCCTAGCTTAGTGTCCCCCCCCCCCCCTCTTTTGCCTAATCCTAAGAGTGGATGCTGAATTGTGTAAACATTTGTTTAACTGTTTAGGGCTAATCTGCTTTTCTTGAATTTGATAAGGTGGGTGCCTACTTGCCTTCCAATTTCTATGGTAAATTGAAACTTGCCAATTTCTGAAAGTTCTGCTTAAAGTTCTATTTGCCCATTTTGAAATGTTACTTGAGACTTGAGATTTGAGAAGAGAAGAGGCTCAAATTGGCTCTTGAAAATAGGAATGTGTTGATGGGCATGTGAGTATAGTAAGCTGGATTACTTTTCCAATTTTAATGTGTCTGGGCCTTTGGCTGCTTCTTAGACCATCTCCAATGGTAGCCTCGCGAGGGGAAAAGTAGGAGAGAGAGCAACAGGGTGAGGTGAGGTGAGGTGAGGCAGCTGATGCAGCGGATCACTTGTGGCGTGTCACTCGTTGGAGCCTTGGCGCCGGGAATTACTTTGTGAGCATTTTTTTATTTTTTAAAATATTTTTTATTAGTTTTTTTTTTTTATTCAAAAAAATAAAGTTGTGTATTATGAAGTGGTTTCATAGGTATTATTTTATTTGGTGAGGTAAAGTTGTGAATTTTCCACTGGAGAGAGTGAGGATGGTGAGATAAAAAATTGAAAAGAAGGCTAATCTAGCAGTAGTAGACTCCCACCGGTGAGCCAAAAAATTAGCTTACCATTGGGTTTGCTCTTATGTAACTTGAGATATTTTTGGATTATGAATATTTTTTTGTGCAAATAATGGGCAAAGGTCGATGTAAGAGGATTCAAACTCGAGTTTTTATAAAAATGCTCAAAGATTATTCTATTTGAACTAATTGACATCCATTTGAATAGATGTTTAAATGTTAGTATAAACTGATGAAATATTGATTTTGTTAAGAATTGGACAATGGAACCAGTCATAGGATGTCGTAATTAGTTTCTAGTCAGTTTTGGAACATTTTGAACTTGAAGCCTACTCCGTATGGTTGTCCATGATTGATTAATTTGTAAAATTTATGCAAATTGGTGCTAGAAATTTAGATTTAATTTTATACCAGATATTTATTTAGACTTAGATATGCCTACACCGACATTTGGCTCTCTTTTTGTGCATAAAATGGTTGCTTAAACAAACAGAAAATAAATCAATATAATTCCACCAAATCTAAGACAAAAGGGATGGCACTTTGGGACAAAAACAACATTCATTGTATGTTTTCATATTGACAAGATACATGAATCATATCACCTACTCATAGTCATAGCTCATACAAAAAGCGTTTTCCCCTCGTTAGTCAATGTCAACTAAATTTAATTTTTTATTATTAAAGTCCTTTTCTTTGGAGAAACTAATTAATACACACAGTGCAAATCTTCCAGAGTTTTACTTAGTTGTTAAATTCATTAATTAACTAATCATATTTTCTTTACGTATGCGAAAGTTTGAAATCTAATCATATTCTTTTTATGTATGCGAAAATTTGAAATTCTAATAGTTGATTAGAATCTCTCAACAATCTTTATACATATTAGAGTTTTCTAAGAGAAGTTAAGGTTCTATTTGGTCCTTAAAAAATTTGGTGGAAAAAAAAAAGTTGAAGGAAAAAATACAAGAATTTGAATGAAAAATTTGAATGTTGATATCATCTAAGTTATGCAAAGTTCGAGGAGGTTGGGAATTGTTTTGAGAACTTTTCCCAAACTTTCCTCACAATTTTATGAGGAAAATTTTATTACTTATTTCTAACATTTTTTCCACCTAATTTTTCTCTATATTTTTTTTTCTTTGTAATTTTCTGTAAACCTTCTTTCTACCAAATTTTTTAAGGTTCAAACGGAACCTAAAACTTTACAGGAAGGATTTTCAGGCAAAGATTCCTCACAAGAAAGTTCATTACTCATTAGACATTTGACTAGCATAATTAATTGCCATGCATATTTCAATTAGTTCAATGAACATGAATAATTTGCATGACAAGGATTCGAGTTTTACTGTTAAATTAGCAACTTCAAATAAAGCAATCAGTTTCCTTTTTTAGTGCATTGGGTTTTGGAAACCATTCTGGCATTGGCATATTTATAGGCATTTCAAAGGTTCGAATTTCTATAAAATCAATTAAGTTGACTGCATTTGGACCTTTGTGGCTCAAATTGAGGGATAACCACCATGTGCCTAATTGAGTATCGAGACTTGCACTGCACTTACATAAAATGAAATAGTCAAGAAATTTGCAAGCTGTATTTCCTTGACAATCCATGCGTGCATATATGCATGATTTTGGCATCTTTTGTGACTTGTTTGTGAATAAATATTCCTTGTTTGTTATCAATTATTGGAAATCTTGCAATTGAAGATCTCAATGTGAATTTGTGTACTGTTCACTCACATTGAAAAAGTAGAACGATGTTGATTATTTTTTGTTTGGGTAATCTGTGAATGGTATTGTTGCGTTGTATTTGGTTACATTCTAACGTTTTCATTTGTGTAAAATCATTTATATTCATTTACGAGTTTAAATAGGCTTTTGAACATGAATCCCATCACAACTTCACAAGACATGTATTTTGATTGGTTTAGGAATTGAAATTTAACAAAAGAAAGGATAAATGCTATCTACAACCCTAATTGACAAACAACTGTTATCTATTTGTATTAGCTGTTAGCTATTTGAATTAGCTGTTAGCTATTTGAATTAGCTGTTTATAGAAAAACTGTTTGGTAAAGTTAGTTGTTTTTAATAAAGATGCCTAGTAAAATTTCATTCATATTCTTATCTCTAAATTACTTCTTAATAAAATATATTTTTTTATTTATTGGTCAATTTATTTTTAAAAAAAATAAAATTGGTATTATCGGTATAAATTAATTTCATTTGTGATAAAAAAATAGAAGAAAAACTTCATTGATAAAAATTTACTTAATTATTAAATTCTACATAACCTGTATTCATCGTCTGTCTTATTTCTTTTCAAAAAAATTTTTGTAAATGATGTCAATGTTTTATAAGATTATTTTGTTATTTTCAACTTTTTTTTGTTTATAATGACTTTATCTTGATTAGATTCATTTCATACAAAATATATTATCAAATGTTACTATTTCGCACCGGTCCAAAGCTTATTGTAGAGGTAATCGGAAGGGAGATTAAATAATCTAAAGTATAAATATCAAAATATTAGACGTTCATAAATGTGCATGGTGAGATAACTAAATAAGCGTGCTATAACATACTAGCGAAATTAAAAAATCTACACCAAAACGTATACTACTTGGTTAAAAAAAATACAAGCAATGAAAGAGACAATGCAACTTCAATAGTTTGTTTTTGCCTAAAAAAAGAAAAGAAAATATCTCTACTTTTGCTAATCTTGGAAATCTAGTTGGGTTCAAATGTTACTAAGGAACACTTATAATACTATATACTCTTTCTATTTTGGAAAATAACATTCTATAAATATAATGTAATGGCATGTAATGTAATTTGTTTAAAGTCTTGGACAAATGTGTCATTTTCACAAAAAAAAACTCTTTTGAAAAGGCTAATGGAAACAGCCTTTTCAAAAAGAGTTGTTTGGGGCCAAACAACTATTTACCAAACACCCATTTAGCTGTTTGACTTGATCAAAATAGTTAAAACACCCCTAAATAGTTTTTTTTTTTTCAAAAAATTATTGTTGCCAAACACTGCCTATGTGAAACGCATGAGACTCCTCTTCAAAGGATTTTAAGGTACGCGAACTTTTTATTAGCATAAGTGACATACCTAATTGTCTATACATTATATATGGGGTTTTTTTTAAAATTTTGGTTTGGATCAAAATGTGTGTGAAAAATTCTTCTTATGTATAATCAATTGAGAATATTTTGGTTGGACCTTGGCCCATTTGAGCAGCCAAAAAAATTGCAAGTATTTTTTGTTCAAAAAACAACCAAAAAATACATCAGGTGGTGTGTTTTCCCAATAAATAAATACATGATTCAATTTGTATCTTAAACTAATGGTAGTACTTGGAATCTTTTTCAAATGAGAAACAAAGTTTCTTCTAACAAATCAATCCCCAAGGCCCAAGCCCAACTACTTATGGATGTTATGTCACTGCAAACTAGCAAGTCTCTATTGGGCCAATTTCATCGTAACAAAGTTCAAAGGTAGCCCATCTGCTATTTTGATACCCAGATTTTACAGGTCCTCCCATTTTTACTCATCAAGGAAGGGCTTTTCCTATTGTACGTTTTGGGCTGCCCCTTTATTTCAATAGTAAGTTTTGTAAGAGACTGCCTTACATAAGTCATATTATGAAACGAATATTTTTATGGTGACGATTAATACTTAACTGTGAAGATTAATTATTTATTTAAGGGTGACTGTTATTATAGTCATATTTAAATGAACTATTAGTCACCCCTAAGTTTTAAAATCACTCTAAAGTATATCATTAGTCACTACAAAACCCAACTAAAAAAAAATATATAATTCTGAAAGAGTCCTCTCAAGATAAGTCTTGAATGAGACGGTCTCACCTAAGAATTTGCGTTTTTCTAATAATATCCTATTACATCGGCCTGTGGGCTTTAGCTTTTCCAAGGGTTGCTCATATATGCAATTCTGAACGGCTATGCTTTTTGTCTTTTCTTTCTTTATTATTTTTGCTTTTTTGATGTGGGTGTGTGTTTTTCATGTCCTTCAGTTCCAACGCCTTTAGACTTCAGATGTTTCATAATCAGCCACGAGTAGATATGATGATAACTAAACGCTGAACAATAACTTCTATACCGTCTATCAAAACACATAAAACACAAACGCAGACAATGGCAAGTGGTAACATACGTAGATGACCAAGAGATCAAAGTGCAAAATAATTAATAATAAGTTTTTAGAATTAGTTAATGATCACATCACATGAGCATTAAAAACAAATCCTGAATGAGCTACAGAGATGTGAACATGTTACCACCCTCATTTAGTCATTTTCATATGCCAAAACCTCCTTTAATTAATTCCAGTCCTTTGGCCAAATGAATGAGATGGACATCTCATTGACATTCCCCTTCAACTGATAACAACAACTACTACTTTCAGTATAGACCTCGTTTTCGTAGGGTCTGAGGAGATATAGATGTAGAAAGTCTCACCTCTACACACATGACTGCATATAGAGATACCGTTTTCAATAGACCCATATCAAAAAATTTAGGAAGATATTTAAATGTTGAAAATCGGTTGGTAATTAAAATAAGGTGGAGATTTTATTTGACCTTAAAGGCCTCACTCTATTTGCTCAATCATGGTACTAATTATAGTACTATTATGAATGTGCATCATGCAATTTTAAATATAGGCAAATCAAGTCGTCTTTGATTAAGCTTGTAAAAATTATGGATTATATCCATATGTAAGCAAGAGATAACTCTTAAGGGCGTCACAATGAAACTTCCATGGAAAAGTTTAAGCAGGTTTTACCACTTAGACAATGTTAAATAATATAAGATTTCATCATTATATTGGGGGGGGGGGGTTTACTCATGAGTTAGAAGCCTGTGTATTATGGAAATTAAATAGTGAAATATTCTAGTACAAGAAAACATGGAAGAGAGGGCAAAGGAATAAATGAAACGAAGTTGGTCCATTCTTTTAGTGGAATCCAAACATGTGTACATTTCTCTACCAAAATTAAAGGTACGTCAATTTCACTTAGTTTTTGTTAGATCCCTGCGTGATTTTACATATGAAAACATTCTTAACAATTTAGTACATGCTCATTTCAACGGTTAAATCTAGTGATCATGAACAGGAAGAAGCATCTATCAGCAATTAGTATTAGTATGAAAGAGATAATGATTAATATTGATTATTAGCCGTTAGCAGTGATATATAGTAGCGTAAACAAATTAATAACAATATGAAATTACTTGACATTAGAATTATATATATGAAGTAGCGGTTTGAAAAAATTGTTGATTTAACAATACTAAGGCGAACAAGTCTTTATGGGTGTCGAGGGGAGCATGTGGCAGGCACCAACTCCCTTTCACTGGGGCCTAGTGAGAGCATGTTTTTTTTCCCTAGGGAAGTAACAGGTGTGGAATGAAAAAAAATGAAAAAGAGTGAGAAGTTATGAAAAGGAATTGGAATGAATCAGATTTTTCTTACTGTAGTGAAAAAAAAGTACATTGAATAACATGGAATAGAAAGGAATAATATGAAATAAAACTTTTTTATTTAGAGAGAGTGAAAAGCACGGAAAGAAATATACGAAAGGATGATTTTTTTTCTTTATGAGCAGAAATTAATGCTAAAGAATAGAAAAAAATAATATGAAATGACATAAAATGAGATACAATTATTTACTAAGGCAAAGAATAGGCCCTAAATAGGAGATGGTGATGCGGTCTTATACGTTATATATAACTGATTGGAGCGTTAGCATTAGGACACAAAGGGCAATGGCTAAAGGGAGGGTACCCTACCCCTACGCTCTAGCCCTAGCCTAGTACTAGTAGGCTTAGTAGCCATACCCCCAATATGAAATGGACCCTGGTTAAAGTAGTTTCCCAATTTAGCAAATGGTCCACGTGTCTTAATGCTTGACGTTGATTTGTGTTCGCTCTAGGATGGCTATCACCATATCTGTCATTGTTCTACAGCTACTCTCTGGGGCCCACTATCGCAATTTGAAAAGCCCTACTCCCTCTCAGTCGCACTCAGCCCGTGTTGGTCCCGACCCATGTTCAAAGTAACACATTTTTGCATCCGGTATATGTAACGTTATCATTCATATACGTGCGTGCCCATTTAATTCACACTGGAAGTTTGTTATTATTGTTGTTATATAGGACTCTTCAAATAGGTCAGCATTTATTTTTTTAAAATAAGATCTTAAATTCAAGTTTCATAAATATAACAAATTTCATGATAAGAGAGTTCTACTATTTGAAAAATAATAATATCTCAAGCCTAATAAACAGAGGTCCGAAAAAGCCAAAAACCAAAAACATTCAATTCAATACTAGTTAAACAATTATATTGTATGATTGTGCAAATTCTTAAACTGTCTTTTTAAAGGACATTATTTAATCAATTAATCACCCGTATGACACACTTAATTGTGATCACATGACACACAAACAGGTAATGTTATCGACTAATGAAAGTCGGCTATCAAAAAAAGACATGTATATATGTGGACATGGGATCAATTTATCTCATAATGTTCATATAAAATAATCTCAACTATGACATGTTAAATTGTTAATCATCAATGCAGAGTCATTTAAATAAGATATATCTTTTTGACTCGCATTACATGAAGGATCATCTCTTATCTAAGATGTAAATGTGAAATAAAGACTGACATATGTGCACAAACAAAAAGAAGATTAATCTGACAATGTATCTATTACTAATAAGTACTCATTATAACCTCGTTAATTTAATAACGTTATCCTGGATTCAAATTTTCTTTTTAGATTCCGAATCATATGAACACGTATCCAAATTCTTTTATGTTTGGTGGTTCTCCGAATTCTTTGGAACGAACGAGAGCGTGCATTATAAATACAATTTCATCTGCTAAACCTTGAACCACACACAGATGAGAAATATGAGGAAAGGGATTCAATTCAATTCTGAAATGATTAGCATTCCTGCATAGACATATATGTATATGCATTTTGTGAATTGTGATCTTCTTAATTTTCTCTCTCCTCTTTTCAGGTGTGTGGCTAGATCATCAAGGTGGCAGCTGGGGTAGGAGTGTAGGGCTGTAATTAACAGCAAGAAGGCAAAATCTCAACAGCTCATCTCCATAAGAAAAAACAAAATAAAAATGAAATTGAAAACCCTAATCTTTGCATTTTGTCATAGGTCACTTGTATCAACTGCATGCCAAATTTGTGGCATCCAGTATTTCTACATTCATACAAGCAACTCGTTGTTGGGACAACACAAATTATATGAACTTCTATTTGTATGTGTACATGTATATAATATACCTGCCAAAATGTATATAATTATATATTGATGTCAATAACGGTCGAGTACACCCAATGACATTTTTTTTTATCCACGGAAATTACATCGGATTTTGACGGAAATTTAAATTTTCGACGGGTTTTCCGATGGAAATAATTTCCGTCGGAATCCAATGTAAATTCCGTCGGATAAAAATCGCATTTCCCAAGAAAAAAGCAGCTATGGTTTTTAATGCTTGGTCTTCTTCTTCATCTTCATTTCGCAACTAAGAGACAGAGAAATGAAGAGAGAGAAAGGGAGCAACGAGGAGAGAGAGAGAGAGGAGAGCTCCATTTTTCCCAGTGATTGGTGAAGGAGGTTGCCGTCGTTCATAATTCATTGGTAAGTTGATTATTTTTAGTTAATTTGTTGTTTAAAATTGAAAATTTTAAGTTAATTGGTGTTTTTTGTGGTGGTTGATTTGTTGTGAATGGGTTGATTTATTGTATATATTAATTTTTGGTAAGTATGTCAAATATATGTTTATTTTAGGTATGTTTGAATTTTTGTATGATTTGTTTGATTTGGTAAGTATGTTTATTTTATTTTTTGGTTAATAGTATTTTGTTTATTTTTTGGGCTTGTTTATTTAGATGAAATATGACATAAATAATTTATTTTGTGTTTGATTGTTAATTAGGTTTATTTTGATAAATTAAATAGTTACATTAAATTTATTTTTTTATAGTATATATGTTTAATTACATTTTTGTGTTTTAGTTTTTTGTGAAAATTTATTTTTGGAATATAGGAATATAAAATGTGAACTAAATATGAATATAATTTTTTTTTGCGGAATATGCGAAGAGAAAGTGATAATTAAATATATTTAATTAGTAATTATTGGTGTCATTAGTGAATGTAAAATTTATATTAAATAATTTAATCTTTAATTTAATTTTTAATGTACGTATTTTGATTTCGGTGAATAAAATAGTTATAATGGTTGCATGTAAGTAGTTATGGATGATGGAACAAAAATGTTATTCAAATTTTGGGTGCACAAGTAATTTTTGATTTAAATGGCCATATAATGAAAGGGAAATGTTTGTTTTGGAAAATGGTGTTAGTTTTGGTTTATTTGTTATGTATTTTGGATGGGCAAAAAAAGAAAAAATGTTGAACAATAAAAGAACTACAATTGTTCATGTTCCTGTCATAAGCTCGGCGTTGTTTTTTGTCGATTGAAACAAGTTTCTTTATTATCTTTACCTATAATTATTTATGTGCTTCAAAATTGTGTCAATATTCATAAATATGTTCATGTTCCTGTCACAATACTATCAATGTTTGCGATGCTGTATTTTGTGTCTATGCTGTTCTTATTTGTTAGATATCCGGAGCAAATGGTGGACGTGGTCGAAATCGAACCGTTAGAAGTGGTGCGAGTAGAGGAGCACCACAGCCGATCCCACAGAATGATCCAACTAAAAATAATGAAATAAACACCTTCAGTGGGATGTTTGGAGGATTCCTTAACCCAACTCATCTGTTAGAAAATTATTTTGGTAGTATGAACGAGCAATTATGTATGCAACCACCTTTGTTTAGTATGGGTATGCAGTCGCCTATCCAACCCAATAATCCTTACATCGGTGGCAATTCAGCTACTCCATTAGTTTATCAACAGTTTGGCACTATTAGCCCACATTACAACAGTAATCAGAGTGTTGGTCAGCCTAGAATGCCAAGCCATTCGGTCCAAAATGAAGGGGCATGAAGAGATAGACAAAATTCTACACCTGATAGTGAAGCTGCAAGCACAGAAAACAAATTTTATTTGCAACCCGATGGTGATACGTAAGTTCATTACAAATTTTCTTCATTGCTAATCATATTTTTTTTCATGCCTACAATAATTAATTTCAACGATTCTATTTTGTACTTAGTTTTGTTCCATACCAGGGCGTAGTTCAGAAAATTGTTGAAAGTTTTGGAGGTAAGTACTCACGTCCTTGGACCACGTGGCAGAAAGTTTCACAATCCCATCGAGACATATGGTTTAATGAGTTCAAGGTTCAGTTTCCGTACAATCAATTTGAATGTTGTCATTAAATGATTCGATATGTTTACTAATATACTTGAACTTTGTTACAGAAATACTACTACTGGCATCTAGACAATGAACTTCACATACGGCGCAACTTTGAGTTCAGAGGTGCAACTCAGCTTAAGGACATTCTTGAATATGCTATGAAGTACAACAAAAGGCCAAAGCGGTTACAACCTAGTGTTTGCAATGAGATGCTTAAGCATTGGAGTGAGGACGACAAGTTTAAATAGTTGAGCCAACAAAATAAAAAGAATAGATTGAGTGATCCAGAAGGTCTTGGTCCTTCGTTACATATATGTGGCACAATTTCGATTAGTGAAAGGAAGAGACGGCCGGTAAATAATGAGCTTATTAATAAGTGTATTTCCTATATTCTATGTGTGTGTGTGTGTGTGTGTGTGTGTGTGTGTGTGTGTGTGTGTGT
>JACYFF010003369.1:93114006-93134995 GCA_017589665.1 Selenicereus undatus | reverse complement strand
ATATATCCATGAAGTTTATTTGGTAAATAACCCGAAATAGGATTTCCCTGTTTTGTATTAATTAGGAATCTTATGGGAGAAGATTTGGGTCCCCTTAGTAGCAAGGATCTCGAATCGCTTGAGAGACAACTTGATATGTCACTAAAGCAAATCAGATCTACGAGGGTATAGTATTGATGACATCCTCAACTGCCCCATTAGTGAGTCATTCTTTTTACTTGAATGTGATAGTTTTGATTTGCAGACCCAATACATGCTGGATCAACTTGCTGAACTTCAAAGGAAGGTAAAAAATTAGTGGGATTTTCAGGAACTCAATCTACTGAGTACTTAGCACAGCTTCTGCTTCTAATTATCTTATGAGCTGAATTCAGTGACGTTTTTCTTGACACTGCAGGAACATGCACTTAATGAAGCAAACACAAGTCTTAAACAAAGGGTAATTAACTCGTGTTCTTCACTCACTACTACTCCTTGATGCAGCTAGCTTAATGTTCTGTCTCTTGTTTGAATGATTAATGTTCTTACGAAAAAACAGCCTCTCTGACATACTCTGATGGTTGTGTTCTAAAGAAAAGAGATGTATCTGATCACAAGTTTTGGGCATTTTGCCTTGGATTGATTATCCATGTATGTAGTTGATTGAAGCAAATCAAGCTGGATCTCTTCAATGGAACGGGCATGATGTTGACTATGGAAGGCAAACTTCTCAATCCCACAGCGACGCCTTCTTCCACCCTTTGGGGTGTGAACCAACCCTGCAAATTGGGTATGCAACACGATGCATATTGATGCAGCAAAAATAAAAAAATAAAAAAAATTTACATATATATAACTTGGGACGCACATACATGCTTACAGTACTGGTACATATTCCCTTGATTTTAACTTCTGTTTGTCCCTCTTGGAATTGGTTTCTCTTTTTTTGGAACGAGGTCGCCTACATTTAGATCTCTTGAAATCACGTGACATATATAGGATCCATATAGGATGTTATTATTGTCATATTTTTTTTGCTGAAATTTACCTGGGTTTCATGAATTCAGGAATTGCGGTTATGATCAGCAAGACCCAATGACTGTTGCAGCAACAGCGGGACCAAGCGTGAATAATTTCATGGCCGGTTGGCTTCCTTGATGTATCTGGCGACGCATTCGCCTTAGCCTTTGCCTTGGATGTTGCTCATAAAATTGGTTTGTGAGTGATTATCAAGCCTTAAAACCGCTTCCTTGCATAAATCACAACACCATGTGTATCACTAATGAATGTCGTTTCCCCCGTGATATGTACTTAATTGTCTGGGACTATTTGCACTTATATCTTGGATATTGTAACCCGCTTTGCCGGGGTCACAGTACTGATGAAACTGCTGTTGTTGTCGTCGTTAATCTTATTATTTGGATTCCATAAGCTTCATGTTGTACTCAACTGGTAGTATTATTGTGTAATCTCCCCTTCTAAATTAGGCTTTTGTACTATAAAACTGTATCAGTAATACATAAGGCCAGGGTACTCAGTAGTACTTGGCATGGCACTGTTCTTCCCCTCCCCACCCTCCCCCCTTCCTTCGTGACACTTTATATTCACTGTCGATCTGCTGAAGGCATTGATTGATACAATAACCTTATAAATCTGTGCCGTATGCTCGAAAATTTCATACATTATACATATTACAGAAAGTACCTGAGGCTGTAAATGGCATTTAATTTTCAAGTGCCTCAGAACTGCTTCTGTCGTTGTTGAATCCAGAAATTCTTGTTGAAGCCGTGCATGCGTGCAGCGTGCATGCATCTGATCTTGACTCGGCAGTCTTACTTGGGCCCGCCTCCATCCTTTATCTCAACTTGTTTATCTTATTGGGCCTGTTTGATTCGACTAGGAATAGCCCAACAGAAAATGCAGGCTTTTACACACACCTTTCGCCAACCTCAATTATTTGATCTGAAGAAGTTGAAGTGATTGCTTGACTAGTCTGTTCTATTTATTTTTTAAATATAGCACGGCTTGATTGTCGCCTAATCCCCAGCCCAACTAAATGTCAACAGATTAATACTTAATCAAAGATTAACTTAACCCTTGTTAAATCTTTAAAGATAATTCTATTCCTATTGCTACTTTCATTTGTTTAAGACTAATTCAATAATTTAGTTGCAGCATATATAGTTTAAAATGTATCTTTTTATCTATAATTGTTCATACAAATTATTGGAATTATATTATACATATTGTTGTAAAATATAAACAATTTACAATATATGAATAATTATAAATGTTCACCATATATATCATAATTATTTATTTAATATTTTAATAATGTACCTATAATATATCTATTTAAGCACGATGTGCACAAAAATAGACCTAGACAAGTAGATAGAAATTGTAAGATTATGGGCGACTCAATAGTCAATACGATGATACAATTAGATCACGTACACAGGATAAGGTCCACGTCAAGTGGGCCCCAAAGTGTGGACTTCTGAACCTCCACAATCATGAAACCGCTAACTGGCACGCGCCTTTTTCTTCGCGGGTGGGTTACTCCACCTCCACTTCCTCACGTTGCGTACAGATAATAACATAAATAAAAACAATGAAAATAAAAAAAGGATAATAAAACAAAAAAATAACGAATTATGCTTTTCCCTTTTGGCCCCTCCCCTGCTTCTTCCTCCTCAATCCTCATCATCAACAGATAATAAAACTCTGTTTTTCTCTATATCTCCCTCCTCTGCTGCTCTCTCAGAATCAGAATTCCTCTGTTCTCCAAACACAAACGGTCTTCTGTGTCCAATCACAGCGCTCCACCTGTACTGGTTTGGTTCAATTTCTCTCTCCTCTTTTTCTGATAAATCAATCCATTATCCAATTGCCTCGAATTTTGCAAGAGTCGAGTCCTCAATTTCAATCTCTTCCCTTTTCTCTCTCCCTAATTTTTCTTTTCGACCCCAAATTATCCTCGAACTCTAGGGTTTGGATAATTTTGGGGCTTTTCAATTTAATTCTTTTGTAGGGAGTTCGAGTTCCTATTCGGAATTCCACCTAAAAATGATGGCGACAACGCAAGATCATCATCATCATCATCATCATCAGCGCCAGCAATCTAGGGTTTTCTACGAGCTATCGTCTCTCGTACTCAACCTCCTCCGCTCCCCTCCCTCGCCGGAGATCCACTTCTCCGATCACATCGCGTCGTCGTCGTCGACGGAGGCTACGGCTTCGGCGCGGCGGGAAGCGGCGGCGGTGCCGCCGATTACGCCCGCTGGATTTGCGTCGTTGATGCTAGGGATTTCGCTGTCTCTGATGCTTTGTGGATCTGTCACTTTCTTCATCGGTTTCATGCTCTTTCCATGGGTTATCGGGCTGTTTATAGTGTTCTACTTTGTTGGCTTTGTTTCGAGCCTCTCTCTCCTTGGTCGTGCCTTCATTTGCTACGCTATTTCCCCTTCTTCGTCTCCGCGTTCCCCTAGGAAGGATATTCCAGGTATACTCCTCTAAATTCGATGTCTTTATTTGTTTTGTTTTCTGTTAATTACTTAATTTCATTTCAAATTACCTTCATTTGGTGATGAAAGTGGTAATTTTGACGAGTATTCAATAGAGGCTTAATCGCTGAAATTGAAAAAGGCACTGGCAAGAAGAAATTCTAGATTGGTTATTGCCATACTTTTGGGGGTTCAAATGACCCACGAAAGCAATACTATACAGTGGGGAGAAAGCTTTGTCTTAACCACTAGATGAAGAACTCATTGACACTATTGTCGTGATGCTGAAATTGGGTTGGATTTGCGGACAAGTGTATCTCATTATTAGTTCATTTGCGTATCAGCGTATGTGTCTTTCAATGTATTTGGGCGTGCTTGGTTTGATTTGACGCCTATATGTAGGGTTTTACTTGTGTTGGTGAGACAGGGCATGTTGACTTTGTATGATTATTGAATAAATATACGCTGATGTTATTTGTAAAATTTGTCGCTGATGGACATGTCCATCTTGTTTGTTAGTATTAGTATCCCGTCTAATTTTTTATTTTTGTTTTATTATATGGTAGAGAAACTCCGTGTTAAGACTTTGACAAAATTGGAACATTTCTTTTTATCATGCCTTAATTTTATTTAAGAGCTTAAGCATCCCACTTCCACCAACCGTGGATATATTTAGAGCATCTCTCTGCCTAATACATGTGAGATGAGGTAAATTTGCTTACATTTGTCTCTGTGGAGATGACGTTTCATTGGGTTCACACTGTTTTGTTGTTAATGAAAGAGGGAGAGGACTTCCTTCTAGCTTGGAGATTGCTTGTTAAACCAATTAGGACCTAATCACACAGTGGATATGTTGCCGTAGGAGGGTGAGGTTGGGTCAGTGCTCAGTACCCCAGTTGTTTTCATCTGGTATCATGATGACCTCAGAGTGATATTTGCATATATTTCAAAGTACCCTCGCCTCTCTTAATACAAGCAAGTCTAGTGATGAAGATTGAAAGGTTAATAGAGACGAACTAATGAGTTTGGATTCTTAGCAATCATCTAGTGTACGTTTGGAGGGCAAGAGCAATGAGTTTACACAAGCAAGGTTAAAACTTCTTGGAAACACAATTTTGTTGAATGCTGATTTGGATTTGTGTGCTGCTCCATGGAAAAGGAATTCTTATATTTGGGTTGAAATGATAAAAATATATTTGGTTCAAAATGATAAAAAAGTCATGGGTGGTGAGGGAAAGTCATGTTTTTGGTTTAGCATTTGGAGAAATACAATTGGATTGTAGGTGGACCGCAGGAAAAGAAAGGGGGGAGGGTTGATGTTGCAGCTCGTGTGTATCTGTCCTCATCCTCCACAAGAAGGATGCTTAACGGTCATCAGCAGAAGTGTTATTTTCTTTTTTCCATAAGCTCTCCTTTTGTAATGGCCCATGCTTTCCATTATCATTTTAGGCCTTTTGCAAATCGTGATTGGTTGGGGTTGAGCACAAGCTGTGTACATCTTCAGTTCCTAATAGCCCCTTTCTCTTTGATGATAATTGGCATACTCAAAATAGAAATCATGATCTATGATATTTAGCTTCATTACTGCTATTTTATGGGAGTGAATCCCTTTATATAGCTTCATTACTGTTCTTTTGTAGGAGTGAATCCCTTTATGAATTATGATGGCTGTTATCCTGTGTGTGACTGAGACAAGAAGGAAGTTATATTTTGCTCATTGTTAGCTTAGGTTGGACTTTCCCGTGGGTCAAATTTTCTTGTCTCTTAAATTTGTTTTTATGGTGTCATCTAGACTTCGATCTTTCGTGCCTCCACCCCTCAGGGATTATGAATTGCTAAATGCATGATGAGTGTTTCCCTCTTCAATGCCGCTCCCCCTCCCCCCAACAAAAAAAAACCCTCCTCTTTTCATCTGTCAGTGGATGTTTCTGACAATATTGTTGGGTGGACATAATTATTAAAATTTACATCCTCTAATCTTATATTGATACTCAATGCAGCATGGAAGCTTATGTGAAGCTTATGTAAAGAAGAAAGATTATTCGGATGGATATTACTGCTACAGCTGGGAAGATGGGGAACTAGTACTCTCAGCTCCTTCCTTCGATGTTCTGGAAGCCTTTTGAAGTTGCAGGGTAACTGAATTAAACAATGTTACTAGGATGTGTGAAAGCATGGCTTCTTCATTCGGTAGGAACGAGCGATTTCCTTGTAGGGTTTGGGAGTACTTACAGGCGCCTATGTCAAGGAATTCAACAGCTCATTTTATGCTTTTAACTGATACACTTCTCATATTATGACAATATTACTTTCTATGACAGCCCGAGTATGTAAATTAAGGCATGTCTGCATTGCTCTGTATGTTTGGCTTCATGATCCACAACTAGCTGATGAGATATGGAAGAGAAACGAGCAAATGGAATGAGAACTGAACATTGTGTTTCCCAAATGTAGGAAATATCATTTTCAGGTCTCTCTTAAAACTTCTGTTCATTAGCTTTAGTGTGTTTTGGCTCACGAAATGACGAGTTAGCTTTTTGGTTTGGTCCAAGTTTGTTGAAATCTCATTTCCTCATCCGTGTATTCATTGCATTCCAAATTCCAAGTCATGTGTCCAATGGCTTAGATTACGATGGAAATAGTGGAAATTACTAGTTAGATTTCCTAATATAATATATGCAAATTTCATAATGCAACTTCAATAGTTTGCTATATTTTTGGTCTATTTTCTACAAATATATTATGCACGAACTTCCCTTATTTGTGGGTGTGAATGGAACCGAAAGGTTGATGTATGCGGAATTCAAACATAGATTTATAGTAACAACTTTCGAAAATATTACCAATTTAGTTAACTAATATCTACACAAACTTCGGTATGTTTAATGGAAACTAATACTCCTTCCATACGAAATTGTTTCTTTGAATCTTGGTACTCAGAAAACGTAGATTTTGACATCATGTAACAACATTGGGAGGAGAAAGTGACCAGATAACCGTTTGACAATTTTTTTAACGAGGGAAGGCAAGGTTCATGCTCTCTTTCTAATGTACATCCTTGCATGCAATGTTTCATTAAGTCCAAAAATTTAAACAAGCAATTAAAGGGTTCCAAACGAAACATAAACAGGGGAAAGGAATCTCTCTTTGTTCTGCTCGAACTCCTGCAGTCTTATGAATAGAATCTGCTGTTTTGGAAATGTTATACTGTGCGTAAAATTACTCAATATCTTTGTGTAAGCGAACCGAATCACAGAAGCTGGTTTGCCCGAGAGGTTAAGGGGGAAGACTTAAGATCTTCTGCACATAAGTGCGCATGGGTTCGAACCCCATAGCCAGCAGTTTTCACTTTTTAACTCGAGTTTTTAGTGTATTGTTATTGTCTATAGTAGGTCAAAGCAATATTTGTGCATAGCTTCGTTGCTTGTCGATTTGATTTATTTATGTACGTAATGCATAATTTAGCAACCATTGTCGTTGTTCATAATATGGTATTATTTCATAAAAGCTACTTGAACCACTTCTTTTGATTAGTAAGTAATATATGATAGATTTGCTGCTAGATATATTCATTCACTGTTGCAAAAATGAACTTCTTGTTGGGAGGAAGAGGTGGGATATAAGTAAAGACATTATGAAGTAAGAAATTTCTATAAAAAAAAATAAAATTAAAATGCATTGTAATTTAAATGGTCATGATTTTTACTAGTCAAACATCGAGTGACAAAATAATTAACAATCCAGAACTAAAAAACTTGACATGCAAGCCAATAGCTCACAATCCATTGACCACATAAAAGAAGCAGATACAATAACAACGACAATACCCAATATGGATAGATTTGCCATATGATTAGGTAAAGCCAAAAATGAAAGAAAAGCTCAAGGAAGTGATAAACATGAAAATTGAAAGGTGAAGAAAGAGCAACCCAACCCAACCTAATTAACCCCAATACATGTGGATCCCAAGAGCAATCAGAAGGATGCAAATGAGGCCAAAATAGAGGAGAGAATGCACCAAAATGGAGGCTCCACCAGTCCTAAAACTGCCAAATTCAATGCATCTCTGCCCACCTGGCACCTGGAACAACAGCCCTGGTGAGAGAAGCACAAATAGGATTGTTGCCACAAACACTGGCGCCCAATCATGCCCATGGCTGTGCCCCATCCTCTCTCCCTCTTTCTCCCCTCTGATCTTGATTTGACTGATCAATTTGTGATGGTGATGATGATGATGATAATGATGGGGTGGAGTGGGGAGGAATTGAAGGGGTTTAAGTAATTAGTGGGAGAGAGAATTGAAGATCAGAGCAGTAGACTTTGGTTGGAAGAAAAGAAGATGTGTAAATTAGGAGGTGTTTGAGAACAAGTCACCTCTGAATTTGCATGTGATGGTGTAACGGGGAATAACTCGCTACTTGTGCCTCTGATTAATCAGTGATTAGTGGATAATCTCATCATCATGCATTTTCACAAAGTAGAGATTAGTGCTTTCCAATTTTATTAGGGAATTTGTTTTAATTTCCTACCCAAACCCACCTTTTTTTTTTTTACTAAAGATTGTCTTCAATAAGTAGTTGTATAAGTTTTATGTCTTTCTCATGAGTCATGAATACAACATAAGCATTACTTTTGCATAAATTCTATGTATATACAAATCTTTTATTCCTTAATGCCGTAGTTTTAAATATGTTTATACCTTTTTTTTTTTATCATAGTGATCAGTTAAGATAAATTGTTGGTTCGGGATCCTATTGCCTAGATAGTGAATGTATTTGTAATTTTGTCTACTCCTCAAATAAAGGAATAACTAAATTTGTTATTGGAAGCCAAATAAGATCACTGTGACCACTATGTTCACGGATGATTGAAATAATAAACTTAATATTTATTTTTAGTTTGAACCATTAATCCACTCCAATTTTTAAACATTCATATTTTTAGAACCTCTCTACCCAAAGTAGATTCGACAAACAGGTTGTTTGAAATGAGTAAGATTCAAATAACTGATATCTTAGTCCGGTTTTAATTCGTGTTGGTTTTTTTTTCATTTGAGTCAGATCATTTTTTATTCAAAATCGATTGATGTTTTATCTAATAGTGCTCTCTAACAAAGAAACCTGAGCCCATCCCGTAAGCCCATTATAATCCCATTTGTTGATAAGCCCATATTTTTCACATTGTTTCTTGTCTTTTCTTTGACCCATAAAAGATGCCTACATTATTAGCTAACTACTAGTATAGTCCATTTGGTTTTTGTCAGGATGTAACTTTTTGTTGAATAAATATCTTGGAGGAAATATCCTGCTTGCCCGTAATTTTCACGTTTCTAATCATATAAATAAATATTATTAATGCTAGTACTAGCCAGCTAGATGAACCTACCCCTAATCCACTTAACCCGGCACTAGAATGACTAAATTATAAAGAAGCTCCACTAAAGTATTGATATGGACAGTCGTGAATATGAGAGAGAGCATGAGATTGGATACGTGATTAATTAAATTATTAGGAGTTTAATCAAGAACATTGAAATTTAGTGGATGGAATAGTTGAGATATTATTTATTTCATTTACTCGGTAAAATGTGATGCATTGAAATTTAGATAAATTCAATTGGTAATTAAAAAAACTAAAAAAATTTAGTTCTAATTTAAGATATGAAAGATTGAAAAAGAATATATCTTGAAAATAAAAAATTAAAAATTAAAGTAACTACATTTTACGACTAAAGTATTTTGCAAACAAGTGATAATTCAGGGAGGCTAGAAGGCAAATGAAGTAGAAA
Organism: Selenicereus undatus; assembly: GCA_017589665.1. Taxonomy (NCBI): domain Eukaryota; kingdom Viridiplantae; phylum Streptophyta; class Magnoliopsida; order Caryophyllales; family Cactaceae; genus Selenicereus; species Selenicereus undatus. Next base: position 93,125,722 of record JACYFF010003369.1, on the reverse strand, counting down.
CAAGAGGCAAAATTTATATATCCGTGATTGGTAATGGAGTGTTGTGATAAATACTCCGTAAATTGCCAAATATATTTTTTTTTCTAATTTTTGAATTTCATTTTATATATATTAGAGTCGAACAATTGTTGTCGCATAAAAAATAATGCTCTCTATAAAGTATTTTCTTAATTCACAAAAACTCAAATTGATGACTTTACATATAATAAAGATCAAAATAGTTAAAGCACACTATATTGGCAAATATACATGTTGAAATTTGTTGAAACGAGGGCACAAGATTTGAAGCTTGAAATCAGACAAAATGAAATGTATGGTGTACACCTTTTTCTGCATTTCTTTTATGAACAAATTCAACCCCTGACAGCCCCTGCCACATTCAATCCCGCAGTCATCTCTGGATCCTCCCTACTTCCTCCTGCTTTCTCCATTGCTGCCCTTGCTCTCTCTTCTTTCTTTCTCTATGCACACAAATATCTCACGAGGCGGCTCCTCTCACTTGCATTGACTCACCTACAATTGGTCAACTCTGGCTTCTGTTGTGCAAAAGCCATGCTTCTGTTTGTTGTTACAGTTCAAATCAGATAGGTCTTGCTGTAGAATTTAAGGGTTTTGAGTCTCTTCTTTCCTGGGTTTTCATATTCTTACATAAACCATTAAAGGGCTTTCTTTGTTCTGCTGGGACTTCCCCAAATTAGTTCATCATCATGCAATCTGGTAAATGAACTCTCTTCTCTCTTTGTTATTTCTTATGGGATTGAGCAGTTTGTGGGAAACCTGTGGTTTGTGTGGTTCATTGATCCTTCATTCTCAATTGAATTTATCATCTGAGAATGAATTGGAGATGGGAAAGTGAGAAATGTTGATAGAAGTTGGAAAATGAATTGGAATAAAGATAAAATAAATGACATTGTGGGCAGTGTCTCTTTGCTTTGTTTATTTTCTCCCATTTCCCATTGCTTTCCCTGGTCTCAATGAAAGTCTTTAGGGACTAATGTGGTGGTTGATTTGTTGAAAATGGCGCCTTTTGGAACTCTGACCTGTTGTGTGCTTCTACCTTTGTATGATTAGTTGATGTTGTTTCTATCATCCAACAGTTCCAACTAGCTCTTTGAACTGCAACATTTAAAGGTTGAATTTTGGTGTAAATGGACAATTGCTATCGTATGATGAATCCTACTGAACTTTGGGGATTTAGTATTACTTGTAGGCATCTGGTGCTTAATCAATTACCAAAAGTTTGCTGGATGAGATGTCTTATATGCAGTCAATTGGTGGGGGCTTTTTCTTGCCCTCTAATAGTTTTTATTGTAAATTGCAGGCTTTGATATTAATCAACTGCTACAAGAAGCTCAGACACGCTGGTTAAAACCCCCAGAAGTGCTTTCCATTTTGCAGAATCATGAAAAGTATCACATAAACCAACATGCTCCTCAAAAGCCACCTAGTAAGTTCTGTATCTGCTCTGTGGCTGCTGCTAACTATCAGTATCCTTGGTGTCACTGACTTGGATTATTTTGATAGGTGGTGCTTTATTTCTATTCAATAAGCGAGTTCTTAGATTTTTCCGCAAAGATGGTCATAATTGGCGAAAAAAGAGGGATGGACGAAACGTAGGGGAAGCACATGAACGTCTCAAGGTTTGTTAGGGCCTTGTACTCTGATATTGGTTCTGATGTTAGTATAGTATGAGGAGTTGCATGGAATATCTGCTAGCACCAGGTAGTAACTAACCGATTATCAACATACTTAAGCTAGGTTGGTCTTGTCAGAAAAGAAGGAGTAGATTTTGAAAGTCCATGATAAGTATACCGTCAATGTTGGTCATGTAAGGACCATGTCATCCATCTCTTGTTGGTCCGCGGATATGATCTCTGAGATTAACAAACCTACCAACTGAGTTGTTTTATCTATCCTGTTGGGTTTCGTGGCCCTAAATCCAAGAATCGGCACGGTGGGACCGTGCTAGACAACATGGGCGTGTCAGGCCGAAGAAGCGGCGCGTCGAAAGGAGGCAAAAAACTGGCACGGGTTTGCCGTGCCATGTGGCACGGTCGTGCCACCATGGCACGGTCGTGTCGCGTCCTGTTTTGGGCGCGGGTTTTTGGCGGCTAGGGTTCTGTTCGGCATGCAATGTTCTTGACGGCTAGGGTTCTCTTCTAGGGGTAAAACCCTGGACTTCTAGACCCTATATAAAGAGGCTCTGCCTAGGATCTAAAATAATCCCTGAATCCCTAAACACATTGAGAGGTAGAGAGACTTTGAGACAGATTACAAGAGAAGTTGTAATTATGCTATTAGATCGAATCACTTGTTGTGATTGTGATCGTTTTGTACTCTCCCTGCTCATATAGTAGATTGATTGTGCTCGCCGTCGTCCGTGGTTTTTTTCCGCATTTGGTTTCCATGTAAATCTTGTGTGTCATTGTTTTGTTCTTATTATCGTTCTTTAAATTTCTGAATATTTGTTTCATCCTATTGCTTCCGCTATTAGTTTGCGCTAATTCCTAACATATCATTTATAAAATCTTCGTGTAACTTTTCTTGCATGGGGTCTGCTCGTATTGTTCTACCTTTCTTGTATGCATCCACATGGTAGCTCATTTCCGAGATTACAATTTAATTTTAAGCCAATTTGCTTGCCTTGTTTGATATGGTCTTATGGAATTTCATGTTTTGCTCTTCATCTTTTTAAAAAATTTTATCCTTAGCCTTTTTAGAACATTTTCTAGGTCTTTTGCCTCATGGCTTGTTAGCTGCAGATTACGTATGTGTCGACATCCTTGAACAACCTGCTAGCAAGGGGATCCACAATTAGTTGTTATCTTGTGCTTGGTAGTGTAATTTCGGTGCATAATGTAGTTTAAAACAAAGGGTAATTGGTTGACTCCCCCTTTTATAATCATTGTGTAATGTCTTCTTTTTAGCATAGAGGATAGTAACATATCCTAGCAATCCCCATATAGCATTCCAAATATCAAGATTTATGTTTAAGAAACACTATTAGATAGATTTTCCAAGTGATGAAGCAATAATTTGTTGGAAAGTGGAAGCTTTGTCTTCCTGAGCATGGGTTTCCTTTCATGAGCCGCAATTTTGATGTTTGATTTGAGTATCTTCTTGTTTGGGAACAGTTATTTGTCTGAGATCCAGAATCTTGAATGCCAGTTTGTATATGCTAGGTTGGAAATGCTGAAGCTTTGAATTGCTATTACGCACACGGAGAGGAGAATCCCAATTTTCAAAGGCGAAGCTACTGGATGCTGGATCCGTGAGTTCCAACTTAAATCCTTTGATGTGGTGATCTATTAATTACCTTTGATGTGATCTTGCTGGTATCATTGTGACTTATGGGACTAGAGATCTGTAGATACAAATGCAATGCCTTCCCCCCCCCCCCTTGAATTACTTTGTACCATAATGAGGTGGAAGTGCTAATTGAAGACTATGTACATAGTATAATGTTTTATTGTCTTCTTGGGCAGGGCATATGAGCACATTGTCCTTGTTCATTACAGAGATATTATGGAGGTACGTTGAGGGGGTATGGTTGGACTTTATTCAGATGCTAAAAAGCACTACTGAACCGGAGGCTCTGTCCATGTTGTGATTGAATTCATATCCTGCAGGGAAGTCCCAGTTCTGTATTCGCTGCGGAATTGTCACCAGGACCTTCTCCCGTATCCAGTCAGAGCCCCAGTGCGCATACTATTCAGAACCAAGACTCGTGTTCTTTGACCAACTTTCATGATTCATATCAGAGTCACTCAAGTCCAGGATCTACAGAGGTCAACTCAGATGCAGTCATGGGCAAAAGGATTGATTACTTTAATCACTCAAGTGGGGCTGAAAAGTTGGGTTTCTCCTCTGATATTGAGGTGAATCAGGCACTGCGAAGACTAGAGGTACAACTAAGCTTGGATGATGACAGCTTCAAAGAATACGGCCCACTTGATAATCAAGTTGGAAATGAAGATGAACACAGGATGCTTGATGATCTGTTCTACAGTGGATATGATGGAAGCTGTTCTATTTCTAGTGGTCTTTCATTGCAACAAGACTCAGGTACCTATGTGTTAGAGATCAAGGTTTGAAGGCGGTCTGTTTATGTTGTTACACTGATTAGTTTATGGCAGGAAAGCTGATTTTTTTTGGGTGGGGGGGGGGGGGGAGTAAGTTTGCTTAACTATAGACTTTGACACCACGACCATGCCACCACCTTACATTATGCATACAACCTTACTCCTAAACAGAGAGATTGTTCCCATTGGACCTGAGATTTAAGCTGGACTCATCGTTTACAACTCCATGGCCAAAGAAGTAAAGGATGCTGAGGCATTTTGAATATGTCTTTAACCAAAAAACATTTCCAAAGTGGTGGAAGCCCTTTAAGCCTCAGATTGCATAGCTACTGAATGTTATGTTCTGACAACCTCTTTGGTGCTTACAGCTTTTGAATTGGGGAATAGAGGGGTTAGAAATGTGGATTCTACGTCATCTTTGACTAAAATAGATGGCACCCCAGAGTCGTCCACAATGTTGCTTGGCGCTGGTCGTTGGTCTCAGGTAGATTCAACCTTGACGGTTGCCAAAGAGCAAAGATTTACTATTCATGAGATGTCTCCAGAATGGGGATTTTCCGGTGATTATACAAAGGTACATTCCGTGAGGCTTTGACAAATAACTTTACTGACAATTTGTCTTGTCAATGCCAAGTGTCTGCTCATTTTGAATGCCTTAATGCCACATGAAACATTTAGCCAAAGTCTTGTTATTGTGTTATTGACATTGTTATAATTTTTTTATGTAACCATGTGAAGATGGAAAGTTGATCATTTCAACGGTCGTCTTGTGTTGTGTGTGACTTAGTCCGCCGCCCCTTTTTGTGGGATTTGGAGGATGGATGATTTGATGTTTTGGAATTTTTGATCTTTCATTGGATATGGTGTTGCTGTAGACTGTTGTGATTTTGTTCATTTTTTAGAGTTCCTTTTCACTGTTTTCATAATCATCCCTGTGTTATAAGCTAGTTATGGGTCTGAACCTTGGTTCCACTTCTCGTGCAGGTTATTATTGTTGGATCTTTCTTATGTGACCCTGCAGATTGCGTGTGGCATTGTATGTTTGGCGAAATTGAAATTCCTCTACAATTCATCCAGAATGGTGTTTTTTGTTGTAATGCTCCTCCTCAGCCATCAGGGAAGGTAACCCTCTGCATTACTTCTGGGAATAGGGAGTCCTGCAGTGAGATTAGGGAGTTTGAGTACCGTGATAAGTACAGCTCCTCTACACATGGCAATAAAGAAAAAGGAGAAATTACTAAAAGTACAGAGGAGCTGCTGTTACTTGTCAGATTTGTGCAGATGCTTTTATCTAATGCATCTCTTCAACAAGGAGAAAACAACGGAGTGGCAGCAAGGAAACAAAACAATGATGACTATTCATGGGGTCAAATTATAGAAGCTCTCCTAGTTGGTGGTGGGACTACAACTGGCACCCTTGATTGGCTGTTGCAACAGCTTCTGAAAGACAAGTTACAGCAATGGCTTTCATCAAGATCCCTGAATTCAAACAGGGTGGACTGTTCCTTGTCCAAAAAGGAACAAGGAATTATACATATGGTTGCTGGATTGGGATACGAGTGGGCCTTGAACTCAATTTTGGCATGCCAGGTTGGCATAAACTTTCGTGATATTAATGGATGGACTGCTCTTCACTGGGCTGCACGATTTGGCAGGTAAAATTCTGAATATCATGCTCTTCTAGTCCTCTTGTTTTTTGAAATGGGCTTGAATTCTTAATTGCTTGACCAGCCATTTGGAATGAAAGGTTGACATCTACTTGCCTTCTTTTCATGAGGCCCTTTAACTGATAAAGTGAGTAATCGGAACTTCTAGAGCAATGGGGTTAGTTTGTTTAACTGCAGAGTTACAGTAGTGTGTTCATTACTTATTTTATTTATTTTGGGCTATATTAGGCTCTATACTTGGGACCTTAACAAAAAGCATCGCTTAAGTTTTGTGTGGGAATTAGTGGAAATATATAGTATTCCAAAGTTTGATTAATTAAGGTTGAGTGAGGGTAGGATTGATACATTATGCTTATGTTCTTACTGTTTTGGAAGAACTCTCTTTGGAACAAAGTAAAGAAGGATAGTGCCTCTTCAGGAGATTGAGGACTGAGAAGTATTTAGATCATAGTTATTATCTGAGCAAGGGTACTACGATCATGGCCATTGAACATGAATGTTATATGTAGCTTTCCCAAGTAATTGTAGCTTAATTACAAACATCTCACATACTTGGGATCCTAAGTGGGTGGCTCAAAGTTAAATGTACATGTATTGAGAATTGAGGCTTGTAATTATGGATGGGACTTGTATGTATTTGCCTATTTGGAATTTTGATTAATTTGGTTAGACCTGTGTCTGTATGAATCTAAGACCTTGGTTAAGCTTTTCCTTAGGCTTTTTATCGGTACTTAAGTACAACTATGGCCTCTATAACTCTTGACATAAATGGTTCTTTTGGGGAAGCTTATTCAAATATACAGAAACTGAAAACTACAATAACGACTCCTCCTCCTCCTAGTGTGGTTCCCGCTTTTGCGTGGTCTGAGGAGATTCAGATGTAGGTGGTCTTACCTCTGCATGCATCACTACCAGTAGAGAAACCGATCTCGAGAGAAGGATACAGAAACTGACAGGGAAACTTAATTCTCAGCAATTAAGATGAATCAAAGAGGCTGTGGCTCCCTTTTTTCTGGATTTAAGCTTTTCAAAGTTTCTTGCCTGCTTCTGGATGATCATAGTCATACTCCCACCATGTTTTCAGAACTTACTGGGGCAACAGGCTGACTTATTCTGAGGGAAATCGACCTTTTGAGGCACTCTGTGCTAATTTGACAATTCATTATCAATTGAGTGTTGAACCTGGTCTTAGAGTTATACTGCTCTTAAGTCTTTCTTTTGACTTTTTAGGGTGTGTTAAGGTTCATAGCCCTAGTTCGACAGCTTCCATCTGAAGGCTGTATGGAATAGTCTGGAATGGAAGAATATATCATTACTTCTGAGGATGTGTTAAGAGCAAATGCAGCACACTATCGAATATATCATTTATCAAGTTGGGGAGGTCCATACATCTTCGCATATCTCGTAAACTCACTTTCCTTTTAGGCACTTCAGTGTTCTGAGTATTCATGCCTTTCAAGAACAGTCATAATCCAAGAGTAGGAATGTTATTTCATGGCATAATATTGCGTCTTTTCTTTAACAGGGAAAAAATGGTTGCAGCTCTTATTGCTTCAGGAGCATCAGCTGTGGCAGTGACTGATCCCAGTTCACAAGATCCTGTTGGTAGAATGCCAGCATACATTGCTGCAGCAAACGGGCACAAGGGACTTGCTGCCTATCTGTCAGAAGTGGCACTAACTACCCATCTCTCATCTCTCAAGCTGGAGGAAAATGAGCTTTCTAAAGGGTTTGTTGATGTGGAAGCAGAATCAGCTATAAACAACATTCAAAAGGACAGTTTTAACTCAACTGAGGATCAACTTTCGTTGAAACATTCCTTGGGAGCAGTTAGAAATGCAGCACACGCTGCTGCACGTATCCAAGCTGCATTTCGTGCACATTCTTTCAGAAAGAGGCAGCAGACAGAAGCAGCTACTGCAGCTGCAGCTGCTTCTTGTGTAGATGAGTACGGCTTCACCCCAAATGATATTCAAGGTCTTTCAGCTGCTTCAAAGATGGCATTTCGGAATTTGTATGATCACAATAAAGCTGCATTATCTATTCAGAAAAATTACCGAAGTTGGAAAGGTAGAAAAGACTTCTTGACACTACGCCAGAAAGTAGTGAAGATACAGGTATACATGTCTCTGTCATTCTTGCCATGTTTTTTCAGTTCTTAGTAACTTGTTGCTATAGTCCCATATGAAAGTTTGTCTTTCTTCATACCAACTCTTCTCCTCTTACTGATCTTCTCTCACTTTTTGCCCTTCAATTCTTGCACGTGTTATCTCTCCCACCCCTGGATTTCTCGATAATTCTTCAATGTTACTGACTTTCTTAGGAGTGAAGTCTGTACAATGGTGGTATCTATCATGGTTGTTTCTGGATTTTATGACCTTGTAGCTATTGTGCTTCCATCACAATGCTTCATTAATCTATCTATCGGTTTTGGTTTAATGGGAAGGATGGAAGCTATGGCAGCCTTTTCCGTTTATCTTGATGCATATTTGGCAAGGGATTCATGTTCTCTTCACTTTTCTCTTGTTGGCAGGCTCATGTGAGAGGCTATCAGGTTAGAAAGAAGCACATCTGCTGGGCAGTTGGTATTCTAGACAAAGCTGTGTTACGATGGCGCCGTAAAGGAGCAGGCTTGCGAGGATATAAGCCCGAGTCAGATAGTATGAACGAAGAAGAAAAGGATGAGGACATTGTGAAGGCATTCCGCAAAGAGAGAGTCAATGCTGCTATCGATGAAGCTGTCTCAACAGTGCTATCCATGGTCGATTCTCCAGAAGCACGTCAGCAATATAATCGCATGCTTGGAAAATACCAAGAAGCTAAGGTAACTATACTTCAAAACTCAATATGCTATCCAACACTTCTACTCGATCTCGTCGATGCAAGTAGTGAAGTGGAGATTTCATCAGTTAAGCGTATGATCAACTTTCCATAGATGGGATTAATGTGCAGTTTTAATGATGCCAGAGCCCAGTAGTTTGGGGGATTTGTTGAGTACTGACCACACTAAATGAATACTTGGAAGTTCTGCATAGCTAGGATGTGCACAGGCGTTCCCCCTGAGTTGAAAAGACTTTTCGTTGGTCTTCGTATTTCAAAGCGTTTTATCTTGTACTCATCACCAAAAGACATACAGGACAATTCAGCAGGCATTTTGCTTCAGTCCACTATGATCTAAAGTTTAAAACTTTTTGTGATCCCCTTAGATGTTGGAATTTGGAAAGCGGACAGCCATAATAGTATCACTGTCACAAAGACATGCATGAGGAGGCCATCGACTGATTTTTGTATCATTGTAAGGTTCTTTGAATTTTTCTTGAAGACCTCTGCATTGATTGTATTGCAGGCTGAGCTTCAGGGTCTAACAAGTCAAGCAGCAACAACTTTATCCCAAGGCATGAATGACAGTGATGTCCTCTGGTTCCCTTGAAACCCTTGGCTCATTATTCTAACTTGTACACTGGCTGTGAAAGTTGAAGCCAGTGAAACTTGCTTAGGAACTATCTTGGATTCATTTGTAGTGGCAGGTCAAATTTACATATAACAAAAGTTTGTGTAATCTTGATGTAAATTACTTGTAAATAGTTCATGTTTATTAATACATAACTTAAGGACCCATATGATGTATGGGAAGTCTCATAAGCTTTTTAATTGTAGTTGTTTGTAGTTTAATTGATAGTAAGAATATCATAATAAGAATGTGTTAAAAGAAAAGATACTCTTACCACAAAAAGAAATTGTTAAAGACTCACTTCGATTCTCGTACGTTGAAAATTGAAAAAAGCAAGTTAGTTTTTACGTATTACAATAATAATATGTATTAAAGGTGCAGACCGTAAATTTTTACGGACCAATCAAGAGCCGCCACGTGGAAGAAATAAACACTTTTATTGTGGTCAATCACAGCATGCCACGTGTTAAATTAGTTACAATATTTCATTAAATTAAATATTTAACGGAAATTTATTATGGCCAATTAAAAAGTGTCACGTGGCATAAATGATGCAGAAAATAAATGATTATTCCTTTTAATAGAGACGAGAAGGAAAACCTCGACTCCGACTTCTCTATAAAAAGGGAGTGAACTCCCTCATTCAAGGGTCGGCATTTTAGAAGAACTCTCAAGAGCTTAAGAATTTTCTCTGGCAAAAGACAACAAGCACTCCAAACACGTGCCGTCTACGCGTGGGGATTAAACTCATATCTTGATAGAGATTAAACCTCTTAGGCTCTCTCACAAGATCAAATTCGTTCAAGCATAGCCAAAGAGATTGGATAAGAGGATTTATTATACTTGTTCTTGTAACAATTATACAAAGATTGAACCCATTCTTTGATATAAATATAAAAATTCACTTTGTTGCTCAATTTCTTGTCTAATTGATTGCAGGCTCGAAATTTGTGTTTACAAATTTGGCACGCCCGGTGGGACATTCTCTGCCTCTAATCTCTTTCTCGAAACCACAAACTCTACATTCCCTCGAAGACGACATGGTCCCAAAGAACGCCATCCCTCAACCTTCAAGGAAAGTTGTGCAATCCACATCTCAGGGATCAACAACCGCTAGCATTACGTCTAGCGGGTTATGACTCGAAGCATGGCAAAAGCTGCTGTTGTGATTGCCATAAAACAATCAGTTGGGACTGTCCCGTCGTAGTCTCGCAAAATCCCAAGTCTTGACTCCAACCTGCCTAAAGGAGTCAACAAAGTCACTTCGCATCCTTTGAAACAAAGATCTGTTGCTGGCTTCAAAATGCATCAAACAAATCCTCAAGGGATGGATGAGCTCCAAACTCAGGCAAGCCCCGCCTTCCAACCTTTCGGTGAAGAATCCACTAACAAAAGCTCTAGCAGTGAAGATTCTGACAAAGAGTCCAATCACAACAAGGAGTCTGACGATGAGCCCAATCCAAAGAATGATTCAATGTCAATTGAGCAAATTCAAAACTTGATAGCGGATGCGATAAAGACTCATCTACAAGGATGTTCTCACAGAACTCATCGTTACAGTAAGCCTTATACGAAAAGGATTGATGCACTGCGGATGCCTCAGGGATTCCAACCTCCAAAATTTCATCAATTTGATGGCAAAGGGAACCCGAAGCAGCATATAGTGCACTTCTTCGAGACTTGCAGTAACGCTGGCACGAGTGGTGACCTCTTAGTAAAGCAATTTGTGCGATCTCTTAAAGGTCTTGCATTTGACTGGTATGCAGATCTTGCTTCTACATCCATCGATAGTTGGGGGCAAATGGAAAATGAATTCTTGAATCGCTTCCATAGCACACGCTGTGTGGTCAGCATAAGTGAATTGACTAATACTAGGCAAGTGGATAAAGAGCAAGTCGTAGATTATATCAATCGTTGGCATGCCCTCTCGTTGAAGTGCAAGGATCACTTGCTTGAATCTTCTGCTGTTGAGATGTGTGCTCAAGAAATGGAGTGGGATATCTTATGCGCTTTGCTGGTAAACAAGCCCAAGACTTTCAAAGAATTAGCAACACGAGCTCATGATATGGAACTTACAATCGCCTACTATGGTGGACAAGTCGATGATGGTGAATTAATGGCATCGTCAAGAAATAGAGGCTCCATGCTAAGAGATTCTGAAAAGAACGAACATTCTTATTTTGAGTATGATGCACCAAAAATGCTTGACAAACTTCTTGGAAAAGAACTTATAGAACTCCCAGAGTCAAGGCGTCCTGAAGAAATTGGAAGAACTAATGACCCCAACTATTGCAAGTATCACAGGATCATCAGTCATCCTATAGAGAAGTGCAAGGCATTCGGGGGACAAGTCTGCAACTTACAAATGAAGGAAAGATCACATTAGACGAAGAAGACATTGAAGAATCTGATCGATCATTTATTAGGATCATATTGAAAAAATGCTTTGCAAGACTCTTGAGTCTCCCAAAATTCAAGACTCACAAGTCATCAAAGACAAAGACTCTCAAGTCATC
>JACYFF010003369.1:93093879-93113996 GCA_017589665.1 Selenicereus undatus | reverse complement strand
TCCAAAGTTCAAGACTCACAAGTCTCCCCAATTAAAGACTCTCAAGTTATCAAAATTAAAGACTCTTAAGTCTCCCAAGTTCAAGACTTACAAATCATCGAAGTCATTAACATTAAATACTCTTAAGTCTCCCAAGTTCAAGACTCAGAAGTCATCAAAAACAAAAACTCTCAAGTCATCAAAATTGAAGACAACTAAGTCTCCCAGATTCAAGACTCTCAAGACTCCAAGTCATCGAAGATAAAGACTCCTAAGTCTTCAAAGTTCAAGATGCCAAAGTCATAGAAATCAATCCAAAGCAAGACTTCTAAGTCTCCAAAGGTAAAGACTCTAAAGTCATAGGAGTTTAGAACTATCAAGTTATCAAAAGCTTAAGACTGCTAAGTCTTTGAAGTTTAAGAAGGGCCTAAGTCTTCAAAGTTCAAGACCCACAAATCATCAAAGTTGACTGTCAAGTCGTGGAGCAAACATTTATGTTATTTAAGCAAACGTTAAATTGTCACAAAAGTGTTGTAGATTCTTGGAACTCATTCAAATTGGGGGCAATGGTGACATATGTCTTTTCCTTTAACTTGGATATAATAACGCTAGAGCCTCCTTGTTCAAGATGTCCACCTCCTCCTCGAGTTAGCATCAATGACAACATAGGTTTCCTCCTTCATGTCGGCAACGCAGGGCTCTTCCCTCAAGTTGGTAGAAACATCACCATAACCTCCTCATTCGTGTTGTCAACGTACGCCCCCTTTGAGTTGGTGGCGACAACAACGTGACCTCCATCTTTATAATAGGGAAAGTCACCTCCAGGCGGATTCGTACAGGTAAGCCATCCAATGGTCAGAAAAATAGGAAAAGCCACTCAAGGTGGACCTATTAAAAAAAAAAAAACAAAAACAAAAAACTTTCATATGGTAAGTCATACAGAAATGATCCATTTTGTCAAAAGTTTTAAGCATCTGACATTTCAAATGACAAACCTGCACACAAAAAAAAAGGAGGATTTTTGCTTTTAGGAAAATTCAAGGTTTACCCGTTGATGCACCCAAAAGGGCTAAAGATTCAAAGGTTAGCCGATAATCAAGTCAAATTCGCCTTTGGAGGATTTTTACTTTTGGAGGATTCAAGATTAACCTGTTGATGTACCTAAAAGGGTTAGACATTCAAAGATTAACCGATGATCAAGTCAAATTCGCCTTTGGAGGATTTGCACCTTTGGAGGATTCGAGGTTAACCCATTGATGTACCCAAAAGGGTTAGACATTCAAAAGTTAATCGATAATCCAGTCAAATTGGTCTTCGGATGATTTTCGCCTTAGGAGGAAATTCACGGTTAACCCGTTGATGTACCCAAAAGGGTTAGACATTCAAAGGTTAACCGACATCAAGTCAAATTCGCCTCTTGAGCACTTTCACCTTCGGAAGATCGCCTTAGGAGGAAATTCATGGTTAACCCGTTGATGTACCCAAAATGGTTAAACATTCAAAGGTTAACCGATGCTAAAACAAATTCGCCTCTTGAGAATTTTCGCCTTTGGGAAGTTCGCCTTAGGAGGATTCAAGGTTAACCCGTTGATGCACCCAAAAGGGTTAAGCATTCAAAGGCTAACCAATATTAAATCAAATTCACCTCTTGAGAATTTTCGCCTTTTGGGAAGTTCGCCTTAGAGAGGATTCAAGGTTAACCCGTTGATGCACCCAAAAGGTTTAAGCGTTCAAAAGTTAACCGATATTAAATCAAATTCACCTCTTGATAATTTTCGCCTTTGGGAAGTTCGCCTAAGGAGGATTCAAGGTTAATCCGTTGATGCACTCAAAAGGGTTAAGCATTCAAAGGTTAACCGATATTAAATCAAATTCACCTCTTGAGAATTTTCGTCTTTTGGGAAGTTCGCCTTAGAGAGGATTCAAGGTTAACCCGTTGATGCACCCAAAAGGGTTAAACATTCAAAGGTTAACCGATATTAAATCAAATTCACCTCTTGATAATTTTCGCCTTTTGGGAAGTTCGCCTTAGAGGATTCAAGGTTAACCCGTTGATGCACCCAAAAGGGTTAAGCATTCAAAGGTTAACCGATATCAAATCAAATTCGCCTCTTGAGAATTTTCGCCTTAGAAGGATTCAAGGTTAATCCGTTGATGCACCCAAAAGGATTATACACATTCAAAGGTTAACCACAATAAATTATAGCCTAAATTTGCACCCAAAAAAAAAAGCACCAAACGGATGGCGTGAAACAGCAGGCAGAAGAACAGCAATGTTAAACACCAAGCAATGTGAAATAGCAGCAAAAAAAAAGAGAGAAAAAAAAACAAAAAAAAAAACAAAGAAGAAGAAACGCACAAGAACCGGGGAGAAGTGAAGGCAAACACAATTACTTTCAAGTGTTGCTGCTTTAAGCTGTTTGCAAGGAAATGCTTCCACTACTGAATGTTGCTTCTGTTTTATGCCCCAATATTTCTCAAGATTTCGGGTTGCAGGCTACCCAAACGAGAAGAACTCCCAGAGAAAGAGAGAGAAATGGGAAAGAGAGATAAAAGGCTTGAGTCTTGTAAAAAGAAAAAAATATACAAGATGTGTTCTTCAAATTAAGGAAATAGGTATTAATTTCGTTAGCAAATCTTCATATTTGGGGCAAGAGAAATAAATATTGTGAAGATTGCATCCTACAAAATCACACCAAATATTATGCAGAGCCTACTAGAAAAAAAATCGAGACGTCAGTCACGCTTAAACACTAAAGTTGTTTACGTGACCTAGTCTCGAGGGGGCATTTGTAGACCGTAAATTTTTACGGACCAATCAAGGGCCGCCACGTGGAAGAAATAAGCACTTTTATTGTGGCCAATCACAGCACGTCATGTGTTAAATTAGTTACGATATTTCATTAAATTAAATATTTAACGGAAATGTATTGTGGCCAATTAAAAAGTGCCACGTAGCATAAATGATGTAGAAAAAAATGATTATTTCTTTTAATAGAGACGATAAGGAAAGCCCCGACTCCGACTTCTCTATAAAAAGGGAGTGAACCCCCTCATTCAAGGGTCGGTATTTTAGAAGAACTCTCAAGAGTTTAAGATTTTTCTCTGGCAGAAGACAACAAACGCTACAAACACATGCCGTCTATGCACGGGGATTAAACTCATATCTTGATAGAGATTAAGTCTCTTAGGTCCTCTCACAAGATCAAATTCGTTCAAGCATACCCAAGGAGATTGAATCAGAGGATTTATTATACTTGTTCTTGTAACAATTATACAGAGATTGAACCCATTCTTTGATATAAATATAAAAATTCACTTTGTTGCTCAATTTCTTGTCTAATTGATTGCGGGCTCGAAATTTGTGTTTTCAAAAGGTATATAATCTTACCACTGTTAATTGTTAATACTGATTTAGAATCTTGTGTTTCGAAATCGAAATCAAATTGGTGTCTTTTGATAATAAATTTTGGTGCTATTTTCATGTATATGTAACTACTGTTACTAAGATTGTATTATATCTAATATCTCTAATATTTCATATTTATATTTATGTTTATATTCAAATACATAAGAAAAGATAATAATGATGAAATTTTATAGGAGTGACATGCCTCAAAAATGAAGGGGATTTGTTTTGTTTTAATATATGTACAGATACCAAGTGTGTTTATGGCTCAAATGCGGGTTAGCCATGCCTAACAACTAACTAATACAGGTAGCATAAGGGTCTGCTCTTTTCGTGAGTAAATTAGGATGGATAAAAAGGTGAACTGCGTTGAATTTTTTAATGTGATAAATTGAACTTGATTAAAACAGTGAAAGTGGGTTCAAGTAGATTAAAGTAGGTTGAGGTGAGTATTTTGAAATTTACCCACGAAAAGAACAGGCCCTAAGTGTAAGCATTTGTGGATTGTGTTTGTTTTGAGAGGGTTGGACCGTTCGCATGGACATAAATTCTCAGTGTATGACATGAGTTGTGCCGATATTTGATGTCCTAATTTAATACTCAAATCATTCTCAAATATTTTAAAGACATGTTAGGATCAGTTTTTTTACAGATAATAATTTCTGTAAAAATAATTATTTATATCTGAATTTTTCTAAACTCTGCACACGTAAAAATGCAGAACTCATTCTATGGAAGGAGTTGTCGGAGTCAAGAGTCAAAACGTTGAGGTCTCTCCCCCCGCCCCCCCAAAATAGAACCCTTTATTGTATTTTATTTTTTTTCTAATCTTTTAAAAATAGTCAAGAGTAAAGACCGACTTGACAACGCCAGCTGCCCAATTCCAATTCCAATTCCGATTCCGATTCTGCTTTCGACTCTTCACTTTCTTGACGTAAAATAAAATAAAGTAAAACATTTAGAATTTATTCGGTGGAAGCAAATCAAATCAAATCAGGGTGAACCAGAAATGGAAACTGCAAGCAACAAAGTAGAACTGATACAGAACACCATTCAACAACTCATCGAATCCAACCAACCTGATTCCTCTTTCACTGATCATCATCATCATGTTGATGATGGCAATGATACCCATCTCCTCACCCAATTGCTTTCTCAGGTAAAAAGGAAATTTTGATAAGAAAATCATGGTTTATGGGATTCATGTTATGATGGGATGGTTTGCATTTTGCTGAATATTATTTGGTGAATTTAATCTTCTGAAAACGTCTAGTTTTTTCTATGAGTTGATAGTTGGAAAACTGGGTATTTCTAATTACCCTTTTTTCAGTTCCATTGATTGTCCTGTTTGCATAGTATGATCAGTTTGCTCCAGTAGAACTTAGAAAGGCGAGCTTTCAGGAACACTCCAGGATTTTACTGTTTTTTTCGTGGATTCTGTGGTTAGGATGTGATTACAGAAACAAAGTGGTTGCATTTGATTCAGAATTGGGATTTTCCTGAGGATAAGATGAAGGAAAGAGGGGAAGTTTAGGTATATTTGGCAATTATGAGGTGTTGTGGATCCATTTATCTAGTTTGTAAACTTATACTCTTGATGATGTTAAATGGTTGGGAGTGACTTGTACCGATAGTTGATCTTAGTGTGTAAGCATGTCATTGTAGATGCTACTCATTAATAAGTAATAACCTTGTATAATACAAGGAAATGTACTTTTATTAGAGCTTCTTGCATTCTGGAGATGAGTGGGAACACGTTTTGAGGCTTTGCATGGATGTCAGCTTGCTTAAGTAAAGTCTCCCGGAGTTGGTATGATGAACCTTCGATCAACTCCTTAAGTTAGATTTTGTGTTTCTTTACAGACCGAGAAATACACATAACACACCACGAGCCTTACTTTTGGGGGGCACCACTGAACTATTGTGTATGACATATAGCTTCTAATACCCTGGAGGGGATAGGTTACCTTAATTTGTAGCTAATGGTGATGAACGATAAACCTTGGCAGAAAGCTCTGAAAAGTTCTGATGCCAAAAGGCTCAACATAAGTTGCTTTACTGTCAAATTGTTCAGTTAGATGGCTGGGCGTACAATACATGTTTTTATGAAGATTGAAAATTATTCGATGTTGTTTTTTTATGAATGGCGGCATTCATACTAGGTGGTGTTCTTATTGTTGATTAGGTGGAATCTCTGCAAGAGGATGGCAGTGTCAAATCCCTAAAAGAGGATGGCAGTGTCAAGCTATCTGAACAACCATCAGTCGAACTGAATCAAGTGCCCTCAGATATAGCTGATGAAGCAGAAATGAACAGCAGAGGAGAAACCAACACATCTGGTGGCGATGCTGAGGACAGAGAAGATGTAGTTAAAGAACTGAAAAAGTTGAAGAAGCAGAATAGAACTACCAATTTCTTGCTTTCAGCCCTTATCATAGTCACTGTTGGATGGCAAATTTCTGAGATCTCCCTCCTGTGGAAACTGAAAGAGCACCTGACCCACCCGTTCAGATCTTTAGGTAGCATGGTTACTGGGGTGTTCAGACATCCTAAGGCTCATGATGACAAAGAGTCACCTACGCAGCAAAATGGAATAAGAGGCTTGATTAATCCTAGTGGATGAACTTGTTCGGTTTGGTTTCTGTTCGGAAATCTTCTCCTGTATGTATATTCAAAGAGCTCTTCATCAAGCTGCTTGTATTTTAGGCTTTGTCTTCTGGAGTTCTATTCTTGTTAGTCTCCTCTTTTATTATGCAATTGTGTGAGGGTGCATCAAATGCCTATTTACCTGTCCAAGCTACAAAGATGGTCAATTTGAAGTGGAATATCGGCTCAGGGCACGAGCTTTTGTATGCAAATTCTGAGTGGAACCATCTCGTATGAGAGTTACGGTCATACGAACTTTGTGAGGCAGTTTCTGAAGGTTTTGAAATAACTAATAATTTTTAATAAAGTAAAATATTATTAATTCAAAAGTGACTAATAATTCATCTAATTAGTGATTCTTTTAACTTTTGATCTTGGGGGGTTGGGGGGTAGCCTTTGGAGAGTGGGGATGATGAATTGGTGATGCCCTCTCTTTTCCTCGCGAAGAACTTCATCACTACATTATTGGATAAATCTTTTGATTTCTTAGAACAACGTTCAAAACGTTACGAGGACAGAAAACCATAGTGACTAATAATTCAGCGCTGAAAAACATTATTTCGATAAATCTCACAGAAACATTCAAAGCAGTCTTAATGTTCTTAAAGGAAGGGGGGGAGGGGCCACAGACTTGCCAAGACATGGGAAATCTATCGTGAAACATTCACCGACACTATGAACTAACAGTTGACTGATGTACAAGTGAGAGATTATATTACACTCACAGACTAGCTCTCTAAGGACATAAAACGATTATGCTGAACTACTTTACCTACGTTACCTATTTCCCTTCTCTTCAACAAAAACAATGAGCCAAGGGTACATAACTACATATGTTGAACCGGATTTTCCATGTTTTTATTCGGTAAATGATATACAAGAAGCATTCTTTACAAAGCTAAAATCTATGATACATACAGTTGCTGCCTGAACAAGGCCACTGACCTGACCCCATCACTTCAATCCGCCCTTCGACTGTGTTCCAGAAATGGGCCAGTACCCACTCACATAAACTATCGAAAGTCACCAATCAAATATGACGATGTGCAAAATCGATCTTCTTCTGCAACAAGCCACAATAAAGCAATAAGGCCACAGTAAAAGATAACCACCTTCTGTTCATCTTAAGAGTTTCAGGGCATATTGCCATTTCATGAAAATTTCGTTCTTCTCTCTCGAGTGTCTGGGATTTACTGAAAATTTCCAGAGGGAACAAAATGAAGATAACCAACAAGTTCGGACAAAGACCTCGCAAGGCTTTGAGATAAAGGCATCTCTTCTTTTTTTTCTTATTTTCCCCGGTGAGGGGGGAAGGGGGAGGATGATGTGATGGAAAGCTTACTTATATGCAAAATAGAAGCCGCTTATGAGGTCTGAAGCATCCAGTCAGCAAGTAGCTTGCGCTCGTGCCATCTGGAAATCCTTCAAGAACAAGGAGCCCAATCATCCTGGGAAGAACTTGCAGGGAAAAAGCGTGAGACTTCCCGATAAAGTTGTACGGCTTCGAATGGCTTAGAGACATATCCGTTCATTCCACACTTAGTGCATTCCTCCTGAGTTGCCTGGATAACATCTGCGGTCATTGCCAGTATGGGAACATGCCAATCTGGTTTGCTATAATAGTCATCGCCTGATATTTCACCACGCAGGATAAGATCGTTGATGCTACGCTCTCTTTCACGTATTTTCCTCGTAGCTTCAAATCTGCAGAAAGAGATTCAGTAGCTCATTTCAGGGGCACAGAAGACAGGTATAACATCACACTTCAAAAGACAAGAGAGAAGTATAGCAAGCAAACATGGCTTCTAAAATTTTAATCTTCGCTAAGGTCAACAAGATTCTAATCTCCACACATTCATCTCCCATACCCTACCCAGGCGAAACCCATATGAGGGTGGATTACAGTCATTCTTTACAGACTAGAACTCAATTGTATTCTTTGTCCTACTCAGAATCTCATTCCAAACATATTTCATCATATGAAGATTTCTTTTCTTTCTTCCATTTCTTCCCCTTTTTTCATTTTGGAGGAAGGGATGCATCAAGAAGACCCTTCTAACCCGATGCAATACTAGCCCCAAGATAGGATTCAAGGCATTGGGGAGGGGATCTCACAGTGGCTAACTCATAGTATTGCTCCACGAGATCAAATACCCAAGCTCGAAGGTAAGATAAGGAGCACTCCAAGGTGCTCATGTCTTCATCAGAATTACAATAAAGTTTTGACTTATCCTTCACAAGCAACGAGAGAAGAAATGCCACATACAAGACAGGGTCAGGAAGAATTTTTAGCAGCAGTCTAATGATACATACCCATCTATTTCCGGCATCTGGATGTCCATGAAGCAGGCATCAAAGTTATGAGGTGGCCTAAGCTTCTCAATGGCTTTCTTCCCGCTATCTACACAGTCGACATCAGCTCCATACTTCTTCAAAGCCCCAGCCGCCACCTTAAGATTAATTCTATTGTCATCAACAACAAGAATCTTCCTTCCGCGAAGAAGACTTTGAAGAGGTAAGCTGGCCAACTCTCCATTGCAGCAGTTTCCCTTGTTCCCAACACCCATGGCTCGCTGTAAGGAGGCAGCCAGCATGCTTGCCCTGAGGGGCTTCGTGATGATATCTGGGGTATCAGCACCATATGAAGTCGAGTTAGCTCTACCCGAGCTTATGCTATTAGTGAGAACAAAGAGTTTGGGAGGCCTGCGACAGTGAACGTTTTTCAACCCATTGACAAAAGAGGCGGCAGCTTTCAAATCCTTGTTCCAGACCTCCTGCTCAATGAGCACCACATGAATGAATAACTTCTCAGCACTGATAATTGCAGAACTTTGGTTCAGATCAGAAGCTACTTCGACATTCATGCCAAGCCGTTGGATGTGATATCTCGCCACCTCCACTCGGACTTGTCTTGGGTCTACAACTAATGCTGTCATGCCTTGAAATTCAGCAGATGCTGAATTAGATTGGTTTTTCATTGGCTGGTTCTTCATCTCATTTGAACCTGAGCAACCACTGCTAAACACCACAGTAAACGTAAAGGTGGAACCAACTTTTGGCACACTGGCAAATCCAATCTCCCCGTTCATCAGGCCCACCAAGCACTTGCTTATGCTAAGCCCTATGCCAGTGCCTCCGTTTCTCGGGCCCACCTGCATGAAGGGAGTGAAGATTCGAGGCTGAGCTTCAATGGGGATACCACAACCGGTATCCTCAACTGATACAATAAGGTTTACTCGATTCGATGAGGACAGTGCTAATGAACCATTCGGTCCCTCCTGTGAGAAAGCTTTGAATCCAGCCCAGCTCCTTCGTCTGTCTGCAACAGGCAAATCACTCAAGGTATTCTTTGATGATAACTCAGTTTCCACCTCAATTGAGTCTCTCACCTCCTCCACTAGGTGAATAGTCACAAAGATATGCCCTCTCTCGGTAAACTGCGACAGTGCACAAACACAATACCACTTCCGTCTTTATCAAATTGATCATACTTAGCATATTAGCTACAGAAAAAAAGCTGTCAGAAAATGGTGACTGATCTTTTAAAAATCTGTGAGTTTTCAAACATCAGAATATTGAGGGATCACATTGCAAATTAATATACCACTATCAGCTGAGCTTAAATCTCTGTTTCCCTTCTCTACCTACGATAATGCAAGTAATGTCACCTTTTCAGGGCTATTTTCAGAGAGGTATAACAAATAAATGACTTACCTTTATTGAGTTTCCCATAAGATTTGTAATAATTTGTCGGAACCTTCCTGGATCACCCACAACCAACTCTGGTACTCGCTCTGAAATATAGACTGCCAGCTGCAGTGCCGAAAGTTCAGACACATTAACTTTGACTCTGACTAGAAGATGAAACGGAACGCTGAGGGTCACATACACAATGGAAAAGAATGGTTACCTCAACTCCTTTCTCTTGAGACTTCCCAGAAAAGAGAGACAACACATCATCTAGAATAGCACGCAGATCAAAAGTAACAGCCTCTAGCTCAAGTTTTCCAGCCTCAATCTTTGCCTGGTCAAGAACCTCATTGATAAGAGAAACAAGAGCCTTTCCACTGGCCTGAGCTGTCCTCACGTAGTCTTTCTGAGTTACATCGAGATTGGTGTCCATAAGCATATCCAGCATTCCTAGAAGTTTAATAATGTAGCATAGTAAAATTAGATTTCTTTATATTCATATCTGTAAGATACTAATCACACAGCAGGGTGTAGCAAAAATTACCGAGAACGCCATTCATGGGGGTTCTAATCTCGTGCGAAACGGTAGCAAGAAACTGCAGACATTGACAAATAGGATCAGCGCAAAATACACAAACCAATTGAAGATATAATCCACATTGTGCAGCCTTAGGAAAACGACATACCTGTGACTTTGCAACATCAGCTGCCTCTGCTCGTTTCTTAAGTTCCATCATCTCATGATAGTCATCCTCTACTTTAGCAATTCTATTCACAGTAGCATGAAATATATGACCAACGAGAAATGCAATAACAAGTATGCCTGCTGCAGTAGTAATGGCTAACCAAGGCCAAGGTGGTTTCTGTTTGAATCTGCAAAATGATGAAAATCAGCAACCCCTGCTCTCAATTGCAATAAGATAAGCTTTCCTAATTCCTACCAGTCCAATTTTGTCACAAAGCATCCAAACTTAATCTTTGTCACCATTAACAGTATCACCTTTCACCTACTTAACCACCCATCACAACCCCACTAAGTACAGGATAACAGATAAAATCAAAGTGGTTGGAAAAGAGCATAGGCTCCAAAAGTGTGCCCATATGACTACCATTTTACGTGTTCAAACCTCAGAGGAAATACAGTGGCGTAGGTGTTTTATTCAGACAATGCATGCTCACCTGCAACGCATCTCGTGCCTTCTGAAGGGATCTCCAAAGTTCAACTGGCTCACATGCTGCAAATCATCACTTGACACATCTGAACCGTACATGCTGATTGGGTTTGATAGATTCGTCGTATCGTAAACATTTACAATGATAGTTTGTTTGCTAGCAAGCTGGTGAAGCAACTTCTCCACCAGTGATTCTATGTCAAAGACACCTCCTAAGTACCTGCGCCGGGGGGTGGGGGGAGGAGGATTATCAATATTTCCCAGTTAATCATCAATGGCATGCATGCACTATTGTATTCTAAGTTCAGGCATAGTGGTCATTAGTGCGCCGAGACAACATGATTCACTACCATTTAGTGCTAGGATACAGGGGGGTGATGACATAGATAGCATTATTCCTAAAAATTCATCTCACGTCTTGAAGAAATGGCAAGGAGATGCATTTCATGTATCTGTTGAGTTCTCCTATACTGAGAACACGAAGGCGGATTGTTCCAGGGAAAACCTGATAAATGCGGAGCAATGACAAATGACTTACCCATCAGTAGCTTGAATCCGTTCATTTGGGGTAGCATTGGATGGAAGATCTCGTTTGTACACTGCAAATGTCAGAATAACACCAAGACGACCTGTTTTGAGCAATGGAAATGGGGCAGTCAGGACTCCCTTTCCAGATGCCCTTGCACGCAACACATTTTCACGATCCTCCTGTCAATAAACCAGTTGTAATCAGATAGCAGCTTCAGAGGTAAACAGTCCAACAACTATTAGACATCAGCCCAAATCACTTCTTAGTACAAATTTTCAATGATCTTCAAAATCTAGGTGTAAGACTGGTGTAAAATTCAAACTTCCAAACAGAGAAAATAGTAGCAGTCAGGCTATGTAGGTGTAATAACTCTTGATCCTGCCATATGCAAAACTCTAGGATACTCATATGGTAAGTGAGAAGCAGAGAATAAGAGTTAATCAAACATACCTTCCCGGACAGCACATCCACTGAAACTACATGTGAAATGGTTTCTTGTGCAAATATAACAGGAGCATATTCTTCTTGAACTGAAGAAGGCTTCAAGTTTTCCACAGCATAATCATCCTTGTGAACAGGGGTTTGCTCAACGGTATTCATACTCTTAATGGTCCAGCCCTGTTGCTTTTCAAATTGTTCCCTTTCAGAGTGGAGAACTCTCACGGCATATGCCACCCCACTTGTCAAAGGCCTCTCAAAAGCGGTTCTTTCAGTATACCTTGCAAAGGTTTCCTGTCCCAAGTTCACCTTAGTTAGCCTTTAGCCCTTTAATGACCTAATATTTTGCAATGAGGCTGACAACAAAAGCTATGAGCTACCAATGGAACAAAATCCTGAGGCGATATGCTCCTCTAATACCACAAGAACAAACCATGATAGGAAACTCCATGTTACGTGAACCCTCACACTCTACTTGAAGACACCCATGCCAGATGCTCATCATTCAGAAATGGATATGATCACTTCAATTTTGCCGAGAATATCCCAAACATATTTGAAAAAAGGCTTAATATGACAATCAACACAAGCTCATGTTAGAGGATTACTGCTAAGTCCATGTAACATAGGGGAAAATTTGATATCAACACACTGAGGAGCCAAGTTCAAGACATTAACTTGAGGGAACTGCAACCCGCGACACTGGAAAATAGGATAATTCATGGAAGATACATGAAAACATGAATGTACTAAATACAGTTAGCAGCAAAGTAAAGTCAAAAGGCAACATCTAAGGGATCACAACCCAAATGAAATGCACATTATTTTTCGGGAAGTTGAATTTTTTACCTGATCAATAGCAGAGGGATTCTTTCCATGGTGAAAAGTGGAAATCAAAATGGACATAGCCTGGATATGATTCATACTGACATTGAACTGATCCTGCAACATTCTAGCCCTCTCATCACACATACTAGCAAGGGATTCTTTCCTCTTCTCAAGAGCTTGGGAGCTCATATACCAGAAAATCCAAAAGCAAACAATGATCCACAAAATCACCCAAGCAATCAAAAGCTTCTTCCACAATGTCTTTCTAACCCTTTTTGACCCAATATACTGGTAATAGTAATGGCGGATCTTGCAACTTTTCCCAATGAGTTTCTCCCACCAATCCCACAAAACTTTACCTCCATCATCTAGCAACCCAGGCTTTGTATCCATTACTCCACCACTAATAAGCCAATTCATCGGGAGTACTGAGACAACCCAGCAACATAGCAT
This sequence comes from Selenicereus undatus, assembly GCA_017589665.1. NCBI lineage: Eukaryota > Viridiplantae > Streptophyta > Magnoliopsida > Caryophyllales > Cactaceae > Selenicereus > Selenicereus undatus. The sequence goes on along the minus strand of JACYFF010003369.1, from coordinate 93,100,852 downwards.
CAAGAGAACATGCCCCACCTTCAACCCAAAACCCAGAACATGTAGCAAGCTCATCCAAAGTAGTGGAATCCCAATTTCCCCTTTTGCCTTTATTTTTATAATTTAAACACTAGGGCCATTGAAAACAAAAGGTCGGTCTGGGTCTGACTTGTGGGTGGTTAATTTGAAGGAAATCCAAGCTCTAGCTTAACCAACTCCAGGAAATTCTCAAAATTTGAGATCAAAAGGGGAGAAATATGCAACAACAAACTCCCAAATTCTAAGCAAGCAAGAACTGAAACCAAAAACCAAGTAGCCAACAGCAAGAACAAAGAAGAATCAAGGAATCCCACAAGCTAGAGACTCCAAATTTCCTACACCGAACACACAGAACTTGGGTTTATCCTCGCAGCAACCAACTACCACCCAGATCAAGAAACGGGCCAAAAACAAAAACCCAGCTAAGTAAAGATTCAAGACTAAGTTTTTAATCAAACCCAGAAAATTTGTGTCTTGGTGTAAAAAGAAAGGGGCAAAAAAACAAGAATCTGCCCCAGAAAATCAAAAAGCTTGTCAGCCTTATCTCTCTTTTGGGACACCAGAAATTGGGGCATCAGGCAATAAAATCGAGCAAAGAGACTAAGAGAATTGGATTCATTTTCCGGGGTTTACAATTACATTATTATTTTATTTTATTTTTGATACAGGAAGAATCTGTAGCAAAAAAAAACAAAGAACAAAAACAAAAACCAAATAAATAAATACTATGCAGTAGTAGTGGTGGTAGAAAAAGATTACGTCCAAAGAAAAAACTCATTTTAAAATTGGTGAAAGAGAGAAAATAAAATGATGTCCAACCCCAAAAGAAAAAGATAATTAATTTGGTAAAGAAACATATACCCAGAAAATTATTAAATAGTCCTCCACTCTGAGAATAAACCCACTCTCTTTTCCCCTAACTTTGCTTTTTGATGTTCACATAATCACATCCCCCCCTAATCTATCCATTCATACCACTATTAGATTATGTACTCTGGTCGACAACTCCTACACGCTAAATCGTTAATATTGCCAAGGGCCCCCTACCCCTGTTGTTTTTGTGAGGGCTTATCCTGGCTTTTTGATTCTCCAAAATGCCCTTTCATGCAAGACAAAATACCCAACATGACACCCAAGGCTTCCTCTCTCTGCTCTTCTTCCATGATTGCCCCTCAATTCATCGTGGAACTACGGTTTGGAGCATTGGAAATTGAGAAGTTGTCATTCAGGGGGTGAAGGATGACGGGACCCCCCCCCCCCAACCCCCACATTTGATTGAAACCTCTCAAGGTGGGTATTGTGCCTTCCCGGCTTCCCCCCGTCTCCCTACAATGGCAGGATCATGGCTTTATTTTCTTCAAATTGTTGGCTTTTAATTGTTCTCTTTTAATATCATTTTACTCTTTGATGTTGTAGATCAGGTACTGTTATATCGTTAAGCTATAAATACTTAAATTCAGTGGCATTAGAAAAGTTATCTATAATATGGAATATCTTTGGTAAGATCGATCTCTTTTTTATAATTAGATATTATTTATAAAGCCTTAACTATATCTTTGTCATTGATTTTGAGGCCAAAGAAGATGCAAGTAAAGATAATGATGCATCACTGAGTGATAGGAACAGTCGTCAAAATATCTTTCTAGATTCTTACAAAATATATTCAATCTTCTCTGTCAATTCGCTAGTTGTCATAGTAAAAATCAACTAGTGGTGAAAAGTTGGGAAATATGCTTTAATGATCCTATACTTAATCATATCAATTCAACTGCAGAGATTCTAACTATCACAAACAATGGGCAATCACAATGATTGAAAAGTAACGGTTAAACCAATTCAATACCTCAACTATTTTAAACAATGTATGAAATTTTCAATTAAAAAGACATATTTTCTTCCTTGAAAAACATATGTAATAACTGAAAATAGATCGCCTCATGCAAATAATCGTTTTCCACCATGATTTACCATTTCCATCTCAATTTTAGGTCAAATGCAGACTTGGTTGGAACTATGCAAGAAAGCTCCGACCACAATGCACCACCAAACCAATATTCAAGCAATTTTGCTACCAAATATGCATGTGTGTTTCCTTTTCAACATGAATACTATAACAAAAATTAAAGCATTGGAGCATATTCCTAGCCTAGCCTAGCCTCTTTAAGCTCGCAGAAATGATAGATATGTGCACCGTTTTTGAATGACATATCAAGATGTCAACTCAACAAGTAACAAGATGGTACGTAAAGTAAAACCCCACCCCACCCCACCCCACCCAACCCAACCTTCAATTCCATTCAATTCAATTCCCACTTCACAGATGATTTATCAAATGAATTCAACTCTTACCCTTTCTTTGTTTCTATTCTATGGTACGAAATAAAGCAGAGTGTTGTTGCAACAAACACTCGTGTCTCTCTCTAACCATTAGGCCTTGTTTGGATTTTGGGTCCTTTTCCATGACTTTCGTTTTCCTTGCAATATACAGCTGGCAACAAGTTTGGCATCAAGCTCATGGAATTAGATGCCCCTCTAAAGTCTAAAAGTAAAAAATAAAAATAATTACATATCCAAATATGGTATTTGGCTAATCGCAAATATTTATATTACCAAAATTTATATCATATTCCTAACTACAGGTTTGTGACGTAAGTAGTGGTAACTCACTTCGTTCCTTAACCAAGTAGAGCTTACGGGGCGAGGGGATTAGTCACTGTAACCGGCGGGGGTTACTTTTGATCAAACCTCCTCAAAAAAGTTTACATCATATTTTTAAGAGTACATACTCCTATAAGTCTCGTCGTCACTATATATTAAAAATTATCTATATAATAAATACATATTAAAAAAATATATACACATAATAAATAAAAATATACATCCCTGAGTGTATAATATATATTACCTTATGTTATTATTTCTAAGGTCAAGGAAGTAATTCATGAATTATTCTAGATTATTCTTGCCACTTTCATTCCCACAAAGAACAAGTGGTTATAAAAAGTGAATATGACAGTAAGAAGTTGTAAATGTATAATTACAAGGGAGGACAACGGGACAAGTGACAGCTGGATCGAATAGTTAAAAAAAGGAAAAAGCAAAAGAGGAAACTAACGGCGAGGGCAAATTCGTCTAGGAGGGAAGGGGGTGCGTTTCAATGGCGGTAATTTTGCTCTGTTAGTGTGCTGTAATATAGTTTTCAGAATTAACCCTGTGTGTGTGTGTGTGTGTCTTCTTTTTGTTTTTACAGCGTGAATGTTTAATCTGTCTGGTACTGCAGCGAGGTGACAGCAACGTCACACGTCATGCACCTATGAAGCGGACAGACCAATACGAAAATAGAACGTGTAACGATACATAATTTACGAACTTTTACTTTTACTCACTAGGTGTATTATTTTGCGATTGCGAGGAAGCTATCAGCTATGAAAACGGTATCTATATACTCATTTTAATCTACTTTAATTCACTTTAATGAATTTTAATTTACTTCAATCTACTTTAACTAATTTAATTTACTTAAAAAAAAATATCAACATCAACTCATTTCAACCCACTTCAACCTATCTCAATCCACTTCAACCCATTCATTTATAATTACATTCTCATTATTTTAACACACTTCAACCTACTTAAAAAAAATACTAACTTTAATCCACTTCGATCCATCTTCATTAACCACAATTCACTTTAATCTTTTACCTACCTCAATTTATCCACAAAGAAAATCGGCCTTAAGCTTTCAAAGTAAGTACGGTGTGTGTTTTGAAGGTAAATGACGCCTAAAAATCTTGTCCTTTCTAAAAAGGTTTTATAAGAAATTATATAAAGAATTACCGCCAGTTGAATAATTTCATGACAAATAATTGCAAGGAATTTTTAAAAATATATACATAACAAGTTGTTACTCCGGTTGAAAAGGAGGTGCCAAATATAATTAAATTGCATAGAAATTCGTGACATCACTACCTCATGTCCACAATTAATGTAAATAAATAAGAATATATAATTGTATGATTCAACATTTCAACTCGACAAAAATTCTAGAATTCAAACAAAGACGACTATGGTATAATAAAAAAATTTACCAACAACAAAAAAAAAGTACGAGAATTGAAGAAAAGTCACTGAGTTTCTGTTCAAAGTTTTATTTGGACCAAAGTTCATGCATACACTGTCGGCACTTGCATGATTTAAATATATTCCACATTACCACATATTTTCTTTTCCAACATATACTAGACTGATATTTTAGTGATTAATGCGTTTGCAATTACTTTAACATATTAAATCTGAGAGTTTATATTACTTCAAATTGATCGATCTGGCTAAATTAATCTTTGATCTCACCTTATGTACTTTGAGGTCATTGTGATCGAAAGTTTTTTTTAAAAAAATTGGTAAATTTTACATATGTGCACGATTTCAGAATAAGGAATCAAACCCTAATCTTTCTGTTGAAAGCCAATCATCCAGAGGGTGCTGGGTGGCTCACAAAAGGGACACTGTGACCGAAAGTTTATGTGTCACACCTAATTTTTCTTCTTTTTTTTTTTTCCTCTTAACCTCAATAGATTGTTGATTGTTTGACGTCTAATCTTATATCTTCTATGTATTGGGAAAAGACTTGTGAGATTGACTTGTAAGCCAATTGGCAATATTGTTAATTTGGAGACCCTCAAACATATTTGCATGACTGGTTTTTGTTTTATTGGAGAAATAAACAATTAAAAAAAAAAACTATAAACACAATCTTTCGTTTTCCTTGGGGTCTTTCTTTTGCATATAATTAGAAGAGTAGTGATATATGTCTTGCTGCAAAACACTTTTAAATGTCTTGTCTTATCATAAATTAATATGTTTTATTATTTAAAATCACAAATTTTTCAATGATTATACTTAATTATGAATTGCTAACCTTAAATATTCATCGGCTACGTCGAAAAAGTATTAAATGATACCCTAATTGCATTAACCCTATCCGTGAGTACATATGATATGCGTATTTTAAAAATGTGACAAATTATGTATAAAAAGATGATTTTATACAATTTATAAGTTGTAATATACTTTCACGATTCGATCCTACCATTTTTTTCAATTTAAAAACATAATAGTATGATTTTTTAGTCAAAATAAGACACTTATAAAGTGTCTTGCAGCAAGACATTTATCATTTTGCATAATTAGAAACATAGACATCTCTAAGCATCTTACAAATGGGGGAGACAGATGCCAATTCGGAAGAAAACGATGGCATTTTAACTTAGGTATATTAATTATTTCATTATGTTAATGAAATAACGGCATAGTGATTAGGACAAATTTTTAGAAATAACAGGTTCGTTCCCTCCCTCTACTCACGATACCATGTATCCTTTAGAGCTTCTTTAGCTATATTATATTTTTTCGGATGGTTAAATTTAACATACATATATAATTTAGGAAGAATTAAACTCTAGTCTTCCTAGTGAAAATTAAACCAATCATCTCATCCTTAATGTTGTGTTTGGCAATAGCTTTTTGAGTAGCGCTTATCAATATGCTGATTAATCAATTTTCAGTGTTCCGTTACCTAATGTTTGGACTTGTATTTTAAGTAGCGTTTAACGTTTCAAGTAACGTTTCTGAAAAGTTAATAGTAATAGCTTTTGGCATTCAAAAGTAGTGCTTCACATTTTTTTTGCCAAACAATAACCTTTGAAAATTTTATATTTAGAAATGATCTATAATCCTTTTATATCAATTTATATTAATCAGTTAACTCAATAATTACATTTATCAAACATATATGAGTCAACCACTTATCTAAATAGCTATTTGCCAATAGCTAAATTCAAAATACTGTTTGTTATCTAAATATTTATTCACTACCTAAACTACTAGTCGTCGTCTGAACAAAAGAAATCACAAAAAGACAAAAAAAAGACGAAATTCAGAATGAATCAGATTGCTGCTCCACCCCTCGTGCCATTCCACATGGAACAAGTGCTACAAATGACAAAACTGGAATGCGGACCTGCTGCTCTATACTACCCGAAAAGAGGCAAGAGCGTACAATATTTGGCCATTTATAGGCTCTCCATAGATGCAGCATGCAGGCAAGACGTCCAAGAATAGAGATCGAGATGATGGAGTCTAATGACGTGATTAATTAGCTTAAGCATGTCGTAATTGCTTAGCTAAAAACAGAGACTATTTTTCTAACAAAAATGGGCCACACACACAACAGCTGCACTATACAGTCATTACGAGTGAATGCCACCGAACCATGTGATGTGTGGGTGGAAATCAAACTTAATTTGCGTTTATTGATTTCACCTTTACTCTTTTGTCTAACATTACGGTCCCCTCTGCATTAAAATTGTCGCCAATCTCTAATGTTTTTCAAGTGAAATGTTCAAATCACTTGCTTAACACAGTCTTAAAGCTAGCTTTTCATCACATTTGCCAATGCCATTATTTTAACGCGCTCAACAGGGATTTATATATGCACCTCTTCTGTCTCATTCTGTTTATAATCATGGCAAAAAAAATATGAACTTTGACTATTGATTTAAGAGAAAAATATCACAAATTTTAGAATCTTAAATGTTTAAAATAGCAATCTAACAATTTACAAATGTTTGAGGCATGGATGATGCAAAGACTCCCCCTGTCTTTCGCAATAAATCAATATGGGAGCTGGTGAGATTTGAACTCGAGACATTTTGCTCCAAGAGACTCTGATACCTTGTTTAAATACTAACTCAACCAACAATTTAAATTGACGGTTGAAGGTTTAACAATATATATATTTATACTCTAATAAAAAAACAACATTTAATGTATTACTTTCTATTATTTTGAAAGAAAAAGACAATAATTATTCTAATTTTTAATAACAACAACAACAACAACAATAATAATAATAATAATAATAATAATAATAATAATAATAATAATAATAATAATA
>JACYFF010003369.1:93009252-93088462 GCA_017589665.1 Selenicereus undatus | reverse complement strand
AGCTTTTTGATATTTACTATTATAATGACCATACTAACCTTATAATTTGGACAAATTTACATTACATGTCATTCACAAATGATATTCCCAATTGTTGGATGCTTATACTTTAAATTTTTATTTTTATTTTTTGAGACAAGAGTTGTAGATTGTCATGATGTTGAAGATAATGCTTTTAATTTTAACGCTTTCTTAATTTAACAAATAATTTATGTTAGTTAGTCTTATATGATATATTTTGATTATAAGTACTAAAATTAGGAAAAAGTATAAATGTAATTTTACATATCACATAAGTCTTAATTCATAATTCATATTGAAAAGAAAAATAAATATCCAATGAAAAATTATTTTGTTAGAAAAATAATGAAATTGAGTAATGGGTATAAGTGGAATTTTATGAAATAGCTTTGTTAGAAACAGCTAACTTCACCAAACACTTTTTTCACAAACAGCTAATGCAATCAGTTAAGTCAAACAGCTAATACAATCAGCGAACAGCTAACAGCTAACAATTGATTGCCAAACATGGCCTATAAGTGAACTATAAGTAGGAGAGTTTTTTTTGGGGGGGGGGGGGAACAATAAGTGAGGGAGTTTGTCGTTAGCGATAAAGATTAAGGGTAGAGCCTTTATGAATCAAGCAGTCACGGTGGCCCAAAGTGTCATACTACAGGAATGGTCCAAATTCAACAAGAGGGATTGGGCCCAAAGTCATACGCTTCACATTTGAAAAGAGAAATACATTAATCTGTCGAATCAATCTACAAATTAGACACAAGGCAGAAAACTTCAAAAATATGTAATGCTTCGTGGATAAATTGGGGTAGGTAAAAGGGTGAAATGAATTGAAGTAGGTTGAAGTGGATTGAAGTAAGTTAAAGTAAATTGATGTTGGTATTTTGAAATTGATCCACGAAAAGAATAGCCTAAGTATACACTCCATATAGTGCTACTTCATTATAAAATAGAGCTACGCATATGCTCCTTCATAGTCGAATTTTTTCATAGGCTCACGGAAGATTTGACATTACATTATAATTAGAGTCTTAGCCTATTAAGTTTATAATCAGTGTGAGTGTATAACTATTAAAATTAGATCAATTTCTACATACTGATAAAATTTTCCCATCTAAAATTTGTATTAAACATGTACACAATATTTGACAAAAAATTAACTAATGTCGATAAAATCTTTATCTCATATTAAGACTTTGAGTACATTAACTCTTAAATTCAATTATATAATTAGTGTACTACAGCCAAACAATTATTGGGGCTAGTACTGACAGATCGGAATGAATGGTTAACCACCCCAACTAACAGGGCCACCTCGTTTAAGACATGGAGGAGTGGTGCCGCCCACGTTGACAAGTTCATCCCACGTATACTGGTGGTCAACCAATGCTGCTTCGACGCGTTTCTCCGTTGACGTCACGCCACCGTTATCACTTATCATGTCCCTCATTAGATAAATAGGCCCACCCGTTGGATTTTCCGGACAAAAAATCAGCGATAAAATCGGCATTCGTGGTTTGGCTGGGAGAGAGAAAATTCCCCCTCCACCCTCACCGGAAAAATCCCTTCTGACTCTAGTCGCCGCCGCCGCCGAACGCCGGAACCCTAGCAAATATGGTGCTTTCTCTTTCTCTCTCTTTCTCTCGCTTTCTCTCTGCTTGATCTCCTCTCTTTCTCTCTGCTTCGGTTTAATTTCTGGTAGTCGAGTCAATTGCATGGGGTTGATTAGCTGATCTGATTATAGTTTTGATTTTGTGTGTTCGATTTGATTTGGTGAAATGTGATCTTGATCTTGATCTTTCATTGATTCAACCTTTTTGGGCCGGAAATTAGAGTCACTCTATGAAACGATTGTGAGTTTGTTTGGTTCTATGGTTTTGTGCGAATTGATTATGAATTTGTGATTTATGGCGCTCATCTTATATACAATGCAATTCATGAAGTTCGTAATGACAAAGATTGTGTATCTGAATGGATCAACCAAGATCTAGGACTCAATTGTTAATCTTGCTGTAGTAAAGCTGGCTGCTTTTTTTTCTACTAGATCCATTTTAGATAAGCATTATCACAGTCATGGGTTAGGAGATCGAAGCAAAACAAAATATGATTTGGCTCTTTGAGTGATGTGATTTATGTGAAAGTTGTCAAGCTTACTGGATTTTTCAGCTCTGGCTAGGGACTAGGATTAAAAGTGATGAAATTTGGAAACAATTTGGTTAGCAATGACTCTATTGTAATGCTTGTTTGAATGTAATGTAATGTTAATGTAATGCAATCAACTTTGTAATGTAATCATGATTACTTATTTTGTTCTCATTATAATTACAAGATAGTTCTTTTATTGCAATCCTCTTATACAACCAAACAAGGTAATGAAAATACAATTACATACTTGTTTGCATTACAAGGTTGATCACATCTAACCAAACATTATCTATATGTTTGGTTGTTGTCCTCATATGAAGTAATGATGTGTAAAAGCAACTATGAGTTGCATGGGCAATGCCTTAGGGACTTGGCCACGATCTTCCATCCAAAACCCTAATTTGAATCTGGGTCTTAGGGCAGCGGTAAGGGTTAGGATAGTATCATTGTTTGAGCTTTGAGCTATTGAGATAATGCTAGCATGGGTCGCTGCCTTAGTTAAACCTGGAGTTTGATGCCAGGCCTAAGGGGAATGTGTTGTACAAAAGAGTTGGAGATCAAAATGGTAGCACCCCCCCCCCCCAGGTTGGAGTATTAAAAAGAAAAAAAATGAAAGGAACATTCTAGCAAAGTGGTTTTAGTTTAACCTGTCGTAATTTGTTCCAAATCTAATAGTGACTAAAACTGGTTGTGTAAGTACTTGGCGTATACACTGGTATAGTGATCTAAGCACCCTCCCCTCTTCTGTTGCGGGAATGATTGTTCCTGCAATAGAAGTCAAATTGACTCATATCCGGTGTTGTGGTTTATGCAGACTACTTCAAGGCGCCTAGCTGACAGAAAGAGCCAGAAATTCCAGAAGAACATCGTGAGGAGGGGGTCTGTTCCAGAGACAACTGTTAAGAAGGGTCCAGACTATCCCGTTGGACCTGTTCTGCTAGGTTTCTTTATCTTCGTTGTCATTGGTTCATGTAAGACTCTGGTCTGCCTTTTTCTTTATGCTTTTTTGATTCTCGGAAAGCTTTCTTTCATAAGCTAAGCAGTCGACGGATGAAGACTAAAAATGTGAAATTATTTCATTGACATTGATCCAGAAAACAAATCTATACTTGACACACATGAGAAGGCAATCTCTGTGGGCGTTGTTTTTCTTTTTTTTTGAGGGGGGCGGGGCGCCCGCTACATGAGCATTACTTATCATATTACCATATTAATTTGCCTTTTTTGAAGTAGAAATGGTCATGTTAGTCGCACTGGTTGCCATATGACAACAACAACAATAACGATAACACTGCGCAGTGGATCCTTCCTGAGCGCTAGGTGCTACATGATGTGCTATAATCAACGCCTGGGCTGACTCTGTTTTATCATTTGGTTTGTGTTTCAGCTCTCTTCCAGATCATCAGGACAGCCACCAGTGGAGGAATGGCTTAAAATGCACAACATGATATCAAGCTACTCTTTCAATGTTTTTATGTTTGAGTCCGTAGATTGTTAGATGAATGTAGAACTGACATACTTTGCCAGAGTTTGTGTTGTACGAACCAAATTTTGAATAAGGAGCGCTGTTTTTCTTTGTATTTCTGCCTCCCGTCTCTTCAATTTTACAGGTACTTGCTAGTTGCTACCTCTCAACATCTCTATGGGGTCTTTTGTTTTACGGTGCCCTACAACCTTGCAAATTTTAGTTAAGTTGTTGTGAGACGGTTTCATCCGAGAATTGGCAGTAAACAAATAGATAAAAAGAAAAATTGACATGTATCTTCTCGAGAAAGAGCATACAGAAAATCCAAACTAGAGAAACCAGTTGATCGAAGGATCATAGTAGCAGGTCTAATCTAAGATTAACAGTTGACTGGTACTAATTGCGTCAAAATACTAATCACCGTCTAAAACACCACAGTGCAAGTTTTCTTTTTCTAAAACCATGTCGTTCTTCCAGCTCTAATAGAGTGCATATTATGGGCTTGTTCTTTTTATGTGTAAGTAAGGAACTCTCGTCCCCTTTCATTCACTCATTTCTATTCCCTACTATCTCTTCCCATTTGTATAAGAAGAATCTCATTTCTTACATGACGTCTTATTTGTTATCATTTCTTTCAAACTTTTTCGCTCTATTCCAAAGAAAAAATTTTCATGTCTTAACCATTTCTTCTTATTCCTTGGAATAATACCGTTCTTCGATCTAATTGGAGCTCAATTAGGAGACACACCGTAGAACAATTGTGACAGATGGTCCAGGAAAGAAAACTTTTGCTCACAGATCACAGAGTTTAGAATCAATGCATGCAACACAAAGCACAACATATTTTTACAGGCCATGAGATATTTTCAGATACGAAATACACTTGTTCTTGTTCGACAGGCCAGTAGGAGGCGATCAGAGCTATCAAGAGTCAATTGTTCAAACACTTCACCAAAGAGAGAATGAGTACAAATCCTCAGTACACAGGCAAAAACAGGATCAAGGAGCAGAAATAAGACAAGGGTAAAAAGCAGCTCCACAAGCGATCCATTGGCGTTTCCTCCCACGGGGAAGAACACAGGCGGGTACCTTGAGCCACTCGCGTGTTGCCACATCATACGTGACAATACGGTTCATCTGCCGGGAGCGTAGGGACAGCATGAGCAAGCCCTTGTTGCCCAAGCAAGTCATCCTCACGTGCTTCCCGTAAAACTCCAAGCACCACACATTTGGCATTCTGTCAACCTCCTTCCACAGGAGCATCATCTTCTGAAGCTCCCACACGCACACACAAGTGGCGGCATTTTTTGTCAGTAGCCCCACCAGGTAGACCCGACCCCCGCACTCTGCCAGGTAGTGGTCCGTCGAGTTTGGCGGGCTGGGAATCAGGTATTCCTTCCAAACCCTACTTCCCATATCATAGGATACTATTCCTTCTGGGTCTGATCGCATGAAATAAACCGAGCTACCGATGGACACTGTATGTGACCTAAAGTTAAGGGAAAGGGGGAGCCTGATGCTTGAGGGTAAGTTTCCTGGTCTTGACCAGGAATTCTTCAGAGAATCATAGATTTCGTACTCACCATCCCGGCCTACCCAGAGTATCTTGTACCCCTCAGCAGCTGATTTTCCATTTTGGGTCATCCCAACAGCAATCCGGGACCAGACCTTGACAGATCTTGCAGGGAGCTCCTTCCAAGAATGGGTAAGAGGGTTGCATATGTAGAAGTAGCGATGACCAATATCAAGGAAGCAGATGAGACCCCCAGCAGAGGCGACTGGCAAAAGGATTACCTTATTAGGAGGGAGTGAGGGGATGGCGGGGTGCCGCCATTTCTTCATTGAAGGGTCATAAATGGCTGCAGTGTTCACATTCTCATGTGTAATAGTGTAGAACCAAGGTCGGGGTTTTGGCAATTGTGCACAGTGTTCTGAAAAGCTGCGTGAGGCCAGCAATGAATTCCATTTCCGGCAAACTGACCGGAAGCGGAAGAATGCAGATATGGGAAGCCTAGCAATGACAGCCTCCAGAAGGTCCTCTGGGAGCTCTTTCCAGATTTCCTGCTCCATTATTTCAGATGAATCCATGGATCCCAAGTTCTTTCGACTTCGATCTTTTCGAGATCTCTTACTAGGTGGAGGCTTATAAGGATCCGGCATTTTGAAGCTCTCAGGTTTCCCAGCAGTCACAACAACGTTATTGCAAGTTTCTTCTCTGGGATTCTCATCAAGATCGAGGACACACCATCTGCACAATATATGGTAACCAAAGATTTTTAGACCAAGTTCAATAATGGGCCAATAATGGCAGTAAGAGGAGCAAAACAGTGGCAGTATAACTGAGAAGTTTGTAGATGTAAAACAACCAAAATTCAGTTTCAAACACTAACTATAAGATTAAGGCCTTGTTCGGCAAAATTAGCTATTTAGAGCATATACATCTGTGAGCCACAATTTTGGCTCACAAAATAAACCAAAAAAAAAAAAAAGGCAAAGGGGGAAGGGCCGTGAGATGGCTCGTGGCTCGCGGCCACGCTCACCTGCTGCTCTGGGGCTCGACCGCTGCAGACTTGATGAGTGGCTTGGCCCAGCTCTTGAGACGTGCGAGTCGTGAGTTGTATGTGCTCTTAAGTAGCGGATAATAGTTCACGTAGCAAATAATTGTTTAGGCAGTGAATCGAAGTTTCAATTTAATTGTTAGTGGATAGTTGTTTAGATAAGCGGTTGAGACAAATGTTTTAGGTAAATTTAATTGTTAGGTTTACTGATTAGTATAAATTGATATAAAAAAATGTATAGATAATTTTCAAAAATAAAATTTTCAAGGGGTATTTTTTAGCCAAAAAATATAAAATGCTACTTTTGAATGCCAAAAAGCTAAAGGCCTCGTCTTTTCATTGGTAAATTCACTTTCACCAACTCTCACTAACTTCTACCAACTCTTACAAAAAAAATTTCAATCCTTTCCAGCTCTAACCAACTTCTACCAATTTGTACCAACTTCTACCAACTATTACTAATCTCCTTCAAAAAGTTTTAGAAAGAAATCCCCACTTATTTACATTTCTTACTTACGTCCTCCAATTTTTATCAACTTTTGCCAACTTCTTCCAATCTTTTCCAATCACAACAAACTCCTACCAATCATTCTAAAAAAATACCACCTTCTATCTGCTTCTACCAATCTTTACCACCTTCACCTATTTACCAATGAAAAGAACATAGCCTAATACTATTAACTTTTTAGAAACCCTGTTTGAAATATTAAATGCTACTTGAGATGTTAGTCTAAACATTAGGTTATCAAACACTAAAAATTGACCGATTAGTATATTGATTTAATCAAAATGCTAAACGTTATTTAAAATACTGCTGCTAAATGCGACCTAAATTGCATTATGCATAATGTAGCATGTAAAACAGCACTGTTGACTTCCAAACAGTAACCACCAGTACCATCACAAACAAAATATGTATTGGTCCTGCAATCAACACTAACATCATCAATTCATAAATTTCCAACTATCTTGAAAAGTAGACTACCAAATTCAGAGGTGAGCCACAAATAGATATCACAGCTACAGAACTGAGGAGTTCATAACTCACAAGTGGCACAACACTACTGAACTTGCAGACAAGACAATGGATGTGCGCAGACGACCTTACAGCAGGTTTGAACTTTGTACAGAAGCAAGAGCTGCATAATGACTTGAAGAGTAATGACAAGAATCTTAAGATCCTGGTGTTCTGACAAGTATGAAAATATGAAGCCATGCACCTTAGTTACCACAAATAATCATATATCATGACCACCTTATGTCAGCCAATGCTTGACAAATATTCATGCATTCATTACATAACAGAGACCATCAACAGATTTGATGGAAAAATCCTTTCAAAAGGAAGCATCATTTTATGCCAAAGTCATCAGTGTTGGTAGCAGTTCATTGATTACATTCTTTGCCGGGATTAATTTCATTCAAGAGTTTTTGATTATCACAGGGGTATCCCAGACAAGAACAGTAAAATTATCATCATTTGTATTGCTAAGCATTACAGAGATTTAGATTTCAAATCAGGCAGACCCAACTACTCACTACTACCCCCCCCCCCCAAAAAAAAGGACTCAAAGATTATCGGGACTAAAAGTGAATATGTAGTATGATATCTTAACAAACTCTCCAATTAGTAGGCTATAGTTGGTGGCTTGGTGCAGTTAAAAGCATGTGTTTTGCATAGCAGCAAAAGAACACAAATTAAGACAAAACCAGACTATGCACAGTGAGCTGCCTAGAGTTCTATTATCTTACAAAAAATAGGACAATTGTCCCAGAGTGTATCCTGCTACAGGGTTTGCGGAATCTAGATGTAAATATTCTTGCCTCTCACAAGCAAAGATATCCATTTAGTGGGCATGGAAGTTCTAGTATCTTAAGAAAAATTAAAACATTAGAATAATAAACTTCTCAAATAAGAAGGAAAGGTCCATGAGACGCTTGGCAATTCTAAATTTTAATCCCCCTCTAAGGGGAAGTTGAATTTCAAAAGCTAAAAAAGAAGCTTCTACTTTGTCCATGTGAAAGACGCAAGCTTTCCACAATGCACGAGACATGTTTCTTCTATATCAATCTCATTCCAAATAACGTAGAAAATCACAGTGCATAAGGGAGATCCAGGAGAATTAATGTAAGTAATAAAATCGATATAGAAAGCAAAATCGTAAAAGCATAAGACAGCTTTCTCATTTAAAACTTTGAGTGAAAAAGACAAGCTACTTCAATAGTTACCATTCATTACTTTGGAATACAGTCGGCTAGAAGTTCGCTAGCGATTCGCATTTCCTTTGATATCAAAAGGACCCATTCAACCTTTGTTTAGGTTATAATTTGAATGATACTGTATCTGTCATTGAAAGCTGAAGTCAAACATCCAACGGGCATCAACATGGCCAAGTGCCTATCAATTCAGCAGCCCATGCAATGCCTGAGAAATACTGACTTATGATTCACTTTCATTTCTGACATGAAACATCCTGCATATCCAGATAAACCTAAGACACCAGCCCCGCCCCCCCCCCCCCAAACCAAAAAAAAGGAAACAGTAACACATTCAACCCACAGTAGAGCTCCTCTTCACGTCTGAATAGATAAGCATTACTTGAAACACCATGGAGAAGGGTGTGTCTCAAATCAACCGTTGAATTTGTTGATCTGTTCTCTCACTCTCCTTGATCGATTCTCCTCTCCCACCCTCTGTAACTCTCTTTCCGACCTTGTGTGACATCCACTTTTCATGCAATATAAGAGAAATGCTTCAACTGTCAATCATCAACCATATCTGGAACCACCAATTGCCATGATTTGTAGAGATAACTAATGTCAATGGCAGGTCTCCCTTTCCTCTCGAATGTATAGATTTCGCCTCTTGGGCTTTGCCAGTCAACAGTAGTTGACTGGGGGTTTAGCATCAACAGTAATGGAGCTGATCATGAAGATATACGGTAAGCTATTGTGCGACTTTCCATTGTTGAAAGGTTGAGAGTATCCCATCTAGGTTAATAGGCAGCGGAAGGCTGTACTCCAATCGGTGTATGCAACACTGTTGCCCATTATTATGAACACCCCCAGCCATGTTTCAATCTCCAGCAATCCCCGAACAATTAGCCTCATAACAAATCAAGAAAAAACTACCTTATACTATAAAGCACATAATCCATGGTGCAATAATAAGAAACCTTTTCCAACTATAAAATGAAGGATCAAATGAGATCATGAAATTGCTTCTCTTCAAAATTGGGGATAAGGCAAAGCATTAGGAGGAGCATAGTGCACTGACTCTCCTATAAAGCACTCAAGCTCCCACTAAGCAAGGAACTGGAATCCAGTAAATTTCAGTCACCCTTCAACCATCGTCATCCTTTTGTCATAAGGCCTCATCCTAAAGCTCATAACTGCCAAAGTCAACAACAACAGGAGCAACATCCGTACATGTTGCAAAACCTTATTTTCTCTTTCCCCTGATATCTAACAAACAGATTCCAACATAGTAGTATTGTGACATTTAAGATTTGCAAGTGCCTAGAAGTAACATAGTACACAAAAGAGTTCTCACAAGTCACAACGTTCTCCCACTGCTACTTGTAGCTACTACACAAGCTACAACAGTTCATTCACATAATTTTCTACATAACTTGAAGGGCAAAACTCGTCCCTCGGGGCCTGACATCCTCTGCATCACAATTTTCCATTTCCTCCTTGAGAAACAAAATAACCTCTTATGCTAACCATTACAATAGGGGCATCACCCTAAAAGAGATACTATATGGTCATAGCTACTAAAGATTCCCTGTCCTTCAGAACGCAGAGAAATTATCTGGCGAAACCTAGGTTGCAGAGGTGAAAAGGATTGATCATTCATCATTGTGGTTGCTCTAGCTGTTCTTAGAATATACACCACTAGTTTTAGCCCAAACACACGGGCCAAGGTTTAAGCAATTCCAAACAGAATGAACTTACTTGTACCAAGCAGCAACAATTAGCTCAGTGCCCGCCCATAAAAGTCAATTAGCTTTACGGAGGAAAAAACCAGCCTTATCAATCAAACGCCTAAAAGAAACTGTCCCAGCTGTGAATACAATCCCACGATCCCAACTCCATAAGAAAAAGGGTGTGGGTATACTACAGCAATCAGTGAAACAAAAACAGCATGTTTGGGAGTACAACCTAATCCTAATCAACGTCACAATAGGATCAAGACGCTAAGACTAATACTTCTGCAGAAATTTCAGAAACATAATCCCACAAGCAGAAAGGCAATTACAGGGCCCAAATTCCATTTTCATGAGCCAAAAATTCAACGAAAGAGAAACCCACAAAAAGGGAACAAAAAATGAGACCAAATCACCTCACAAAAAAGCTAAAGAGCAAAGAATCGCAGATGGGCAATCGGAAAAAAGAAGCAATTAAGAGAGAAAGACCTGAAATAAACCGAACGAGAATGAGGAAGAGATGGGGTGGAAGTATGAGAGCCGTAAAGTTGGGAAAGTTGATGAAAATGAGAGATGAAGTGCCTGAGCATGGCTTTGGCTTGCTCTTCTTCCATGGAGATAAAGATGCCTTCTTTGTATTTGATTTCTTCTGCATTTGGGGTGGTTTCTTCTCTCACCCCTCAAAGCTTAGGAGCAGGAGGAGGACCCTGAAATCCCCTCCCCTGCTCTGCCCCAACTCATATAACCCTTTTTTCACTCTCTCTCAATCCCCTCTGTGTCTTTCTCTCTCTTCAGTCATCGACATCTACCCACTCAACTCACTCGTAAAATTCCCACATCATGATGCATAAAATCGACATCCCTGCGAAGGGTATCATTGCTTTGCATTGACCCGTACGCAACTCTTCTCCCTAATCGCATTTTAGGGGTCACTACTTTTAACAACCTCTCCACCCCAAATAGTAAATACTACATTGTATGACCTTTGATGCATGAGAATTAATTCATGCAGATAATTCAGTGGTGGAATCAAAATAGATTGGTTCAAGTGATTTATCACCTGTCGATCTTAAGTAAAAATTTAGATTTGAGTTTTGTGAATGAAAAAAAAAATTATAATAAAAGAGTTTTATCCCGTACTGAACCAAAAGTGACTCAACTTCAATAGAATAGAGGATCCAAAACCCCCCAAAAAAATGTGGAATTGAATAGTTTTTTTTTTTTAGAATTGTCAATTAGTTTATGAATTTACGTTTTTTAGTTAGTACGTTGGAATTTTTAATAGAAATAACTTTAAAATTACGAATTTCTTTGTTATTTATGTTGGAATAGGATGTGATCAAAGTATTACATTCGTTGTCTCGTGTTTACTGACAAAAATATCCAGTTTAATTCTCATATTATTGTCAAGCTTTGCTTTTCTAAAGGTTAATATTATTTGCATCGATTTAAAACCTCAATAATGTAAATATATTTATAATATCTATTTTTACATATTTTTAAAACTTGGCTATAAATATGAAATGAAGGGAGTATTATTTATAATTCAATTTTCATGTAGAATTATTCTCTCCTAGCCTAGGGTAATAATTTTGTGCAAATACAAGAATCCTATTCGACTATGCCCAATTTCAACATCACATTGTCATATACATACCAAACATGGAAATTGCAAAAGTTAATCTATATTCTCATTCCTTCATGTATTATTAGAAGAGTACTTGCCTCTTTTATTTAATGAACATAATCTCATTTCTATCATAAAAAATTAGTGAACAAGCCTATTATATATTATAATAATTTCATCTAATCTATTTTGAAACTGTCTAATTAACATGGAGGTGTAAGATGTCTTGGAAGATTTTGGATTTTAATTTAAGTTGGGTGTTGATTTAGCCTTTGCAATAAACTTTTTAATTTATTTTTGGAGCTTTCAAAATGATTTCAAAAATATTATAAAATGTTCAAAATGGTGGAATAAACCACGCGCAATAAAATAGTGAGATAAAAGAAACTGAAAAAAGAAGCATTGGCTTTTGGAATAGGATTCCTTCTTCTAGTTGTAAAGATGGGGCAAATACCTTTGAAATGTTCTTTATAAATCAATTAAAATTAAATTTATTATGACTTATATGGTATTGCATGGACTTTTCACAAAATTTTGTCTATGATTTTTTAAAATATAAATAGATTTCTATACATACTAGCTTCAAGTTCTCCAAGGGAATGCAATTTTAAAAAAAAAAGTAGTTTTATAAGAGTATCTTTGATATAGTATTTGCGTTTCATAATTAACCAAAACATTTAACAATTCAAATAGTCGTCTTGTATGATCTCTAATTAGTCTGAAAGCATATTTCTTTTACGTATTTTATGAAAAAGTATTCATATTTTCTTATTAAGAAACATATTTTGATTGAAAATGCATATTCCACGTTACTCTTTTAGTAACATCTTTGATGAACTGAACACAGACGGTTTGTTTTTACTATGCTTATACAAATTCTTTCATGAGATAGTTGTAAAAAAGCTTATCGTATGATCCATCTCATTTTACCGGATTATGCAAACTATCCCGCTGTCATTAACTATAAACAGTAAACTTTTGATGCCAAAACTAATTCACAACGTACGTATGCAAATGGTAATTTATTTAGACAAAATAATATAATATTCTTGTTCCTATAAGTGTTTGGTACATGTTACCTATAATACTTGGTCTTACGTACCTTCTATTTGCCAATATCAACTTGCTATCCATCATTATTTCTTGCCGTAGTTAGGTTTCACGATTTATATATACATATACTAGCCGTAAGCCAAACTACCTAAAAGCAAGAAAAACCATACCTAAGTCCAAATTAAGTAGGCAAGCTAGCTAATGCAAATGATGCCTCAACCACCTCCTATCTAATGGTATATCATCACATATATTAGATTATTGGTTAGTTTTTGTTCCTTCAAAGGCATCATTTACACCCGCCCCCCCCCCCCCCAAAAAAAAAGACAAAAAAAAAGTGAAATAAACAACCACAAAAATATTTTGAATATTCTAAATTTATTATTTTACAATGCACGACTAAGGTCACCAACAATTAATGAGTTATTTCTCAAAATTATCTAAAAAAAAGGTATATATGCATCTAATGACAATCAATATGTATTTTAAAGAATAGCTTTATAAAGATATATACCCCGAAAAAAAGTTGAGTAATTATTCTGTAAATGAGTAAAAGGGGTGTTTTGGTAAATAGTTTTTTGGAGAGCTTTTTGGTCAAAAAGAGCCTTTATTTTTATCAAAATTAGTTGTTTGACCTAGTCAAAAAGCTAATGTAGATGTTTGGTAGAATAGTTTTTTAGATGAGCTTTTTGGGTCCAAAAAACTAATTTAATTAGCTTTTTGAAAGAGCTTTTTGGTGAATTAGTTTTTTGTCTCACAACTTTATTAGAAACAGCTAATTTTACCAAACAGTTAATTTCACCAAACAGTTTTTCTACAAACAACTAATTCAAACAGCTAACAACTAATAGGCAGCTAATACAAACTACTAACAGCTAACAGCTGTTTGCTAAACAGGGCCAAAGTCTTTTTTTCCTCTTTTTTGGATATAAATAATAAGAGATTAATGGAGGATTTTGTTTTTGGGTGGCAAATTAAAGAAAGTGAACCCAATGATGAAAGATAGGAGTTCAAGTGGAGGTAAATAAAATTAAAATGAAGGCTATTACTTTAATGATTATTTTTACATTGAAATTGAATCCCCTCCTTAAAAAAAAAAAAAAAAAAAGGAGTGAGGGAGAAAAGAAAAAGAAGGATTTTAGAAGCGGTAAGTAATGATTACTTGAATTTTGGGGAAACAAAGAGAAAGTTTCAAGTGAGGGTCATTAGTGTTTAATTGGGTGGAGGTGGAGTGGGTGATGTATAATGACTCATTATTATCACCATTATCATTGTTCCCCCTCTTTTACGTGTGCCCTTGATATACCCTCTTTACCAATCATTTTTTTCATTAAAATAAAAATCACCCTGTTTTTTTTTTTTTGGTTATTACTAATTGTTTTTATTTATGTTCAAAATCTTTTGGACTCAACTAATGAGGTTTCGAATTAATAGTTACGATTGAGGTTTTCAGTATATTATATCTCAAATGCAATTTCTTCTTTTTTTTCCGATTATATTGAGTTCAACAAATTCAACTTAAAGGAGTGACAAAATTGGTATAGATTATCAGCTGGTAATTTGACGAATTTGTTAAAATATTGAGGATTTTGAAATGAATTTAGTGAGCAACTAATCCAAATGTTTTGAATAAAGTAATTTGCCATCACCACCACTTACGCACAAAACTTTGTGCAAAACTTGGCATTTCATGGGTTAATTATAGAGGCCATAGAGTTAGTTTGTCATGTAAAAGTCATAGTAGCAGTTAATCAATTGGCAAAATCAAGCACAATTATTTGGTCAAGGTCACAAAGTACTGGAAATGAGTGACCATCAAGGACATCTTTTTCATGATTTGATATGTGCTTTTTTTAGTGAGCTCATTTTTAAGGGAAAAAAATTCGTTGTTATTATGGCTTATAATTGTGGTTTATCTATATATAAATTTTGGAGGTATTCATTCTTTTACCCCAAAAAAACAAAAGGACAAAATTCTCCTCAATTATTAAGAAGATTTGTTCTAAAATTTATTGCTTAGTAGTCAATAATTATTTTATTAGTTGATGTTTATAAGATTTTCCTATCAATTGTTAAAAAATTTTGTGAGTAATATACATATATATGTTATATTTATAACTGCTTAATTGGCTAACGAATATAAATTGACAAAAAAATATCATATTATCTTTTCTTTTGGCTTAAAAATTGTTTTTTTTTTGTTTTTTAACTCCTTCCCATCATTTCCACCTTCACTCCATATTTCCCAACCCAAAAAAATAAATAAATCTATAAGAACTTAAATTTGAGAAAAGCTATGTAAAAGTTCTATCCCTCACCAAAAGGAGGTTAAAAAGCAAGGAACTATCAGTGTTTATAATCTTATTAGCTCACTTGGTGGGGCTTTTTTTGGGGGGGGGGGGGTTCATTATGAAGAAAACAAAGAAATATTCATACAGTCAATTCAGTAATTGTGTAATGAGAAAGTGAAAAAAGCCCAACTTGTCCACCTTATAAACCCTATACAAAAGGGCCAAAGTCCACTATCTAGTTGGATCATGGGCAGATTGATGCTGGCCTTTGGATCTTTAAAGCAGAACTAAGCCCAACAGGCCCATTTCTATGTAGGGCATGGAGTCAATGCTCAAGAGGTATCCTTTTGGGTAAATTCTCATGTCCTTTTTTTCTTTGGGGGTCCAATTCTCATGTCCAGTCAATTAATAAAACTCAGACTAGCAAATTAGAAGTGAACATATCACTCAAGATTAGGGGCTAACTTAAATTATTGCTAAAACTGTTTCAGACAACCGTTAGTTATAAAGATTATTTAAAATTAAATATAAAGCTGTTAAATTTTTATTACCCATAAGAACTAAGTGGTACATATTGAAATTTTTTTAAATAATAATGGGGGATACTGTTGTACAAAATTACCGTCTATTCACACTTGGGGACGTGACATAAATATTTGGGGCATGACAATGATCATAAATATTGGAGGCCTTATTTTAAAAAAAAAAATTTGATATTTATCGTCTAATTAAATTTCACATGTGATTATAGATGTTGATCTACTTGAAAATGCAAGTTTTATTCCATTTGGGCAAATGACTATCTTCAGAGAGATGAGAGTTTTGTGTGAAAAGTGAATTAAACCAGCATATGTTCATGTCATTCATATTCATATTCATATTCATACCATATAATTAAGTTCAAATAACTTGATAGTATTAAGTGATCATACCCTTTTTCTTTTTTATGTAAAGTTAGGGTTGTGTTGAAATATTGGTATTTTGAAAATTAATTTGGTCACTTCATATAACAAATTGTTCCATCCAAGTAGAATTTAATTTATATGTACTTTTTAACTATTGTCCTCAGTCGATAATCTGATCTTTTTTCATGATAAACTTTATTTTATACACCACAACGAAGATTATGAGATTTAGAAAAGTTGTTCAGATACATACGTAGGAGCCCCACTTATCAATTAATAACAACTCAAGCATTAGGATCAATACCCAAGATGACCGACCTGATCACAATGACAAAGATTATCCCTAGTCAAAAGAAAATGGGGGCATGAAAAAAAATTCCTATTTTAAGTAAGTCGAGTTTCCTAATAGGATGACAAATGAGGCTCCCAACAACCATAAATGGAAAGTAGGAGGATTCCTAAGTCCTAATCAAAGGGGATGATCCATTAATTAATCTCCTTTGATATATATTAATTAATAATTAACTAAATAATATTTTCAATCCTTGATGACTATGAAGAGCCAGCTATGCATAATCATTATTAATTAGCTTAATGAGACTTTTTAACGACGGGGCAATTAAAAGGGAAGATTCTATCTGCTGGATCTCACAACACCTTGCCTGAAATGTAATGTGCTGAACATTATTAGCCTGAAGAAGAAAAGGAATTAGCTTTAGGTAATTAATTAATTAATTAATTGTTTCCGCTTAAGTTAATTAATTAAGTACTCATTGGAATCAAATACTGCCCATTATAAAACTGTGGGCAGAAAGACAGAGAGAGCATAAAATAAATCTGACTGATCGACTGGTTCTGATCTCATCTGGTACGTGGGAATAATTATAAATAATTATAATTAATTAATAATTAAATTGTAATAAATAAATAAATAAATAAAGCCATCCAACCAGCATTTAATTTATCCAAAAACTTGGGGAGAAATTAACTGTGTTTGTCAACAAGTACACACAAGTTGCTGTAAAGTAATGCCCATGAGAATTCAACAAAGTGTACTTGCATAGGAGAACATTTGCTCCACATATAACTACACACATTCAAATTTTTTTAAAAATTTAGAAAAATAAGAGTCATAATCAGAGAACGTAGTTGTTGTTATGGTTGTTGGTCCATATTCAGTATAGAATTAACTTTTTTACTGTTACGTAAACTTTTCCCATATCTCTCGTTTTGTATAGAATGTAATTTAAAATGTATATTTGACCTCTAACCGATATATTTATATTTTCAATGGACTATGTGTGTTGTATATATTAGAACAGTTGTGATTTCATATTGCTCTATATAAAAGACAAAAAGAATAGTATTTACTTCAAATTTATTGAGTATTGCATAAAAGAAAATGCTATTATTTTAATATTTCAATTGAGTGATTAATTATTTGACGCTTTCATCTGTTGGCAAGTCTTACTTACTTTCAAATTTCAACATAATAATAACAATAATAATTTTCAGTGTGGGTTCTACTTACGCGGGTATAGAAAGATCTAAATGTAAGCTACCTTCTTTCTGTGAGCATTACTATTCGTAGAGAATCACTTTGTCAAAATTATGATAACTTAAAGGGGGATATTCAGATTGAGGTTTTCATTGTATACATTAGAAGTTAGACTCAATTAAAACCCAAATTGAGTTTTAAAAATTCTCTAAAAAACTTATGTATAATTCATGAAAATTATTTTTAAAAAAAGTAATGAAGCATAAATGATGATTATCATAACAACTCTTGCAAATAGAAAAAAAATATATAATTCAATTAACTTGATAACCACAACAAACTCAACCTATTAATAAAAGAATTCAATATTCTATCCAAAAAAAAAATCAATATTATAAGAAATTTCATAAAACTCACTCTTAATAGTGAGTTGTTTATATGCTATATAATAAATCACATTATTCAAATGATCTTCTATAAAATAAAAAAAAAACTAGTTTGTGTGCATACTCTTGCTATGACGTATTTAAATTTTAAAAATAAATTTAGCCTAAATGCGAAGAAAAAAAGTTCAAAAGTTTTAAAAATAAATATTTAATAGCCATTATGTCAAATTCAATGAAGGATGCAAGTACAAATTTGACTGAAATGAAGGATGCATCGCCAAAAATTCTAAAATATTAATATATAGAAGGACTTATATTATATTATGCGATAATAGTAAGTATTTATAATTATCTCAATTCCCTGAGATCTGACATTTTTAAGACTTTTTTGATAATTAGTGAAATAAATCAAAAGATGTAACAAATTATGTTGATTACATAATTTTGCCAAATATAAAGTATAAATTAATACCCAGAAGCTCACTAGCTGACTCTATCAAATTAGATTGTTCGAGGTAATCCTCCCTTTTAATTGTTAAAGTAAATATAAAGTCAATTTATCAACGTAACCGACGGTGACATACACAATGAACAAAATAGGAGACAATAAAACAAAGCCACCTTTAACGGATTATAGAGACTTTATGTCACGCCTTGCCCCAACACGTTGTACAATGTACATAGCAAATTGTTGCACTTATTCACACATAGAGATGTGACAAAAAAGGATGGACAGTTCCATTCTATGCATGATTAGGAATTCTGAAAATATTACATCAGGAAAAGACTTATACCATTAGATTTTATTTCGAACATTTTAAAATTAACAAAAGTATATTAAAATTATTGAATCAAAATCTACGACAAAAAGGGCAGCGGCAACAACAACAGCACATAATTAGTAATTCGGGAGGGCGAATAAATTGACACATAGTCAAAAGAAAATTTGTCTTTAACTATTATGATTAATTTGAACTGATTGGATGAGCGCCACATAGAGCACGTTATTAGTAATTTACCCATTTCTATCATTGCCATCACCAATTTGTGAGAATAAACCTATTGAAACCCAAAAAAGAAAAAGTAAATTGGTGAGGAAACGATGCAATAATCGGTGAGTATGCTTGAAACATAGATAGTTGTTGGTGGTGTTGTTTTTTTGGGGGGGGGGGCGGAGGTAGAACTCCATAACATTTGGTAGCCGTCATCTAAATAGATCAACCCACATTGTCATTAATAAGAACACATTGGAGCTCAGTAGATGGAGGAGATGAACAAAGAAGTACGAGCATACAAAACACGAAAGTGGCCTATGATAAAAGAATTTTCAAAGCTAAGGTACAAAGCCAACCATGACATCCTTCATCACAAACTTTGTCTATTTGCATACACAGTTTTAAGCTTCCACGCCTCAACAATGCATAATGCATTGGTGTACTCTCATCATTGGCACACTACTATTCCCATTACTTCAAACTACCAGATTATTGAAGGAGTAGTGGTGAATCTAGACATATGAAATATGATTGTTTATTTATTAAACTACTTATTTTAGGAGTTATAATATCTATTAATTCAACCCCCTTTAAAATATAGAATATTAATTTATTTTTTTATACTAAACGTATTGATAAACACCCCACCATTAATCATTGATCCGTCCATCGGAGAGAACCCTACCAAATTATTGAAACCAGCTTCTCCAAGGGTAACAACTGACAACATTTATCCAATTTTGATTTTTTAATCTTAAAAACTTGAAACTAAATTAAACTAGTTTATCTAAACTAAAAATTTGTCTACTTATCCGCAATGAGTTAAAAAATTTAGATTTAAATATGGGAAAAAAAAATCCTTAATAGCTCCAAACAGAAGTAGACAAAATAAAAAAAAGGGGACAACTCATCAACTATGATGGGGCCCTAATGTTATATTCATGCACTGTAAATGTGGCTACAATAAAAATCTTGTTGAGAGGAGGCCCATTAATATTAATAATAAGTATGAATTGAGTGGATCCCTACAAAATTGGGGGGGGGGGGGATGACTCACTGACACTGTGAGTCAGCCACACATAATGCCCACATGTGTAGTTCACCTCTCTAAAAAATAAAAATTGGCCCCATCAAATGTCATGGTTTTACTGTTTAATTTCAATTCAATTGAATTACTCAACTTCAAGTCTAGGGCCCAACCCCAATCAAAGGCCTTTCGCCCCTCTATTAGAGGACTCCACTTAATTGTGTAGGCCCCCCCCCCCCAAAGATGATTATATTGCCCCCCTCTCTATATCCTCAACAAGGATAAAGAATTAAAGAAAGTACAATTCTTGTATGGAAATATTGTTAATTGGATTTCTAATTTATGAAAAAGCGAATGAAATTAAGCCGATATTTTTTATTGACTATTTTTTGGTTAGTTCAAATTTAATTTGGCTAAATTTTAAATTGCAAATAAGCGAAATTGATTTTTTCATTTAGATGATTGTGATTAGTCAATTATTGAAATCGCTTAATTTTATTTGAGGTAACCAATTTTGATTTTAGGATGAGAGTTTAATAAATAAATAGTTAAATAAAGTTTCAATTAAATAATGATTCACCAACTTTTTAAAAGCCTCATACCGAAATTGAAATTTTTTTTCTCAATTCAGCTAATAATTAAATGAATTTTGTGAGAGAAACCAATTTGATTGTAAAATTTCATTCAATTTTTTCAAATTTTCAAATTTACTTTTTCTATATACCTCTATTATTTAAAGGTAGCCACTTTTTTGGAATTCTTTTAATATGGTTGACGTGATAGCTACTCTATACACCTGTCACCGAACGTACATATTTTTAAACAGAAGAAACTCGTTGAAGAAAAAAACAAAACCAACACAAGCTGTTTGAAGTAGTTTGATATTTATTCTCATTCATCTAAGTCGCAAATTTAAGCCTTATAAAAGACAAAAGTTTATAATGGAAGGACTCTATCCTTATGAACCAATAGTATTCCGACTCGTGTGAAATTGAGACGAAAACGATAAAAAATAAAGAAAAAGACAAAAGAAGAATCATTATCTATTTCCCACAGCAATTGTATGATTGTCTCCATATTCTTGGCTTGTATTTTTCATGGAAGTTGTTGAAGGAAACTTGGGAGGGGGGGGGGGGGGGTCGGTCTTGAAAAGAAATAAAATATAGAAAAGAAAAGAAAAGAAGGATAGCTAATACTAATAGCTTCCTTTTAGCTTTGGCTTTCCCATATTCGGAGGCCTCATGCAGGGACAAAGGTGAGAACTCTACCCATGAATTTTGCTAAATTTGGATTCCTTTCTCATTGCACTAATAATTTTCTTCTGATTATTATTATTATTATGATTATTATTGCTATTATTATAGATAATTTCAGCAACTATGAGCAACTCTTCTTTTTTCTTTTTTTCCCCCCCTCGGATAATTTTCATTTACTGGGTTTTTCAGTGCAGAGCCCCTTTTGGGTTGGTAAGATGAAGCTGCTATGCATAGTTTCATTTCTTAATTGGGCAAAAGTGTGATTTTTTCTTCTTTTTGGGGCATTTCATGAATGCCTAGTTTCCAGAATGTGGGAGCTTTAAAACACTTCAGATTAGCAAATTATACGTTGTTTAAGAGCAATTTTTTATCTTCATTCTGAGCTATCAGCATGAGGGTTTCCTGGGTTATTGTGAAGCTAACGGCGTCGTTTTACTTCTTATTCATCGGTTCTGAGAAATACCCAGAACCCCAGAAGAAGCCCCTGAATTTTTCTAGTATAAATTTTGTAATTTTTATTGATTTTATTTACGACGATTTTCGTGAAAGTCAAGTGGTTTTTGTATTGTCTCCAAAGCTGGAAACTTGACCTTTTGACTAGTATTTTTATTTGAATTATAGATCGTATTACATGAAAAAGGATCATTTAAATTGTCATATTACATTTTGGAATCCACTTTCTTCATGGTCACTGCATTGATTGTTTGAATTTGTCATTTGAGTTCCTGGGGAAGGTGGGTGGTTGATGGTTAATATCACGGCTTGACGCCGTTCTTGGAGGGGTTAAGTTTCATGGGTTGATAGATTTTACAATCAATTCGGGTTTTTAGGAACCCAATCATTAAACTGTCCTCTACGTCTTTTCTTGTAAAGCAGTAGGTAGTTGATGTCTTTCAAATTCATAGTTCGTTAAAGTAAACTTTTTATAATTATATCATAGAGGTAAGACTGTATAAATCTACTGTCTTACATTTCCGTCTGTAGGTGGGACTCTTGGTTAATGGTCAAATTTAGTAGGGTTTTAGTTTTGAGGGACATGGGGTTGTTTTAGATCTATCAATCCTAATTTGGAGAAACAGTTCTTTAACTTCTCGGTGTAAAAATTTTCTGGGTATTTTTGTTATAGTCTTAGTTGCTACAGGGAGTAAAAGCTGAAGGGTAAAACCTATCAATTCATTCTGGTGCCTAGTTGCCACAATAATTGGAGAGAGAGAAAGAGAGAGAGAGAGAGAGAGAGAGAGGCGGTTTTGGGATGTTATGAAGATATGAATCAACCAAAGCAACTCTGTAGACTATAGCTAGCAGCGGTCGTTACTTTCCAAATTGGTTTGATAAGGGGTAGTGGTAAAATTCGCAACTTTTTCCAAAAGAGAACACAGAAGCGCAGGAAAGTGCATGTCAGGCCATATATAGCTTTAACGAGTGTATAAATCATGCCCTCTAGCAACTAAGGATCATATTCATTCATATTGTACTTGGCTCCTGAACTCTGAGAAAAAAGAAGTCTGAGAGCTATGATTTGTTCATGCTGATGTTGACTTGGATGTTTCTCTGGCATCAGTTTGGGTTGCAGATAAAAGCTTCGTGCATATAGTGAATCTTCCCTTAATTTGGGATTGTTCTCAGCAGCTTCACAGCTATTCCGATTGAAAAATCATGGTGGGTTTGTATGGGCCAGCTGCTACTTGTGCTTGACTCTACTGCTTTTGACTTGAAGGTATACGGTTTGAGTCTTGGATTCAATTATTGTGGATCAAGTTCTGGTTGAAATCAACATACGTATTGTCTTGTTAACATATGCAATGTTTTTCGAAGATCTTGCAGGTTCACATTAAATCTTTGGAACTTGCACAATGATGTTTTGAAGTAAGCAGCTTGGAGATCTAATCTGTTCTGGAGCTGTTTCAGGGAGCGAAGGAGGAGGGGTTAAGTCTTTCATGTTCATTACATGAATGCGATTTCAATGATGGAGTTGAATGCAAAAAGTCCTTTCATTTGGGACTGGGAGAACTTAGTCATGTCTAACACAAAAGGGGTAGAAGCACCCAAAAAGTTGCAGTTGGTTGACTCTGACATTGATGGAATAGAAGGATTCGAAGTTGGGTCTTTCTATTCCCTTGGAGGCCGCAGTGATGGTGGTACTGGTTCCGGTTCCGGTTCTGATTTGGGATACGCATCCTCATCGAAAAGCTCAAAATCAGCTTCTGTTGATTCGAGTACTGACAGGGAGATGAAAGGCACTAACTTCGCATTGGAGACAACAAGAACATCCCCAACCATTGATAGTTCAGCTGCATCTGGTGAATCTCTGATTGCGTTGGAGCTTGGCAAGCGGACTTTCTTCGAAGATGCTTCTGCTGTTAGCAACCCCAAGAATTCTGCTCTTCCACCTAGTTGTGCTACTAAGAAATCTAAGCCGTCTTCTCTGAATACTGAAATTCCGCGTTGTCAAGTCGAGGGATGCAATCTAGATCTTTCTTCAGCTAAGGATTACCATCGGAAGCATAGAGTCTGCGAAAATCATTCGAAGAGCCCAAAGGTTGTTATTAATGGACTTGAAAGAAGGTTTTGTCAACAGTGCAGCCGGTAAGCTTCCAAAGTCTGCTCACAATCCTTTAAAGGGTATTTGATAAACTAGCTTCTTTTCCTTTTTTGTAAAATTAAGAAGTGAGGGGGGCGGAGGATTTGTTGCATCTGTGTCATTTTTTGTGCTGATTTTTGATGGTGTTATAGGATGTGTGATTGTTGTTCGATCTAACCTGTTACCTGCTTGTATTGAAGGTTCCATGGCCTGTCAGAATTTGATCAAAAGAAGAGAAGCTGCCGCAGGCGTCTTTCTGATCATAATGCACGGCGCAGGAAGCCGAAGCCAGAGGTTATCCAGTTTAACTCAATGCGGATGGCGCCATCTTTCTATGGTACAAATCACAATCCTTCTGTCCCTGAGCATGTCGTTTTATAGATCTGTTAATTGGCTAATTGCCATTATGTGCTCTTCACATGGAGCTTGCCTTTCTGGGAGTATCTGTAATCATTATTCCCGGACTGTATAAATTTCAGTATGATGTTTCTACTGCAGAGGTGAATTGGCTTCAAGATGTCATGGGTGAAACCCCATGAGACACTAGCTTTAATACACAATTTGCATCATCCATTTTTTGATGTCAGCTGGGTTTATTGGCATGATGAAAATCTATACGAAATTTTTTCCTGGAAATGTTATGGAAAACCAACTTCTCATTTCAAATACCGCCTTGTTGTGCCTGCCCATCTGCAGTTGAATTGCATACCATTGTGTGATGCATATAGTCTATAGTTTAGAAAATGTCATATACACAAAAAGCAAGCTTCTCTTGTTGGAGCTCCTGCACAGATCTTAGAACTCCTTTGAGTTCTGTCTGAGATTTGGTTTTTGGGTGGGCTCCTAACCTAACAAAAACCAATATTTCATCTGATAGGAGTTGTTTTGACATGGCTTTTGTCGATTCATAGGTATCAGGTGGCTTAAGCCAACATCGCATAGTTTATATATTCATCTGGTCAATCTTTGAATTCTCTTGATGAATGTTTTTGATCACCTCTAAACCCTCATTTTGGAAGCTGTTCCTGTGTCTCTCAGATACATGATCATTGCTTATTAGGATAAGGCCGCATACACCTGATCTCCTTGGAACCCCTCTTAAGATATTGCCTGCCTGATTGGTGTTTTGTTCTGAGCTCTGCAGAAGGCAGGAACCAGCTAAGTTTCGCTTTCAACCACGGACCAGTGATCCAATCTAGCCAGAGTGCCTGGGGTAGCCCAAGCAATCCCAAGGTTGCTCCTGCCAAACCAAGTCTTTTTAGTATCGTGGGATCAGGGGGTGCTGATGAGCTGCATTCTGCACAAAATGGGCTTCAGAACCTTGGGACCAAGCTCTCTCATGTTTCCACCCACTTCTTGACGTCCAAGGGTGCAACATCTGAGGTCTTCCAGCGAGGTATGTACTCTGGTTTCCTTGAATTAGACGGTATTGAAAATGCTATCCGTGTTATGCCCACTTTACAGGCAACTACTAGAACATCGAGAAGTCAGTTTTGGGAATATCGTCCACTCTACATTACAGTATAGCAAATACAAATAAAGCTACCTTATACTTCTTTTGCTATGGATTAGTGGACAGTCAACTTTCTATGAAGTAATGCACCAAGGAACCCCCCCCCCCTGGGGACAAGAAAAAGCAGGAAATCATCCTGCCTTCAGATTGTAGAGCATTGGATTGGTTTGGTGTGGAATTCATGTAGAGGTTAGATGCCTGCAGTGGAAGGATAATTGCTTTTAAGATACTTCATCTCACGATAGTTACCTCTATTCACGCTCAACTCTGTAGCCAAGAATTAATGAATTCTAAATCTATCTTCTCAAGGATTGATGACAAAAGCTTAGTTCAATATATTCTTGCTTTGTGCACTGTAAATCCAAAGTAGCTACTAGGGCATAGTTAATCAGCTAGCTAATAAATCTTGTGTTCTGCCCTTGGCCATTCTGACTCTTTTGGCCACTAGCTTCTTCAGCCAGGGTGATGGTGTCATTCATGTTGTTTGGGTCAGTCAAGATTATGAGCTCACCCGAATTATGCTCTGAGCTTTTGCATCACTTATTTCAAGTTTCTAATTCATTCCGATTTCCCATGTACTTGAGTGTAGCTTTGAGGTTTTCCTGCAAGGAATGACATGAACCCATGTGTCTGTAGGAGTCTTTATACTACCTTTTTTCCCCTTTGGTTTTGTTCTGAGGACTATGTTTCCCATACTCTGCATTTCAACTCATTTTACCATGCTGGATACCTGAGACTTTGACATCCATACGGTTACATAACCCTTTGATTAGAACACACAAAATCCTCGAAAAAATGATTGTCTGGTTCCAACCTCATCTTAGGTCCCCAGGATTCAGGCGCAGGTATATGACCGAGTTAGAGTAAGAACTGTTTTTAGGTTTTGGGGGTGGGGGAGGCGAGGATTATGTTAATGGCAGGTTGTTAGACGGTGAAAACTAGGCAACTGAAGTTTCATAAAAGTTGTATCACAAGTTGAATATGGAAGTATATCTTGAAGATGGAAGTATCCTGAAGACATATAGTCTAATTTTAATGGAGGAACATCCAAGTGCTACCATGTCTGGGACGCTCTGATACTGTATTCAAGAGGATATTCACTGCCATATCTGTTCTTTTTACTCTGTTTCATTCCTCTGCTGATCGTTGCAAAATACTAAGCACAATGTTATGAACTGATTGATTCAGGTTTAGCAGTCTCCCTGGCACAGTCCGACATGGATGGAGCTCAAGATCTCCGTGCTCTCTCTCTTCTGTCAACTTCCTGGGGCTCATCATGCGACCCAGAACCATCCCCATCGCCATCCCCATTTAACCAGCCTTCCATCCATGCCAATCAAGCCTCGCTGCCGCAAACTACTCCGGCTGTGAACACAGTGCCTCTTGGTGGCATTTCATCTGGGTTTTGGCAACCACCAATCTCTGCTGGTCCTCCTCCCTCACATACTTCAAGTACTTTCCAGCTATTCAAAGCGCCTAATGAATCAAGCTTTTACCTCTACTAGCTACACCAGGTGAGCTCTTCAGTAAAGTGCGATCTTGGATGAGCTGAGAATTTGGGCTGCCCCTAACTTGGCGCAGATGAGATGATTATCAATGCTACAAAAGCCTATTTTTTGGTTTTGGTTTTGGTTTTGATTTCGGTTTCTCTAGGGGGGACAAAGAACTCATGTCACAAGGCGAAATAAGAACTTTGTATGATTTTGCCAGCAGCTTCTCACTGAGAGCTAACTACAGAGTTTTCAACACTTGGGTTTCAGCCCTTTTTCTCTCTGTTATTTGTTTCACTGAAAGATGTTGGTGGGATCGCAATTGTGTAAAGTAGCAGTCTGGAATATTTGAACAGGTGATACATTTGAAGTTTGAATGTCGGATGTGTGATTTTTTTGCTGATTTTTAGTGGAGTTTATGTCCCGCATCGCTCTTCGTAGGACTGTCTTTTCAAGTTTTACAAGTTCCCATGAGACAGTCTCATATAGCATTGTTATGCCATGGTTTGGTGAAGGCATGATATGAACACTGTTCTTTGAAATGGCAATCCTCAAGTTCTTGACGAATAAGCACTCCTTGTATCATTTATACGCTGAGATTGTGTGATTTGAGTCGAGCTTAGGTAGTACTTGCTCACATTCTCACTTAATTATGTGAGATTTCCTGGAAATCAGTAATGTTGTTTTAATTTCACAATCATTTTGCAAATCAAATATTATTCATCCGCATCTAAATATTATTCATCTGAGAAGGTTCTGAGCATTGCATTCTGGAAGGAACCTCTCATACTTGAACATCTATCGACATCTTTCATTCGCATGCATACATTATTCATCAATGCTAACATTCACCATTCCTGCGAAATAGTGTCTTTTTGGACCTCTTGATGTTTTTGGCCATTGCTTTTTTGGAAGGAGGCCATGGCAGTTCAACATCCATGATACTTCCATAATTTCTACATTTTTTGCTCATGAGGCTGTCTTCATTAGAATACGTAATGTTGACAAAGAAAGATTGCCGTACACTCAATTTAATCCAAGAAATTATTGTTTCTGTTAATAATATGTAGAAAAGAAATTATTGTTTCTGCTAATAATACTTAGAAGTGGTTGACACACATACGGCGCTTAAAATGGATAACCGGAATGGCAGGACAGATTGGGGAAGAATATGGACATGAGATGAGCACAAAAAGGAACTCAAGCCCTTTTTCCATTGAATCACTGCTCTTAGCTTCATTGATGGTGAATGTGATCGTAACACCATGGTAGCTCTCGTCTGCAAAACAAAGAACGATAAAAACGCACACCCCCCTCCCCCCAAACAGAAAGAAAAGAAAAGAAGAGCACCCACCAACAAAAGAGAACGGATCAAAAGGAAAACAAAATCACCAAATTTGGTGAGTTCAAAAAAGAGCAGGGAATGTGTCTCCGACCCCCTCCCCCTACCCATCACACCCAAGGGAAGCCCCTAAAACGGCTCAAAATATTTACAAATAGAAAAGACTGATCTTAAAAGGCATACAACTCGGGAGATGTTTTTTGGGCATAAAACATGTTTTCTACAACCTCCCGCAAGAAATGTGACAAATTAAACGAGTAGACCAGCATACTTATAAGAAAATGGGACCCAAAGTCATATAAAGACGCTAGACAACCACAGTACAATGTTATAACTGTGATGAGATTTCTAAAGATCATTTTTCAACTAAGGCCACAATCCTTGCGATACCACAAGCCACAATGTGAAATCTGAAGCAAGACAATTGGGATAACAAACACAATCCCAAACGACATCCATAGTTTCAACATCTTACCATGACATTTTTAGGCTCATTAGTTCTCTGTGCGAGTGTACAACACAGGGTTTGTAAAGAACAAATCAGAAATCCATCGGAACTTCCACCGACACCAAATAACAATCACGCAATCGTAAACAAAATCCATTAGTTTCAACAGCTTAAACTGACATTTTTAGGCTACATAATTCTGCATACAAGTGTACGTTGAACACAGGGTTTGTAAGAGATCAGAAATCCATTGGAACTTCCACAGAGACCAATAATGGACATACAGTTCCATTTATTAACTAAGACAGCACTAGTACTGAAAGATTGGAAGTATTCTGGGGCAAATGAAGAAAACCCTGGATCCCCCAAGGACAAAAATCCGCAATAGACAATTTACTCAAAATTTTTTTACTGAAAGTACAGACAACAGTTGCCAATTACCCACTGATTGAAGCAACTCAGTTGGGCGTTGACATACCCTCTAGCATAGGTTTGTTTATGACAAAGTAACAATACCTAATGAATGAAAACATAACCAATCTGTAAAACTTTTCCAGGCTTAGCCGGACATTATAAAAAGATCCAAAGAAGAGACCAAACACCACCGCAGATAATACAAGTTGACACAACTCATGAGAAGGCAGAGTGACCGCTGCAACAGAAGACGAAATGACTGACTTTCAGACTGAGCATGCTGGACGACAACTCTGGACCTTTCCAAACCAGACATGTCCTAGTACTCACTGGAACAGTAGACAATAACAATCAATAAATGCATGGAATCGCCCCAAAAAAAAGAACTAAAGAAAGAAAAAGAGACAACACTATAGTAGATTTCATGAAGCTTGCAGTAGTAAGTTTGAAATTAAACAATATTAAGTTCATCAAGCCAACAACCAAAAACAGTATGACGCAAGGAAGGAACACAAGTTGCATCTGGTGTGATACAACAAGAATACGCATAGCACTACAGACCTGAACCTGAACCTGCTCATTTCCCTCTGCTGGCGGGGAAGGCGATTTCTTTTCCATCTGTTCCTCATTTGCATCCGCTGGTTTGTCAGCCCCACAATTCTGCCTGTTGCACTTGGTCCTAAAGGGGTAGTTCATATTGCCACATTTTTCGCACTTCCAGCTGCCTTCGGGCATCTTTTGTTCTACAAAAGCGGCAAAAGGATTATCTAAATACATTCCTATGAGAGGAAAGTGCTTAACACACAGCATTATGAATCTCGAAACTTACTTGAATTTTTCTCTGATTTTGCATCCTGTAATTCAGTTACCAATAGAAAGAGTGTAGGGTAGAGAGGTAGACAAAGAAAGTAAGCTCCCATTCATGTATAATAAAAAAAATTATATAATTGTGTGTAGAAAAGAACAATACACAAAGAAATCCCAAAAGTAGATAACAATCCACATAATTATAACTAAAAATTGCAAAGCAATCTAAAAGAAGCAAGAATAACCTGAGATCCAGGCTTTGGTGTGTTGCATTTCCTCATATTACAAACTGTCCTGAAAGAGAAGTTGACATTGCCGCATTTAGGGCATGTCCAATCATTTTCACGAGTCACATCTGAGAAGACAAAAAGTCAGCAATGCCTACATCTTTAAGACAGAAGAAGAATTCTTGGAAGACTCGTAAACAAGATACCAATTCAAACCTTTTTTATGAGGCTTGTCATCAGGGAAAAACCCTGGCCTTGGTCCCTGCAGAAGGACAGCTGTGAACAGTTACCCACAATCTCAAAAAAAAGCCAGGTTCCCAAAAAAAGATCAATAATGCAATTTTTATGACGCCTTCTACCAAACAGCTATATACACGCTATGCCGCTACACAAAAAACACATGAAAAACACGGAACGTAGCTCACGGCGAAGGGCAGCGCATAAGCTGAGCAGTGTCAGAAGTTAATGGGGATCAACTGGGTGTAAACAAGTCTCTTGACTCAAGTAGTACTAGCCTGATAGAAGCTAGCCAAGTTATTACTAGTCAAAAAATATCTCATGCACCTGTCAACCAATAATGAACCCAATGATGCCTCCAATTGAATCAACTTCAGAACATTGCATACTTTTTTAGGTTAAAAATAAGAACCACCCTGAATTTTTTGATCTTCCATGAGTTTCTTTTTTTGGGGGCAAGGGGGGGGGGGGGTAGACAAAATTAAATCTGGTAGCTTGAGATCAGAAAATTTCAGCTGGACTAAAACTCAAACTCAAGAACTATTGAGCAGCCATGAATCTCACTAGTGATGCTAAAGCATCCTTATTGCTAATAATACTAACACTGCACCGCAAATTTAACATCACATATGAATAAGCTCAAGAAAATTCAATTCCAAGGAGGCCTATTATTTGACTTTGATGTGAAAATGCTTCTGCATCATGCAAAACAAAATGACTGCATGGTATGAACCTCAACAGCACTAGCACAAGAAATACAGGACAACGTAACCACTAGAGTCAAGTCCACACTTACCATAGGAGGGGGCCCCATAGGTGGCAAACCCATGCCGTAGCGATCCATCATGGGTGGAGGCATACCATACATTCCGCCTATAACCAAAGTGAAACAAACATTAAAGATGGTTTCACTTTCCTCAAAATGAAATGCCTCAATTTACAACTAGGTTATCAGCAATAATGGATTTTTTTTGGGGGGGGGGGGGGGGAGCACAGTTCCAAAGTCAATGCAAATACCTCCAATGACACATAATTTAATGAATTATTATAGCCTCCAAAAGTTAAAACACCTCCAATGAAAAGTTAGAATATACCTCTTGTGCATGACTAGAAGCGACTATGCATTTTCATATTTAATATTCAAGACCATAAGTCTAATCTCTTAGCACCACAATAACTGCCAGGATAAAGATTGATGCCAAAGTGAAAAACCAAGACTCACCATGAAGGTCTTGAGAACAGATACAGTTGACAACTATAAACAAACTCCAAAAAAAGAGACAAAGGAGCAGATGAGACGTCCTATATCAATTCACAGAACACATAGATTAAGTCTTCAGCTTTTTAAAGGGACTTTCCCAGAGAACTTCAAAGCCTCACATTACTAGGAGCAACATACAGTAACATCTCAACATAAAAGGATGGAAAAGTTGTCCAGAAACCAGATAACAAGAGTACTGAGCAAAACAGAGCACATATAATTTAAGGCATAGCACACTGGGAATTTAGACATCTAAATGTGACAAGAGGTGGAAAGTAAAAGGCCAAAACTTTAGCTTGCATTTGTACTTGTCCATCCATAATTTGTTCAGGGAAAAATTATTGAAACCAAGTATGAAAAGACGAGAAATCATATACCATTTCCCATCATGGATCCACCAGAATATGGTGGTGGTCCAGACATAGGCAGCGGTCGGTAGGGGCTACCTCCAGGAAGGCCTCGTCCATAATTGTAAGGGTATGCTGATCCTCCAGAAAATGGGGCTTCATAAGGGGGAATTCCTGAGCCATTGAAAACAGAAGAGCCATATGGAGGCATTCCCATATAAGGTGGGGCTCCAGGGCCTCCATAAGGAGCAGCAGATGAGTAAGGTTGAGGGGGCGGAACAGGCTTTACAGAAGATTTCTGGAAAAAAAAATCAACAAAATGAACTGACTTAGTTAAAGTCAAAGTTAAACAATAATGAGTACCATTGAAATGTAGATTCCCAGCTGATAGCTGCATTGAAATAAAATTTTAACTAAAACATGAGACACTACAATTACAGTTCAGGCATCAGTAAAGACAAATACCATATTGACAGCCATCTGTTTAACTAAATAAAAATGTCGCACTCTAATAAGTGTGGAAGTAAAGGATAAAGGGCTAATTCGCAAAAGATCCACAAATAATAGCTCTTGGGGCTGGTCCTCACACACAGTCCTTGATAACATAAACAAAAGTGAATGGCAGACAAAAGAGTGAAGTAAGATAAAACAACATGAGAGAAATGAATTTGCTACTTCGTTAGCTAAAAATAGAGTGACCATTAAAATTTAAAAACACCTCCAACTAGGATTCTTGGCCACCAAGAAAGAAATAAATTCATTAAGGCAATAACAATGTATTTCAACAGAGATTAAACATCACGTTAAGAAAGCAAAGCAAACAACCACCTTAATAAAACACAAGAACTATGCAGATTAAAAACAACAGCACATAAACACACAGAAGATCCTTCTATCATGGTATTGCAGAAACTTTTCTACTCTCCAAAGTCACAAGCATCTTCCTCCCTGAACTTATTGAAAGGCTGTAAGTTCTTAGAAGCACGGCAAAACAGAATCCCAACAAATGATACCACATAAAATTGACAACCGATGAACAAAACAAATGTTACCACATTGTGATCAGCTGGTCTGGGCTGGGTACAGTTCCGCATGTTGCAGGTTGTTCTAAAAGAGAAATTCACATTGCCACAGCTAGGGCAAGTCCAGTCATCTTCCCTACGACCACCTGTATTTGAAAGCAACAAGCAAATGTTTAACATACAGTTTCTCATGAAAAGAAACACTAATCATTTCCACATCTTACATAGTTTACACGAGGGGAAGAAGTGATCAAGAATCAACCATAACTTAGCTGAAATTTAAGACCCACAAGCAGACTTCCAGATGACATGAAGCTATCGACTACTAACTGTTGAACAAACAAAACAGCAAATGCTATGCACCTATCATGTCAAACACTTGACATACAGGAAATAGAGACACAGAAGCGTTTAAAAATAGTACTAAAGATTGTAAACCTCGCATAGAGGTCAATGAGCTTAATACTATTACTGCATTTCCCTCCTATCCTGCTGCTTCTCCAAACTATAATGCCATCAAAACCTTTCTTATCATCTCCTCTTCAGACAGCTACTCTAATCCTGCTCATGCTACAACTCTTCACCTTCGAATAATAGCTGTGAATTCTCATGATGTTGTTTTGCTTGGTTTCAGAGTGGAAGAGTGTAGAAGCTAAAAGGGCAGAGGTAGTAATTAGTTTGGTCTGTCAAGGAAGGGAAGCGAGTTCAGGGGAAAACAATTGATGCCTTTCTTGTTCATTAATTCTTTTCGATTTGCTCTCTTTTTGGCACTCCTTTCGCCACTTATAATAACTAGGCAAAAGACCAATAGCATAACCCCCCCCCCTTCCCTCCCAAGGCCCCAAAAAAAAAAAGATGCCCCCCCCCAAAATAAGAAAAAAACCAATCAAAGGTTTCAATAGTTGCACTCCAATCACGTTACAAATAATTAAACAATAAGGTGCATACAGTTTCTTGCAGTTCAATTGCCAATAGTGCCACATAAAACAACCAGGAGGGGGGGGGATTTCAGATGCCAAGATACAGAATGACATACCATCAGTTCGAGCTCGCTTGGCAGTTGAGGGATTTCTGTTATCCACCTGGAACACGAAAAAGAAAGCAACTGTAAAAACCCAACAGCTGATTCACCAGCTACAATCCCTAACATAACAAGACAAATCAACTAAACTTAAAAAAAAAAAAAAAACACTCATGTACTAAAAGATTCATATGAAATCAGATATCAGATATCAGAAATCGGAACCCTAAATTGCTTCAACACTGAAGAAGAAAAGGCTCGGCTCAGAGCATGAATTAAACTCTAAAAACTAAAATCCACTCTACCAGCTAGTAATAAATAGATCAAAACCTAACAAGTCGCTTATTCAAATCAATCAGATGGAGCAATCGGCAATTAAACTCCTAATTGCTACAAAATCGAAAACAATGAATCTGAAATTATCAATATGAGATGTAGAAACCAGGCACGGATCAGCACTGAGGGGGCATACAACATTTATATCGATTTCGCGAAAGAGCTGAGCACACCCTAGCATACGGATGAGAGAGAACGTACCTGAGACATATCGACGGTGGCGGCGGCCGCGGCGGCGAGAGAGGTGGTTGAGAGAGAGTGGAGTGCCGGTGCAATTGGGAATCGTATAATTTAGGGCTTGGGCGGGGTAAGCAGCAAGAGATAGTGCGTTGGTTGAAGGGCCTTTTAATTTTAGGTGAAACGTGAAATCAACATGATACAGATAGTTAGAGATATTGTTATATGCGGTTGTCCAAAACACGACGTCGTAATGTTTGTTTTTTTGATTCTTCGTTAATAAATATTTTCTTGGTTCGATTGGTAAAGTTATGAGAATTTATCTTAAAGAATAATGACAAAACTCTACATAAAAAAATACATTTATCAGCATAAGTTGATTAAAGTGGTTTTGTATTTATTTTCTTTGAGTAAGATCTTAAGTTTTTAAGTCTTGTGAATGAAAAAAAGTCTATGATAATGATTTTATAAGCCAATATTAGTTTCATGTGATAAAATAAATGTAAAAACCCAAAAAAAAGAAAAAAAGTTGAAATAGAACAATATTATTATGTCATCAATTTAAAAAAAAAAATAATATGATTGAACAGTAAAAGAATATCAATATTCATAAAGTAAAAATATTAAATCGTATTTAATAAATTCAACACTTTAATGATAATTTTAATTTTAGTGGAAAACTCCACGCTTACAAAATGTCACATTGACATTATGACATGTCACATGTTGAACATGAATTAATAGTAAGTTTTCTTAACATATATACTTATTGCATTAGCCTACATTCTACAAATCTAGCTAGAGACTAATCTCTCACGGACTTTTATCTAAGTTGTTTCTAGGTTATTCTTGACACTGATTAATTAGCTTCCATAAACACTTTCTTATTGATAGCTTATTATCCAATACTGTTTTCGAAGTATCCGTTCTTTTAATATTTCATTCCAATTCATATGTGTCATATATATCAACAAATGTTAAAAATGGAGAGACGAATGCTAAACAGTAAGATGGATTCTATCGAATGAAGTCTTCGCTCGATGACAAAAACCAAATCTAGAGAGAATGAAGTCTAGATTGGATTACAAAGAAATATTGAATTTTCCGGATGAGTTAAGAAGCAAATCAATCCACATGAATCACATGATGAGCCAAGTGCAACTAGTAACGCAACGCTTTCAAACCAACACGATTGAGGAGAATGGGATTAATTAATAAGCTCATTCCCGAACGAAATTAAACGTCTAGGACTACAAGCATATAGTCACGGTTGAATTGGAAGGATTTTGGGACCAGATCTAGATCTTCATCACTAGAAGCTTCGCGATCAAGCAACCACCAATTCTGCTCTTGTCGGAACAAGACTGATATTAGATGAGGATTGAACATCTTATTAAAAATAAGGTGGGCTTTGGCAAATTAAAAACTCGAGATCATAAGAGACAACCTTAAAACGACACAGACTCTTCACCGGAAGTATGATCAATATATATCGCATCCATGCATCATGATTTGATTCAGCAAACAACTCTACTACTCCACTTTATTGCATTCATGCTCATGACTTGGCTGATTTTAGCTTGGGAATTAAGGAATGTTGATGATTAAGAGAAGGTTAACTTCAGAAAGGGGCGTATAGAGAGGAGGAAACACTAAATGGAATTGAAGCTAGAAAATTATGACAAAACGGCCGTGACTGTTTCAATGTCCATGACATGGCTGTCTGAAAAGGTAAAGATGCTCCCATGAGCCATTTATTGTAGTTGGTTTGAGATATTTAACGACGGCCGTAGTTTTATATATAAATCTCTTCGTTGCTTCTAAATTTTTGATATAAGAGAAATAACAACAACAACAACACCTTTCAGTGTGAGTTCCACTTTCGTG
Organism: Selenicereus undatus; assembly: GCA_017589665.1. Lineage (NCBI taxonomy): Eukaryota > Viridiplantae > Streptophyta > Magnoliopsida > Caryophyllales > Cactaceae > Selenicereus > Selenicereus undatus. The sequence continues at coordinate 93,052,199 of JACYFF010003369.1, read as the reverse complement.
GGGTTTTGAGCGATCCAGATGTAGACAACTTCACCTCAACCGACATGATTGTCCGTTGAGAAGTTGATTCCAAAAGACCCACAAAATAAGTTTTTGTGAAAACCCCTCCCCCTCTTTAAAAAAGCACATAAAATATGACTACTTATAAAATATAAGAGAAATAAGTGTCTTTAATAATTTTTAAAAAATTTACATAACAGATATGAAAATATTGTGAAAATATAACAGCATATCAAGAGGGTCAATAAAAGCAAAATGACGGATAAAAATCAAGTAATGTCACTAATTAAGACGGATAAAAAAGGTTGGCAGAAATTAGAGAGATACATTACACTAGACTTTGAGCAGATATTGTACCCAAAGAGAGAGAGAGAGATTTGTTTTTTTTTTTTTTTAAGGGTGAACCTATCAACTTTACCTATTTAGGGGTAGTCTTGTTGGGAAAAGAGATTCAGGTCAACTTTGTGGTACCGGATATATCAATGAGCCATAAACGACTTCACTTTCCGTAAAACTTATTTGCTGTGTATCACAAATAGTCTTCAGGATAAAAACGCTGATAGACAAGTATATATGTTAATGTTTTCTCAAGTTAGAACCATGGGGGAGCGATTCACAGGAATGTGTTTTTGCACATCTTATTCCCATCTTGTTATAATATCATATTGTAATTTGTCTCTTTCCTTATCCATGACTTTTATAACATACCAAAAGACACTACAAATGAAAATATAGGCGGGTAGTTATAGAAGAGTTGACATGGCACACTTATCCAACAAACCAGATAAGAAACCATTGCAAAACCAACCGTGCAGCCGCCATCACAAGTCGTGATATTCACCACAGTCAGCCCGTGGTGGCCACTGACCATACTCTTGAAATCTCCAACAAGTCTAATATGTAGGGCCACCGTTTTGGAGGGGGGGGGGGAGGGAATGAAGTCCAAGTCCAAGGCTAGTTAGGCAATCCCCCAATTTCCCAAATCCCACATGATTCAAGATGTTATCAATAATGATGAATTCTTTTAGGGTAAATCATATTTAGTAAAATCTTATAATAAAATCACTACCAAGCAATGCAATAACATAAGATAAAAAAAAACATAAACAAGTCCAGTGTGACACAATCTGAAAATGAATTTCACCAAAATAGAAATACATGGAACCTTAATTAGACCTCACAAGTAACATGTCAATACTAGCTTAATTATCTTCTTTAAAAGTACATAAATTAACATTGATAAAATTCACATCCTGAAAAACTTTATGCTTAAAGCATTTAAACAATGCTACAAGGTGAAAATTTGAATCGATCTTATTGTGCATAAGTATCCATCGATCCTTAATTGATCTCTAAGGTGGTAATAGGGATTATGGTGATCAAAATGGTGACAGTAAGGCTCATGAACAACAATGCACCATTTCCAATGAGCTTAAATCCATCACTTGGATCTGAAGATGGCGAATTTGATGCTGTTGAGGATGTTGCATTATTGTTCATGAATATGGAAGCTGCTGGAGAAGAGGCAGAAATTCCAAGAAGCTCTGCATCCAATGATTCAATAAGTTTAATTAGTTGACATTAATGGCAGTGTAACTAGGGGAGGAGAAAAACACTTATTTAAGAAGCATCTCAACCGAAACCGATAAGCTGATGGATGAGAGCTCATGAATGATTTTTCTACTTTAACACGCTATGCCCCCTTGATGCTACAAACTCTCTTATTATCGAACGTATCTGATAGCATGTTTAACAAACTGTTCAACTAAAACTTTAAAATGATTGAAATTGGTTGTTGACAGCCTGTAATTGAATTTATAAAAACCGTTTCTTTTATCACACTATCTAAATTTTACGTTAAAGCTAGTAAACTCCACAGAATGCAGTATTTTCAATAAAAATGTCGGCAAATATAATGATAGAAAATTATTCAATAAATGTTGGACAAATGACATATCCTCAAATGTGTATGATAACAAATAGAGGAACTAAGGTGTCGCAATCACAATAAATGATGTCACATTCTGGCTAAAGTAGAAAGGGACCCAGTATGACCAGAGGTGCTGCAATTAAAGACGGGTCTACTATGTGACTATTTGGTTGTGGCATTCACAATGCAAGAGTGCAATCAATATGGATGGCAATATAAAATGTTTAGGTATATGTCCGAGACCAAGTTCCAACCACCAAATACAACCGTACTCAAGGCCATTCATTTGGCAGTTAATGGTGCGTGATAGCATTGATTGTGCCAACCTACAAATATCTCGCTATGTATCTGTCCAATTATATGTGGAGAAAATAGGTCATATTTATTTTTGAATTGATGTATATGTTTTATGTTTATTTTGGAAAACTACAAATCATTGATTTATCAAAATATAAAGAAGATGAGTAGTATAAAGTCTTTCTTCCGTAAATTTTTTTCAAAATTCCTTTTTTGGTAGATCTCTTGGAAACAACCTCTCTACGGATAGGAATATCAGTAGGGATAAGATTGTCTACAATTGAATTTTTTCAGATCCCGAAATAGTAGGACCCACACTAGGAGGTATTGTTGTTGTTGTTGTATCTATAAATAAGGTGATTTTATCTAAAAACCTACAATGAAACAAAAAGCAAATTAAATGAAATTAAGGCGCGTGATATTTTAAGCGGCTCATCTTATGTGTTTACATAGACTAATAAGGTCCCGTGATACTTAGGTCTCGTATTACTTGATTATAGAACTATCAACGTCTCAATTGTGGAGAAGGACAAAGCATATAGCATTATAGCCTAACATCTAGGCAAACAGACTAAATCTTGTAGCTATAGCTTAAGGATCGAACCATTTAGGCTATGTACATACCATACTACCATAAGCCAAACAGTTTGCTTATTACATTCGTCTTAGATTAGACCGATTGATATTCTAACAAAGAGAGATAAGAGACAACAACAGCAACAACTCCTTCTGGTATGATGCCGCTTTCGTGGAATATGAGGAGATTCAGATGTAAATAGACTTACCTTTACAGGTATATTACGTATCCAAAAAAGGTGCGAGAGAAATTAATTAAGAAACTTACTAGGGCAGTTGGTGACGCTAGCGTTGACAAGTTGACAAGCATTAGGGAGCTGAAGAAGCTTAGCCTCTTGAATACCAAGGTTCTTAAGAGCCTGGTTAGTACCATTATGAGCCTGGCCAATGAACAAGCACAGGCACACTGGTTGCTTGTCTTTCATGGTGGTCACCGCGGCGCAACACTCCTTGGTCGGCTCCCCCTCCTTTCCCGTCACGAACATCAGGCAGTTTCCGAGCTCTTGTATCTCCGTCGTGCATTCCTTCATGAACGCATTATCTGCATCCCCACTACTAACCACCTCTCCTATTTGAATACACAAAGCTATTATCATCATCACCTTGGTTAATACTCTTATTAATTGTGATGATCTCCCCATTTTAATTAATTAATTTGTACGAACAAGAGAGAGAGAGAGAGAGAGAGAGAGAGAGACAAAGAGAGGAGATTTTTCAAGTGTGTAAATGGTGATTTCATGGCCTTCCCTTTTAAGGTGGGTGTTTGCGTGATGCGTTCATGTTCATACGTATGTATGTAATTAATGCTCTGCATTTTCGTTGTCAATTTATTCGCAATTTAGACTTAATTAATTAGTGCTACTTGCGGCACGGGTGGACCGTCATGATTAATAGTATAAACCATATCCTAATGATTCAAGATTTCAAGCTACGTACCCTATGAAATTCCCCCTCATTTCTAAATTACTGGCCTCTCTAAGAGTTACAAATTCATTTTTGTGTGACATAAATGAAGTTGTTTTTAAGAAAGACAACTACTTTGGGGCAAACAGAGACATAAATGAGTTCCTTTTTTTAATTTTTTAGAAATATAAAAACAAACAACATTAATTATGGTACAACATGAATTTTAAACCTCATAATTTATTTATTTTTTGGATCAAAGGATCGAGATATTATTATAGATATATGACATTGATTGAATGACGGAGGCTAACCAGTATAGAGTAGGAAAGGAAAAGATGTCGTAATTAATTAACAAGTTATTACCAATATCGGTTTGTCTAAGTAATTTGATATCTATTTTCTTCTTTTAAGTAAGCATCGAAACTACCGTAATTGCTTATATAGAAATTGAAAGAGCATAAGAGCATTCCCAATAGAGTTCCAATTTTTGGAACTCTAGCCTGCCACGTCAGTAAAAGTTCCACAATTTTGGAACTTGCATTCCAATAAAAACATTTATCATTGACCCACTTTATAACACACAACTTATTTTTTAATCATATAAAAATTATATATTACTTAAAAAAAACAAAAAAAAATTAAAAAATTACCAAAGTTTACACGCATACGTGACCCCCTCATTTCTTCCTTGTTGCGAGAGAACATTTGGCACGCATGTGACACGCGGGCCCCACCTATGATCCGCGTGTCCCTTGCTGTCAATGCTCTAACACTAAAAGGGCTTCGTGGTCTTTTTCTCATCTTTTTAACTATTTGTTGGAAGAGGCAGAGTCATAATGACTATTTTGACAATACTGGCTTGCAGAAAATAGGTTAAGATTTGACCAAGTATGCATATGAAATAAAATTAAGTAGTTCGGTTGGAGAAGTTCAATAAATGTTAATGGCAGTTATGGGGGAAGTAGTTGAAGCCGTAGGGCAAGCTAGAGTGAGATTAAATGAAAGACTAGGACAACCACCTGTCCTTGGTCTATCTAATAAATATGTAAACATTCTTTCAACGTCTTGCAAATACTAATTAAGGCTTATTAGTGGACACAACCATGGATTCCATTATCATGGATTGAATGGTATGTCTACAATCTATATGATGAAGAGCTTGTTGACAGACAATATTTTATTTTAGATATGAGTGGTTAATGGATTGAAATAGGTCAGAATAGGTATGAGTATATTGGAACAAATTGATAGTATTTTTGGAATGAATTAGAGCAAGTAGGAGTAAGTTGGAGAAGATTCAATATGGTGATTATAAAGAGGTCTGAAGTTTACCAATACAGGTTGGTTCAAGTGGTTTGGTGCTTGTTTCTCTTAAGCAAGATCTTCGGTTTGAGTCTTTTGAATAGAGAAAATTTATGATGGGAGAGTTTTACCTGACTATATCTTATCGGGCCAACAGTAGCTTCTAGATAATACTTTTTTTGTCCATTCAAGCTAACTGGTGCCTTTAGTCACAAGCTGTCGACTAATAAGATTACATTAAATTAAACAGAAGGCTATGATACGTTGACAAGACCTATGATCAATAATCCAACTTATCAAATTAACCACACGGCTCTTATGAATAAGAGTTCAAGGAGCATATTTTTGTGAGAAGAGGCGCCTAATATTGTAATTTTTCTCTTTCACCCCTGTGGGGGGGGAAAAAAAGAGTTCAAGGAGCATTTTATTTATCTCCTAATAAATCCACCCATTGCAACTTACAGAGATAATCCACAGGTAATAGACCGTTTAAGGGCACTATTTGGAAATTTGATTTTTTTTTTTCACGAGACCAACCCTGCCTAGTAGCGGATCTAGACATAGAAAGCTGAGGTATCCATCTATTAATCTAATCATTTCAGGAGTGTCCATATACATCAATCTAATCCCCTTCAAAATATAGTTCATTGAATTTTTTTTATAACTAGGAGTGTCCATGGACACTAGGAGTGATAACAAACGGTTAATTGGAAATTCGGTTAGCCGAAAAGTCAGTTCTCAAAAGTTGTGAACTGAAAACGAAACCGAAGCTTTTGGCTAACCGCTGACTAACCATGTGGTTAACTGCCGATTAACCATATGGTTAGCTGAATCTCAAATGGTCGAACCGAAACCGAAACCGCAAAATTTTAATCCAATTAAATTTTTAACAAAAATCAAACCGGTTAACCGGTTTTCTAATTTTTCAATTTTTCAGTTTGATTTTTCGGTTTTGGATTTTTTTACTCACTATTAATGGACGCTCTAGTGCTCAGCATAGATCCGCCCATGACACCAACACCGCTAAAAAATATATCCCAACTAGCCTGTAAAAATACCCCCCCCCCCAAAAAAAAAGAAAACGTCAGCTTCCCATGCAAGATTTTATGAATCCTAAACGAGCTATCATTAAGGGGCACTTATAAAAGGACCCAACTTAACTGAGGATCTAACATTATATAATGTACAGGCTTACGGCCCAAACTGTTTGGGTTTGGACTATTAAAATTTAAATCTATATCGAGTATCAGGTAAAAGTTTATATAAATTTTAAAATGCACTTTATGAGAGTATAGTTCCTCTTCTCATATTTATCGTTAAATTTCAAATTTTATAAAAATAAGTAACAAATATATTTATATGGTCAAAATGAATTTTTCATCGACAAAATATCTAATATACAGTAAACTTTAATGGTACTATGAAAATAGAGAAATTGATATTTTTATAATGAATTCACATTTAAATTTATTAGTTACATACGAGTATATCATTCTATTGTATCCAAATGTAATGCTAGAAACAATGAGTAATTAATATTTAGACTAGCTATTAGCTAATTAGCAATGAGGAATAAAAAATAAAAAAACAAAAACTAATTTGCCTACAAGGCCAGGAAGTTTTACGATAGAGAATGGCCTCCTTGATCTTTAATTAATTCCCTTTCTTGAGCACTCAGTACCTTAGGACCTTGTCCTAAACCTTCTGATATGTCATTATAATCGTCATTATTAGCCCTGTTACTTTGCTTCTTAGGCTTGAAACATGCCATGTACCTGGACTTGACCGTATGCCATAACTGCCTCCTCTTTGATGATGATGAATTGATGATGGGCTGGCCTCATAAATGTTAGGAGTTTGAGAAAAGCAATGGGCATGGAGTAGTGTACTCTTTCTAGAAGACTAAAAAGAAAAAGATGATGATCATGATGAAGATGAAGATGAAGATGCAACAACAATAACAACTTTCAATGTAGGTCCCGTTTATACAGGGTCTAGGAAGATTCAGATGTAAATAACATCACTTTGCCGGTATCACCACCCACAAAGAAGCTGGTTTTAATAGGTCCACAACAGATTTGAGAAAACAATTAGAGTTGATTCATCATATACTTTCATAAATCCTAACCCTAATTAATGGGATTGTGCTTTTTATCTATATTTCCAGAGCTTCTTAGATAATACAATGCTTTGGGTTAAAATATAAAGATCAAGCCTAATTATATATACAAGAAAATAGAAGTGACAAAATATAACTGTCTTTTTGGATTTACCTGCATAAGGAAGGAAGACAATATGCATATGTAAAACCTACAAAAAAGAAGAGTCTCATGGACAAGTTACTTAGCAAAAAATAAAAATAAATTAAAAATTAAATGCAGTAATTGATTAGATTTTCCCTGATAATCTATTTGATATGAATCTGAATATTGCCTAACTCTTTGGACAAATGAGTGAAGAAACTAAACCCTCAAATTTGTGCTTGTGATAATGAGTGAAGGTTTTGTCTTGGTGAATTCACTGAGAATTAAATTATATTGTCTGTGATCAGGAAGAAACCTTTAGACTAGTTTTTTTTCCCCCCCACCATGCATTTAACTTCATATTTTTATATTAACTAAGATTGAGACTAGCCAACTTAATCAAAATTAAATAGAGAATATTGATTAAGAAGTGTATAATTGGATCACCCACTCAATTTCAATTGATTTAACTTGTCAAAATGATATTGCATTCTTTATTTGCTGGCATCTTCTTACAAAAATTTACTATTAAACAATTGACTTGGCTTACTAATAGTTCATAATGAATTGTCATGAGATGATTTTTTTGATTCTAATAGTTGATAATCGAATAGGGCAATTGACTTATTCGCCAATTTAGGAACTACTTAGCTCTTACCTATTGTTGTTTTTTATTCTCCCCAAGCTCCCTTATGTCGATCCTCTCTCTCTTTTGGTGACATTTTGTATGGTATGAATAAACTGTCTTTCCAGAAGCGTTGCCCCTCTTTCTCACCAAAAACGAAAGAGATGAATTATTTTTTTTGGGGAGGGGGGGATGGATCAAGGGACGATTTCACATTAATTAATAAGTAACATTAAACATCAAGTTTAAAACTGATGAAAACTAATTGAGTAAAACAAGATTAAATGGTCCTCTTTACCCCCGAAAAAAAAAGATTAAATAGTCCTCATGCACTAATTTAAGCCCCCTTGAAGACGTGCTTGACATGCATTCCATAATTCTTTTTTTTTTTTGTGGGTGAGACTTCATTTTCTATAACGAAATTCCTCAAAGTCAAACGTTAACATCCTTTTCAAACCAACAGCTGCACACATATAAATTCATTAATTACTACTAACCAAAACCTCAGCTCTTCCCATACTCTTATTTAAAAAGCTAATTAAGGACATAATTAAACACTCATTAACAAAATGAAGGGTTACAACAACAACAATCCTCACGTTAAATTTTCTGACCGATGGTCGGTAATCGGGGCGGCATTAGCAGGGGTGATGACAGGCGCCTTCTTGATGTCCGCCTTCACCTACGCCGGCCAGAGTGACTGGCCGTCGTACCTCCTCGCCGCCGGCAAGTCCGCCGCCGTGACCACGGTGGAGGACACGGCGGTGCAGCTGAACGCGATAGTACACTACGCCACCTCGAAGGTGGTTCCGCAGCAATCATTCGCAGAGATCACGCAATCTCTGAATGTGCTTCGTTCTCTCTCACCATGCAACTTTCTCGTGTTCGGGCTGGGCCACGACTCCATCATGTGGGCAGCCCTCAACCCGAATGGGCCGACCGTCTTCCTAGAGGAGGACCCCAAATGGGTCAAGGCTGTACTCAGTAAAGCCCCCTTCCTCAGGGCCGAAACGGTGTCGTACAGGACCCAGCTCAGGGAAGCTGATGAGCTACTGAAGAATTATAGGACTGAGCCTGAGTGCCACCCTTCTAGAACCTTCCTGAAGGGAAATCGGAAGTGCCGGTTGGCACTCGAGAACCTTCCGGAAGAGGTATATGATAGAGAGTGGGACGTGATCATGATCGACGCCCCTAAAGGGTACTTTCCGCAGGCGCCGGGGAGGATGGCGGCGATCTTCTCGGCAGCCGTCATGGCCCGGGCCCGGACCCGGCCCCGGCCCGGAGTCACCCATGTGTTTCTTCATGATGTTGATCGTAAAGTGGAGAAGCAGTTTGCTGAGGAGTTCTTGTGTACGAAGTACAAGGTTGGAGGGGCTGGCAAGTTGTGGCACTTTGAAATCCCACCGGTTAGACAAAACGATAGTAATGGTGATAAATTTTGTTGAAAGCTGTTTATTTAGTTGATTAAACCCTTCCCATGTAATGTTTGAATATAGTAGTAGGATGTTATATTGGCTTTGTTCATCTTGTCCTGTGTAAAGTTTGGGGAAGATGCCCAATTTCCTCGAAAACTTCTAGGTTTGAAAACCCTTTCTAAGTTTGAAAATCCAGGTAAGTTTAACAAGGTCAAGTTAGTGAGAGTTTAGATTTCAACATGTTTCCAATTTATCTTCATTGATTCTTATAAATTATTTCGACAGGGACGATCATATGTACATCGAAACCTACGGCTCAATAGTTCCAAAAATGGGGAGGACAGATATTTTGTCCTAGATTTTGAATCTCTCGATCGTTGTAATCTTGGTTCACTAGACTTGTGGAAGGTGTTGAAATGAATGTCAAAACACTAGCACAAAAGTTTGATAGGCACAAGAAGAACAGGGTAAAATAAGCCAGCACTTGAGGAAAATAGCAGTGAGATGAATCATGGAAGTAACAAAGTAATCTAGGAAGCAATATCAAGTTTATAAGTTAATTACAAGGAGTTGGGCAAAGGTAAACTTAAGGAAGACATAATGAGGGATAATTGGTAGATAGCCCTTATAGGAAATACTTCATCCTGTCATCCCTTCTCATGGCATTGTACACTGCTTGCACCTGCAAGACAGCACAAGGAGGAACGCATCAGAAAGAATATTAGAACTTGAAAATACGCACGCATTGGGGGGGGGGGGGGGGTGGAGGGAGAGAGAGAGAGAGAGAGACCTCTTCGCTAGATTTGACTAGTACAGGTCCAATATTGACAGAAACATACTTGCCCCTTGACGATATTTTCTGCTTTATTTGTTCCTGCAAATTAGAATATGGCGAAGAAATTCAGAAATCAAGCAGATCAGGATTTGCAGCTATGAAATTGTTTTCAATGACAATCTTACCCCGCTTTCCATATTGCGGAGGTAGATTCCGGGATGTCTCATATGGAAGAGACCAAACAGGTAATCTAAAAGCAACAGATTGTTTAGTGATTATGTTATCCAGCGGAGAGGTTCGGAGACAATGCACACCTTTTCCATACACCTCGCAGAGCTACCTTTTTTTTTTTTTGGGGGGGGGGGATTAGAGTCGTCTTCTGATAAGCAGAGAGGATGAACAGCAATAAACAAAAAAGTTGAGCTCTTCCTATCCCTCCTTGCTCTTCACAGTTTGCTTTGTTGAAGTCTATTACATACTGTTTTCTATCTTCAACTACACATGAATAATCAGTTCTCATGTGGCCCCTCTATAAATCAATCACTGTCCCTCAGCTTGCAGTCTTCCATCCTCTTAAGCACACAGTGATCTTGCCGTACCAAGCCTAATAGGAGTCTTGACTGCATAGTGGCCAAGACAAGGTCCTTTGGAGGCCAAGCTACCCACCAGGGTTCTACCTCCCACACTATTACATGTTATGGTGAGCAGGGCAGAAAGAAGCATGATGGTGCTTGTGGTAAAGAGGGAGATAAGTTACGACACCTACAGCAGATAACGGTAGACAAAATAATAGGGGCAAAGGGTTGCAAGTGAAGGTCATTTACTCCTGGATCTCCCTGGACCCCCACTTTGATTCTCCATATGGGGCGTTTTAGTGTGGGACAGAAATTGAAGGATGTGTGGCACTCACCAGTGAGTCAGTGACTATGAGATTGAAGGGGACAAAAGGGTTGGGAATCAAAAGGGTGCTCGAATAGGTCTTAGGCTCTTAGTGGCGTCAGTTGTGGTTAAGAGTGAAGGGCTAGGGCAGCAGATAGGTCATGATGACAGGGGCTTCCGAGGATTTTAGTTCCATAATCAAACCCAAGTACCCAACTTCCCCCTTCCAAACCAAAAGTGGTGGGTACCCCTACACTTCACATTTCATTTGCCCTTATTCTTTCTTCCTCCTCATCACCCTTACCCTTCACCCAAATTGAACCAAGTGACCACTTACTAATCACTGTATAAGGAAAGAGACCAAAGACAAGAATGTCTTACATAGGTTACCCTAGGAAGTTGCATTCAACTCCGGTCAGATTATTTCCGATCCACAAGCCTGATGGATACATGTGGACTTGCAAATGCACACCTTGTCACCCCTTTTTTTGTTCTTTTTTGGGGGGGGGGGGATGAGGTGTCCATGTTCTAAAATATAGAATGAATACAGCTTGGTTAAGAGATGCAGGTGTTGACATCACGGAGTAAAATTATTTTGGCCTTGTTTGTCATAGCTATGCCAGTGGAATTTGGCTAGGTTGGTTCAGGGATTTCACTTGTATGTCAGAGGCAGAAGATAAGGAATGAAGGGCCAATTAAACAGCTTGCTTCCCATAAATCAACTTCCATGAAACCAGCATGGCTAAAAGATATTTCACCTTCGCTCAATATTCTCTTCTTCCCTTCATACATTTTCTAGGCCTCCCATTCCAGCACAACTTTAAATTGTTCTCAACTCGTTTAACAATTAACAAATAACATATCAAGGTAGAAATGAGCAGCCATTACAGGTATAATTTCAGTTGGTTTGTCAAGTATTTAATCAGATGCAACTCAGACAGCAAATAATGCTCAAAAGTTTTAAAACATATCATATATTCCATCATCTTTTAATATACTTCCAAGCATACAAAAACAGCAAACATGCTCAGCTCCAACCCAACACTGACCATATCAACACCCCCCCCCCCTTTTTGTGTTGTCGACTGTATGTTTGGAATGTATTTAACAGAATGAGGGCACAATAAGATGAAGCTCAGGCAACATCACAAAACACAATCCTCGACAGGTCTGTTTCTGTATCTTAGTTGTCAGTTCATCAGATCACTTAATTAATGTTTGTGTGACAGATTTACCTCAGGGATGGGTCGCTGAAGAACAGATTCAACAGCAACAATCATGGAATGCACAAAGTCATCACCACCAGTTCCAATAGCTGTAAATCCTCTCTCACTGGGATATGTGTTCACCTGTGGAATAGAGAGGCGAATTCAACTTTAGAATATTCTAGACACAATATTAAGAAGACAACAAACTTATTGTGGATCTCACCAAAGTGGGTTTTGGGGGAGATTTGACGTACACAGCCTTACCCCCATCCAGCAGAGAGGCTGTTTCAGCTTTACAAAACACATATATGAAAGCATTCATCAATGTTCAAGATAGCCCGAGTGCACTTTCATTCAATCAGCAAGCAAGGGGATAGAACATCCAAGACAATTAACAAAACACACATTAAACTGGAAATATTTCAGGCAAAGCGGTTAAAAAAGATACCTTTTGATCCAAAGCCAGCCATTCACTGGTTGAGTCATCCGTTACTGTTCCCCCAATAACAACATTTGTAGTTTGTCGAACCCTTCCTTCTGCCTTTGAGATCTCTGTAACAAACACACAAAATGCAATTTACAGTTTACATGGTAACAATTCTTATTATTGGTTAGATTCACTAAATAAACCCAATGATAGAACAGGAAACTAAGATTAGAAACCCCTAAGAATTTCATTAGCGAAGAACACAGAGCAACCAAAATATGAATCCTGCTAGCAACGCTGCTTGGGCACCCAATTTTGCTATAATTGCTTGACTTAAGCAAGGAAAAGTGTCAATTTTCCTTCCACCCAACTGCCTTGATTCAGGATTCTGTGAACCAAAGACCACCAATCAAACTATTTGGCTATCTACAAGGCTTCCTCCAAAAATTTGCCCAACAAACGCTTAAATAGGTGCCATGCATCATCATTAAATGAAAGGAAAGAAGCCCCAAAAACAAAATACAGGGGGCAAGAGTCCACTACATACTAACTTGTCAAAGTTAGCTCAGTTTACAAAATTCAATTAATTGGAACAAATCACAACTGCACAGCACAGTACAGTACCACCATCAAACACCAAAGGAGAGAACTGTCACATTCTCGGCACACATCAAATTAGACTCCATTTATCTCAAAAACAACCAAAAATCAAACAAACCCATCAACAAAAACAAATTACCCAGCAAAAACTCCAAAACCCCAAGTCCCAAAATTGAAATATCAACCAAAAAAAATAAAGAAAAGGACCTGAAATGGCTTTGAGAACCACCTCCTGAGGTGGGCCTTGATCATCCTGAGACAAGCAACTAAGGCGAGTGCTTCGTCGGTGGAAGCTCCAGGTCGCGATGACCCGACAACCCAAATTCGATTTCCTTTGGGCCTTCATCGGGGCCCCGGAAGAGCAAGATGATAAGTTGAAGTTGGGAGTACGAGGTGGAGAAGAAAGCCATGGCTCCGCCGTGACCACTGTCCGGAACACCGTCCTGCACGCCATGTGTTCGATGATTTGCGTCGTAGAGCACAACTCCCAGCTTTTCTTCGCTTCCTCTGATTTCGAACTGGGTTCCCCTTTTCCTTTTTTTTTTTTTTGCGCTTTTCAATTTTTATTGCGGTTGCTGTCGTTTTTCTACTCATATTTATAGGTGTACAAAACATATCCCACCTTATCCATGCCCCAAGTCTGAACCGCAGCACAGACAGGTTGACTGTACCATTGTGAGTTTGATGAGATTATCTCATTTAAATTGCTTCACAATCGGTCGATTGGTGATGGAATATTATGACTCTAAAAATGGCCATTAGTGTTGATAATGTTTGGCTAGAGTTGCTCTATGTATAGTTTTTATTTTGGATAAGTAACATACCATGTAAATATAAATGTTTCAATTCTTTTGCAATTTACAACGTATAACAAGTGTAACAAAAAACCAAAAAAAAAAAAGCTCACCCTAGAAACCAAACAGCTATCAATGTCGGGCCTAAATGGGCAAATGCAATATACAAGCCTTGGAAAAGATTAAGAATAATGCTCCAGGTTGTCTCTTGTACAGATATAATAGTATTTTGAATTAGACATGTATTTTTCTTAGTGGGAAATTCGACGTGCTTAGTTCTTTCATATTGACATAATAACTTGAGCTCTATTGAAGATCATGTAAATGACATGCCTTTGCATATTAAAAACATCACAAAAGTTGTAAGGTGAAGTTTGAGAAGCGAGGAGGGTTAACTACTGAAAACATGATAGTCCTAGTAGGGGCACACTTTACAAGTCATAGCTAGTACACATTGACCATCCGGAATCCTAATATTAAAACGACATCTGTCATTGTTGGAAGGTCAATGAAAAATGATGTCCTTTAAGGTCTAGTATTAATAAAGAGAATAATGAAGAACCTTTAAAGGTTTCACCCTTGAATTTTAAAAAAACGAGATTCAGGTCAGGATATCTCACTTTATTATAATACAGTGTAAGGAATAGTTTTGGTTATTGGTGGCCTTGAGATCGTCATTGTAGAGCTAAATCGCTGGTCCAACGTTTTACCTTCAATGCTGCCCCTTGGAAAAAGCATGTTCATGAACTCATGATCAAATTAGGCAAGATCAGTGTGTTAATGGATGAATAATGGGACGAGGAAGCTGTTGCTATGCCAATGCTTGTCAGCCAAACGAAAGAGAAAATTACAAAGAAAACAATGATGAATTAAATTATATTTATTGAATGGTGACAGCGCACCAATGTGGAGATGGCCGAGTTGGTCTGAGATGCTAGATTAAGGTTCTAATCCGAAAGGCCGTGGGTTCAACTCCCACTCTCCACAATATTCTCGCTTCTTATTTTTGTTCTTTATAATTTTTGTTGTGGGCGTTTTATTATTCTACCAAAAAATACTCACGCTCAGACTCCGTTTTGCAGCATTGCGAGGCTATCTTTTGTGTAAATTTATCGTTGTTGCTTTTTTCCCAGGCCTGTCTCTTATTTCTATCAATTAGAAGTGAGTGTATGGTTTATAGTTATATGCAAGGAGGATTTGGTTTTGCACGTTAGGGTTATTTTTAGTTTATGCTTTGAGTCTGTTTACGGTGAGAGGACCTAAGGATTCTTTCTTAAGGCCTAAGGCCAATCCACTGAACAATTTGTATGGATCATGTATGTCTTCAAGTTGTGACTCAAGATTGGTTTTTATGTGGAATCCTTTTGACCATGTTTTTAAGAATGAATTGATGATTCTTAGCCATTTTAGTTGTAATTCTTTCGTTTGTAAATGCATCAATCCTGGATGTAATGATTTATGTTATTGGAACTTTTTGCTGAAGTATATTAAGTATCTATCATGGGGGAATGTGGAAACGACTTGTAAACGTTTCCCACGGCCCAGCCTTTTAAGGCTTCAGAATGACCAATTATGGTCCTAGAACATTCTCTTCCAAACTGTATGCAATAGTGCAAGTCTTTTTTATGATGATCTACGACTGGCATTTAATCAGCTGAAGTTCGGTTGCTTGGTGTGCCATGAGCAGTTATCAATTATAGCCCAGACATTGCTACTTTCAGTATTGATTGTTTATGTTAACTTTATAAGGACATTTTGGTCCATAAATGTTGATGTTACCTTGATCCCTCTACTGCTGTTTTTGATGAGTGACATGGAGTCTACCAACTTCATTTCCAAAAATGGAGGATGGCAAATTTTTCCCATGACTAGGTTGCCAATCGATCCTTTGGATCAATAGACCAAAAGTGGAAACAAAGTGTCTTTATTAATTAGTTACATGAAGATAGTTTGTTGGAATGTCCAAGGCGTTAAAAAAATGCAAGTTGTTCAAGAAGTGAGGTTTTTGGCATGCACACATAAGCTTGATATGCTGTTTCTACTGGAAACTATGGTTAATGAATTGACTATAAGGAGGATCGTTCCCCTCATGGGATTTGATCAGTTTGATTTTGTATCACCAGTTAATCACTCTGGTGGTATAGCAGTTCTTTGGAATAATGACAAGATCCATGCTTCAGTCTTATTAAAAGAAACTCGTGCTATTCATATGTTACTTCATGACCCAAATTACTTGCCTCGGCATAAATTAGAGACAAAAATGAATTTTGGAACCACTTAGTTGAGCTTAATAATGTTATTGATTTACCGTGGTGCCTAATGGGCGACTTCAATGAAATTTTGTGTCCTAATGACAAATTAGGAGGCCAGCCTCCTGGCGCTAATAGATTTCATCGGTTAAGTAATTTTTTATCTGCCATTAATGCTGAATGCGTTCAAGTCTCAGGTCGTCTATTCACTTGGGAAAAAAGGATCCACAATCACCTTATTTATGAAATACTAGATAGAACGATGATTGGAGAAGATTTGAGTGCCTTGTACCCCAATGCTTATGAAATGCATGGTACATTATCTTGTTTTGATCACTGTCCTATTATTATATCGACCCATGCTCAGATACCAAAAGCTAAGGCTTTTTCCTTCCAGTTTCAAAATTTATGGACAAAATATCAAGAAAGTTGATATGATTGTCTCTAGCAATTGGCGATATCACCACAATGGGACTAATATGTATAGAATTATGCGAAAGCTAAGAAGTGTCAAGCATGATGTTAAAGACTAGTCCAAAAGATACTTTGGGAATTTCAATGAAAAACTCAACAAGAATGTAGTTAAAATAGACTATGTGGAAGAAAGACTAATAGCTAACCCTCGTAGTCATCGTTTTAACTCCTGGATGCAACGACTTTTGAAACAACGAGAGAAAATGATGATGTTTAACCAGAAATACTGGGGGAAGCTAGCACGGAAAGAATGGCTAGTTAACGGTGATAGAAATTCTAAGCTCTTTCATACTAAGGCTAATGGTAGAAGGAAGAGTAAGTTAGTCATGAAACTGCGAGATGATTGTGGCATTTGGATTGCTGACCACAAACTGATTGCTGAGAAATTCATTTCAAACTATAAGCAGAGATTCAAATCTATGCATACTAATGCCAGGGTGCTACCAAATTTAGGATTATCGAAAATAATTTCAGACCTTGATAACCATGAGCTTATTAAACTTTCCAATCTAGGAGAGACTGAAACTGCCTTTGTTTAGCATTAATTCTAATAAGACAGCAGGATAGGACAGTTTTGGTGCGGGTTTCTTTAAGAACTACTGGAAATTCATCAAGAAGGATCTTTTTAACTGTATTCTTGAATTCTTCACACATGGCAAAATCCTCAAAGAGATTAACTATACCTTTATTGCTCTTATTCCGAAATCTAATAATCCTACACATACTAGTCATTACAGACCCATCAGTCCTTGTTCTACAATCTATAAAATTATTTCGAAAATTCTTGTTAACATGATGAGACCCCTCTTAGACCGTCTAATTTCTCCCTTCCAAAGTGTTTTCGTACCTGGTAGATCTATCCATAATAATATTCTGCTAACGCATGAAATTATGCACAAGTTTAAGAATCTTAAAACAAAGACTGCTTGGACAGCTATTAAATTAGACATGGAGAAAGCATATGACATAATCGAATGGGATTTTATACTAAAATGTCTGCAAGAGCTAGGTTTTCACTCCACTTGGAACTCATGGATTAAACAATGCATCTCTTTAGTCTCGTACTCACTCATTATTAATGATGAACCTCATGGACTGTTTATCCCGACAAGAGGAATTAGACAAGGGGATCCCCTTTCCCCTTATCTTTTTATCAGATGTATGGAAGCCTTAAACAATATGCTTCTAAAAGAAGTTTTTTCCCCAAGGTTTGGATTAGGAGTCAAGATCTGCCTAACTTCTGTCAAAATTTCGTGCCTTCTTTTTGCTGACGATTGTCTATTGTTTTGCAAAGCTAATCTGGGTAGTTGTACTAAACTTAAAAGCATCTTGGATTATTTTTGTTCATCTTGAGGACAACTAGTCACTTATTTCAAATCTGCATTGACTTTCTCGCGTAATGCGACGGATGCACAAAAGCAACTAGTGACTACAATATTCAACATTCCGCATAGGGAGTCATTGGGCAAGTATCTAGGATGCCCTGTTTTTCAAGGTCGGCCTTCCTACTCTACTTTCCAAGAAATTATCAATAAAACAACTACAAAACTAGAAGGATGGAAAGCAAACTGCCTGTCTAAAGCAGGTAGAACAATTCTCATACAGTCCCATTTAGAATCACACCCAGCACACACAATGCAATGTTTTGAGCTACCATCTAAGACTAGCAAATATCTAGACAAATGTAACAGAGACTTCTTATGGAAAAAGTCCAATATAGAAAAAGGTATGCCACTTATAGCATGGGATAAGGTTTGCAAGCCTGGTTGCGGAAAACAGAAGCTGTTAATAAGGCCTTTCAGTGTAAGTTGGCTTGGAAAATACTTACTAATGTCCCTAGTCTTTGGGTCCGATCTATGAGGACTAAGTATCTGCATTCCGCCAATCTATTTTCTTGTCCACAGAAGAATACGGATTCACCAGTTTGGAAGAGTCTTCTGAAATGCAAAAGCCTTCTACAAAAAGGTATTATCTGGAAAATAGGTAGAGGGAATACCATCTCCTTTTGGTTTGATAATTGGATCGAAAATAGGAATTTAGTTGAGATTTTGGGTGTGCCCGAAGATAGTGTTGTCCACCCTGAAGCTAAGGTTTGCGAGTTTATCCGGAATAGTTCCGAATGGGATGTTCCTAAACTAAAACAAGTCCTTAATAACCATCATGTTGTTCAAACGATATAGGGTATTTCCATACCCATCCATGAAACAAGTGACTCCTTTTGTTGGGGTTTGAACAGCTCAGGTAACTTTACAATGAAATCAACTACTTGGGCAGCCCATGACCTCCAACCGCATAACTTCTCCTCTTGGTCATATAAATGGATTTGGAATATCGACATTTTGCCTAAAATTAAAGTCTTCCTTTGGCAACTTTGTCATAATTCTTTACCTGTCAAAGGTACTTTTCCTAGAATGGGGCTTAATATCAACCCAACTTGCCCACTCTGTCTAGATGGTATCGAGTCAATCAAACATCTTTTCAATGATTGCCAAATGGTCAAAAAAGCTTGGGATCTAGCAACAGAACACCGTTGGCTTCCATCTGTCTCTTCTCCTACAGGATGTCATGATTTTTCGCATTATATAGACAAGATACAATCCTCCTAGAACCCAAGTTTGAAAGAGAAGTTCGCATTTATTTTGTGGAGTATTTGGAAATCTAAGAATGCAACAGTTTTCAATAATGAAATTTTCAATCCTGGTGATTGCCTGATTTGAGCAAAAAAAGCGATTGCATAATGGCGATTCCGAAGTTGTATGTCAGTTGATCATTCTTTTAGGGGACCTTCTTCTTCCCCTACTACCTCAATTCATCTAGTGAGGTGGCCTTCCCCATCACCAGGATTCATCAAACTCAATTTTGATGGCTCCATTATCAACTCAGCAGCAGCTGGAGGCTTCATCATCCAATATTGGACGGGCAAACTTGTTAAGGCAGAAGCTGGCTATTACGGTGAAACTTCTATTTTAGTTGCAAAAACGAGAGCTTTGCGAGATGGACTACAATCAGCAATCCAGGCTGGATTCAAGCAGATAGCTATTGAAGGTGATAACAAGATAGTGTGATTCAAGCACTAAAAGGACAAATTCAAGTCCCTTGGCAAATCTCGAATATTATCAAAGACATTTATACATGGCAGACTGAAGGAACTCATTTACTTATCAACCACATTTTCAGGGAAGCAAATATGACAGATGATTGGCTTTCCAAATTTGAACACTCAATTACAACATCATTTTCTTCAAATACTTGTTTTTCTCCACCTCTTAGGGCTATTTTGGCAGATGATGTAGTTGGACGTATTCTTGTGAGAAAAGTCGTTTAACATCCTATTGGTTCTATTTACCCTTATTAATAAAAAAAATATGCAGGGAGGATTCATACTAGTAGTTTGTTGTTATTGTATTAGAGTTTACGAATATGAAAACTTTTCTGAAGTCAACATATCATACACCTTTTTAGCAGAAAAAATAATCAATAAATAGCCTAAGCACAACACAACTGGGTTTAACACAAGGAGCCTGTCATGAGTATAGGTAGTCCAAAATAGGATTATAGGAACGTCTATTGTGAAGTTTAGTTTATTGAACCTCCTGGCTGTGTTTTTTTTTTATTTTTTTATTTTTTTAGATAGATTGGATTGTCCGAATTTGAGTCAATTAAAACTATGTTTCAACCTCAAAAATTTTATTTAAAATGTGTGATCTGCATGGTATAATGGTATGTAATATTTAATAGCATAAGCAAGCCCAAAATTATGAGCGATTTAAGTAATTCTTTCTAGTATTTCATCAAAAGGAGCATTACTCTCAGTTATATTTTATCACCGAAAGAAATAGATAAACCACATAATCATCTTTTTCTCTTATTTAGAGGGACATAAAGCCCAATTTAGATTTTAAATATAAATTTAGGCCCTTTTCTTTTTGTTGGTAAATTTCAATTTACCAACCTCAACCCACATCAATCAACTTCACAAATTTCAACCCACTTTCTACTATTTTAGCCAACTTCTACCCTAATACACACACACAAAAAAAAACTCAACCAACTTCAACGAAAAATTCTTAGATACAAACGTATGTATTTAGCATGATACACACCCTGAAGTCGTGTAGTAAACGCACTCCCAATATGTTGCAATATATCTTTTTTTTTCTACAGTACCTTTTCCTTATTGCAGTGTACCCTTTGTTTTTTTGCACTGTATCCTTTCTTATCAGTAGTATATCTTTTCTTTTTGACAGTGTACCTTTTGTTCTCTACAATGTATCTTTTTCTAGTTGATTAGGTTGAAAAAATTATGAAAATGCTTGTTGAGTTGGGGGAAATGAAATAGAGATTTAACCCAATTATATGATGCCTCTTATATAAGTGTGTACCTAGCTTGGTATATGAGCATGTACCATAGAATTACTGCACTTCAACCAATTTCAAGTAACTTTAATATCCTTTAACTCACTTCAATAAAAAAAATACGTACTTCAACCAACTTATACCAATCTCAACCAACTTTACTTATCTACCAACTCATATTTTCCAACAAAAGTAACATATCCTTAACTGGCACAATTGTATTAGTTGTCCCATTTGGTACAAATTCTTCAAGTTAAAGGACTGAATCAACTGAGCCCAAGTGGAGTTAACTACAATGAATCTGACCATGTAACTCACACAGCTATGCAAGTGGTAAAGGTTCAAAATGGTCTAGGTCAACTTCGGGTGCATGAATGTAGAGCAACAATGAGTGACAAACTAGGGTTCAAGCCGGTGCAAAACATACAAAAGTATTCTCAGCAATACAAGGCAGCGGCCACCGGCCCATGAGAATCATACATTCATTCTTCAACATGAAGACATATGGCACCATCTTTTTCAAGGGCCAACCTCCTAATTCATACCAAATCAAGCCCACCCCTCACAAATACATCCAAGAAAGAGTTCAATATTATCCACCCTTCCACCAATTCGGTCATCCAATCAAATCGTATCTATATGTATTACAATGAGGAGAAGATACGAAAAAATTGACCCTAAAATGAACGATTAATACCTATATCTAACATGTCAAAATAAACTTACCTGAAATTTGATTTGAAATCTGAATTTCTTTACAAAGTTATGTCTTGTCGCACAAGAACATTATTAGATCAAACATTAATTGAATTACCCTTGACCCGAATTGAAATTCCCCATATCTAAAGCGAAAAATCGTTAATTCAAAAGATGACCTAAGTCAAAATTAACATCCATCCAAATTAAGTGACGTGTTTACCTAGTCTCAATTAAGAAGAAATCGAGGGTAGAATGAGTAAAATAAAACAAGTAAAACTCAAATCACTACTACAAAACAAAACCCCCCTCAAAAAATCCCACAATCATAATTTTGTGCAATTTGCAGATAATCCCAGTTTCCACCTTCCTTCACATATCGCCGTCTACGTGTACAGCCTCGCCACCACTTCCGACTTCTCCCTCTTAAATTGACTCACACGTAACAAAAACTCTCCACTCCTCACAAAACTAAAGATATTCTCCCGTGTTTTCTCTCTCCTCTTCGTCTTCTATCTCCATAATTTCCTCGCAACTTGAAACTCAACAGCCCGAATTTCAACCAGGATGGGACCGATTGTGCTGACCCAATTGGCCACGGGTCTGAGCGTCCTAGCCGGAGCGGCCATAGTCAAGTCGGTCATGGACCAGAAGCCCATGGCCGGCCCGTTCCCCAGATGCCCATCTTGCAACGGGTCGGGACGGGTCTCCTGCTTCTGCAATCGATGGTCCGATGGCGACGCCGGCTGCCGCACCTGCGCCGGATCGGGTCGGATGGCTTGCAGTAGTTGCGGTGGTTCGGGTACGGGTCGCCCCCTTCCGCTTCGAATCACGGCCCGCCCGCCTCCCCGTCCTACGACTAGGAATTAGCAGCTTCTGACTGGTTCGTATCTGCGGACTTTCTAGAAAAATGTTATTCCCTCGTTCTTGGACTGTATTATATTTTCGTAATCATTGTGACAACTAATGTAATATAAGTACTCCCACATACTCTTTTGTGAAATTTTATTTTATTTTTTCGCCCATTGTAATATGAGCTCTTGATACTCTAGAAAAAAGGAGTTTTATAGATTTGTAACTATTAATTATGGTGCTTTGGATTGTCTCATTTTATGCATAATTAGCTCATAAAACAATTTAAATTTGGTTGAACTATTTAACATGTGTCTATATTTAACATTAGGTGCTTAGAAAAAGAAAGACTATTCACACACCCTCAAGAGTCAAGACAAATATTTGCTTGAATGTGATACATGAAGTCTTCATATGCATAGAAATAGGACTGAAATTTTTCAGTTAGTCCTTTTTTTCCTGGGCCAAATTAGCTAACATTTTGATCTCATTAAAAATCTCCCCCACCCCCACCCCAAAAAATTGATGCTGATTCCTCTTCAACAGGGCCTTGAGTTCGAATTTTACGAATGAAAAAAAATCTGTAAGAGGTGAATTCTGTCTTATTCAATGGCTCGATTCTGATAACAAAAATCTAGAGACAAAGAAAAGCCTCCTAGAAAAAAAAAAGGAAAAAAAAAACCCCTTCTAAAAAGCTCTGGAAAGTCAATTAAACCTAGTCGTTGTACCAGCCTTCTAGACCTTGAATTTTGTAGAGGCCCAAACAGCTTAATTTAGGATTTGTGTCTAAATTTCTTTTGTAGTGTTCGGGCTCATGCTCCAGATCTTGGGCCGAGCTTTATGGGCCGAGCTCTAGAAAGTCATATAATGTTCAGTCCAGTTAGGTGCTTTCGCTGTTGGTTACCCTCTCAATCTCTATGCATCTCACTGAAGCAGATGAAAGCGCATATAAACAGATCCATTCAAATTCCTGGATTATGAAAAGCAGCTTAGAGAAATATCGACAGTTTACTATCAATGTTTAAATTTTTGAAAAATGACTAATTAGTCACTTAATGGTGACTTCTACTTGAGGGTTACCAATACAAATAATTTGAGGCGACTCTTCTTTTCTTTTTAACTATTTTAACCAACGGTAAGTTCACCACCGATTGAGTCCTCAATATGAGTTTAGAAGTCGAAACCGTGAGGGAATGTAGGACGATGCCGTGTGCTCCATCTAATGCAAATGTCTCCTCGAGAAATAATTGAATTATCAGTGATCACTAATGTACTTATCTAAAACCATTTGGAGATAGTCTCATCTAAAATAAGGCAAGTAAATTGGGTGCCCTACAATTTCAAAATTTTGGAAATCACTCGTCTCTATGTGTGGATTGCGGAGTCAACAAGCTAACCTTAAGACTAAGAGTAGAAGTCGTACATAATTGAGTTATCTAAACCATTTGATTTTGGCAGTCATTAGACCATTAGCAGTCACATGACACGCGAGGGAAAAATTGCCGCGCGGGCTCTACCATAGCCAAGTGTCATCATTTCATTTGCTCAGCAAAAAACACCCATGCGCAGAGGAACCTGTGGGCATTCCTCCACGAGTGGAACTTCTGGATTTTTTTATTATTACTTTTTTTTTAATTTTTTTTGAGTTAATATATAATTTTTATATGATTAAAAAAATAGGTTGTGTGTTATAAGGTGGGTCCATGACAAATATTTTTATTGGATGATTAAAATTTGAGTTCCATAGGTTGGAGAAGTGATAGAATATAAGCTTCAAAATCGTAAAACTTTGGCTGACGTGGTAGACCAAAGTTTCAAAAATTGGAATTCTGGCTGGGAATGCTCTTAAAGATGGGCTCATTTGGACTTGTACTCCTCTTTTGCAGTAAAGGACGGGTTCAGTCCTAGAGGCATGGATGTGTGAGGGACATCTTTTGATAGAAAATAAAAACTATATATCTACTCATATAGGATGCGATTTTGTGTAGGATGAATAGAATTATTATTGTATTCAAGGGCGGAGCTACATTAGGGCAAGGGGGGTCAATTGACCCCCCGGCTTTTTGGGGGAAAAAAAAATATGGGTTATTTTTGTGGATGAAAAAAATATATATACCAATTCATTTAGTAATATTTAGCAAACTTCTGTTGGCCTGTGTGGTTGGTTGCCCGGTCCTTGTTTCAATAGGTCAGGGGTTCGACTCTGGGTAGTTGCTTGCTCTTTGTTCTATTTTTTTTTTTTGAGTTTCGTATCTTCATTTCCTTCAGATGCACAAGAAATTTCATTGTTGCTTCTTGCTCGCCTCGCAGGCCCAGTGACGAAACCCATTTCCCCTACCCACTCTCTCTCTCACTCTGACTCAGCCGCCGCCCCCGCCCGCCAGCCACCGGCCCACTGCTCACCCGCCGGCCGCCAGGCCGCCCGCCTCCACTGCTCCTCATCTCTCCTCCTAACTCCTCCTAAATCTCAAGTCTCAACTCCTAATTTGAGGTAATTCTCAAAAATTCTCATTTTTTATTTTTAATTTTGTTATTTTGTAAATAATTATGTTTATTTTACTGATTTTACTTAGATTTGGGTTAAATAATTGATTAACTTAGTGAATTATTCATGATTCATGGATTGAAAAATGAAAAATGAAGATTTTAATTTAATTGTCTTCTTATTTAAAGATTTAAAATTGGGCTAATTTTATTTGTAATTACTTCATTGTTTATGGTTAGTTTACCAATTTTTATTGAATTTGTGTTGAAGAAGTGGTTAATTTAGAGATTTATTCATCAATTTAAAAATTAGGTTTTTCTTTTCTTGATTGAGAATTTTAGAAATTAGAATTGGGGTAATTTGTTGGTTGTTGTTTGTTTATTTGTGTTAAATATATTGACTTTAGACAAATTTGTGTTTGTTTATGATAAACACAAATTACCCCAATTCTAATTCCTAAATTCTTAATCAAGAAAGGCAAAACCTAATTTTGTAAGTAATTATATAAATTATTTTGTAAATAATTATGTTTATGATTTACTAAAAACCATGAACCTAAGTAAGAACTTGATTGTATTTTTCAGTTTGAAATGGAAAAGTTTCTCAAAAAGATAGCTAGACGATCTGTTGGTTCAAGCTCTGCGTCAGAAAACTCACCATTGATCCAAGAAAGTGCCAAACAAAGTACTCAACTACCGTCTAGCAATGAACAACCAACAAGTACTAATCCATCTTCTTCCAAGAGAACTCCAATCGATATTAATGCTCTTCAATCGAATCCAGCCGATAGAAAACCGATTTCAAGCTATCATCCGAATAATCGTGATGAGGTAAGAAGAGCATATTTACAAAAAGGTCCTTACCAACCCCGAAATCATGCATTCCCTCAAACTAAAATGTCCAATTATATGCGGCGTTTTAATGAATCATGGTTTGCGGCATATCCTAATTGGTTAGAATATAGCATAAAAGAAGACGCGACATTTTGTTTGTGTTGTTATTTGTTCAAGAACGACAAGTTGGGTCATGGTGGAGGGGATGCATTTACAAGTAAAGGCTTTAGAAATTGGAAGAAGAGGAAATCATTTGATGCACATGTTAGTGAAGTGAATAGTGTGCATAATCAATGTGTTAAAATGTGTGAAGATCTTATGATGCAAAAGCAATCCATACAAACTGCCTTAGACAAACAATCTGATGAGGTTAAATCTGAATATCGAGTCCGCTTAAATGCTTCAGTTGAAGTGGCAAGACAACTTTTGAGTGGAGCATTGCCTTTTCGAGGTCATGATGAAAGTGAATGTTCAATAAGGAGAGGTCATTTTTTGAATTTGTTAGAATGGCATGCCCAAAGTAATGAAAATTTTGGAAGTATTTTTCAGAAGGCTCCATTAAATCATAAATTGACTTCTCCTGACATCCTAAAGGACATTGCTCATTCTTGTGCAAAAGAAACCATTGGAAAGATTCTTGAAGAACTTGGAGATGGATATTTCGCTATATTAGTTTATGAATCCCGTGATGTGTCTTGTAAACAACAAATGGTTATTGTCTTGCGATATGTTGATAGAAAGGGATTTGGTATGGAGCGACTACTTGGTCTTGTTCATGTCACCGATACTTCCTCTTTGTCACTAAAGGAAAATATTTATTCTTTGTTATCTCAATATTCCTTGAGTTCATCTCGCATAAGAGGACAAGGATACGATGGGGCTAGTAATATGCGTGGGCATATCAATGGGCTTAGAACTTTGATTATGCAAGATTGTCCATCGGCACATTACATTCATTGTTTTGCTCATCAACTTCAATTAACTCTTGTTGCAGTTGCAAATCATCATGATGATATTGAATGGTTTCTTGGGTGGGTTAGTGTTACATTGAATGTGATTGGTGGTTCTTATAAACGTAGAGATGAGTTTCGTGAAAAACAAACAGAAGCAGTTGAAGAAGCATTACGTTTAGGTGAACTACAAACTGGACGGGGTTTAAACCAAGAACTTGGACTTGGAAGACCTGGGGACACTCGTTGGGGCTCTCATTATAAAACATTTACAAATATGATTATCATGTTTGCTCCTATCATTGATGTGCTTGATGTTATAGCAACTCATGGAAATCATTCACCTGATAGAGTCACGGCGCAAGGTGCTTTAGATGCCTTACAAACGTTTGAGTTTGCTTTCTTACTACATTTGATGAAATTGGTGTTGGGTATTACAAATGCATTGAGTCAGGCTTTACAAAGAAGAGACCAAGATATTGTTAATGCTATATCTCTCCTTACTACTGCCAAGAGACAGCTACAAATAACAAGGGATCAATGATGGGATGATTTGCTTGATAAAGTTTCTTCATTTTGTGTGAAACACGATGTTGAGATTCCTAACATGGATGACTTTCATATTATTCGAGGAAAATCCAAGCGTAGAGTTTCCAAGATCACAAATGAGCATTACTATCACATTGATGTGTTCTACACAATTGTTGATATGCAAATGCAAGAACTTAATAATCGTTTTTCTGAGGCGACCACTGATTTGCTTCTTGGGGTGGCTTGTTTGAATCCTAGTGACTCATTCTCTAACTTTGACAAGAACAAGATACTAAAAATGGCTCAGCTATATCCAGATGATTTTGATGACTTGGCTATTGAGACACTTGCTTGTGAACTGGATACTTTCATTGCTAATGCAGCTGATGATGTGAGGTTGTCCAACATTTCGGGACTTCCTGAGCTTTGCAGGAAGTTGGTTCAAACAAAGAAGCATTTGAGCTTTCCCCAACTACATCAACTTTTGAAGCTTGCATTGATTTTACCGGTTTTCACGGCAACTGTTGAAAGAGTGTTCTCTGCGATGAAGTTCATCAAGACCAAATTGCGGAACAAAATATCAGATGAATTTTTAAATGATACTGTTGTTACTTATTTTGAGATTGATATTTTTAAAAATCTCTCGAACGAGGATATCATGCTATATTTTCAAAACATGAGATCTCGTCGAGGACAACTTTCTTGAATGTAGTAGCTATGCATTTTATTTTTAGAACTATTAAATTTTATATTATGTATATTATTAATCTCGCTCCCCCCTGGTTTAAATCCTGGCTCCGCCCCTGATTGTATTATGTGAAAACTCACCAAATTTTGTAGATTTTCAACGTACTAGACTTCAAATGAATATTAACAATTATTTTTTCGTAAGATTATATTCCCTTTAACATGGACATTAATGTTATCGGTATGTTCTTACTATCAAACTACAAACAATTACTACAATTAAAATTTTTTTGAGATTTTTCATACATCATATGGGTCCTTAACACTAATTAGTCTACTAATTAACATAAGAAGTAACTCAAACAATGACACATAATATCGAAATATTTCAGTGCAGGACATGAGAAAGACATATGCACTTTAACCCCAGACATGATAAAGCATAAAGGGGTAGAAAAAATTGAAGTTTTGGCTTAGATTATGCCTGGAAAACTTTTGATCAAGTACTAAGTTTGTTTGCTAAGCTAGTGCCTTAAGGAAATTAAAGCAAAAACAATGAGTCATATATGGGCATGTTAGATTTTGAAGATTTCGATTTTGAGGACGATTGAATTTCAGGGAACATTGAATTTTGCTTTAAAATGGGAAATGTACGGCTCCGTTTGGTTCTTAGAAAATTTGACGGAAAAAAAAGTTGAAGGAAAAAAAATGTGAGGAAAAACAGTAAGGAGAAAAAGAACATTTTTTCTCTAGTTTGGATGAGGAAAAATTACAAGAATTTGAATAAGAAATTTTAATGTTGATAAAATACTTGAATTATGTTGATGTTATCTAAGCAATGCGAGATTACAAGAGGTTGGGAATTTTCCTCAAACTTTCCTCACAATTTCATGCGAAAAATTTTATCACTTGTTTCTAACAATTTTTCCACCTAACTTTCCTCCATATTTTTTCTTCGTAATTTTCTCTAAACCAAAGACAAGGAAAAAAAGCTACTCTCCCAAATTTTTTTCTTTTCGCCAAATTTTACAAGGTCCAAACAGAGTCTAAGGGTTTTCTCGAATCGAATTGTTTCACAATCCCCCAACGTTTTGCTACGGTGAGACGACCACAAACTCTTGCTATACATGTTAATTAGTATGCTAGATGTGCTTGGTTACATAATGGTGGATGGACAAGGCGTAAATCTTCTCCTTTTCCAACAAACTTCTTGGCACAATATTGGGTCCAAACAAAAAAGTATTAATCAATATTGTTCAACTTGTGTTTTTTTAAATAAAAGAAAAGGTCATTTGTTCACAAATTTTATTTGATTTTATAATATTATTTCAAAGTAAAATATCTCACTAATCTATCCTCAACTCTAATTTATATGAAATATTTAGCGAATAACAATGATTAGCATAAATATACATAAAATGTGACCTCTACATATTTTATAAGGCTATTGTGACTGACCCTTTTTACACCATATTCAGCTAAAACTCCGAGGCATATATGAACTCAAATTCATTGTTGTGCATTAAATTGAAATGTTAGAGATGTAAATCATGCATCGTAAGCAAAATTACCTCATGGAAAGTCACATGCATAACAAAAGTAATTAATTTCACCTAAAGCTTTCAAGAGATTGCCCAGTTAAAAAGTTTTAGCAAAAAAATTGCATAGATACCTCAAAAGTAAAACATAATGGGTCCACTTGAACTGTGGAGGAGATTTGGTAGGTGCGATATTATTATTATTATTGTCATGAAGAAGTATCAAATTTGTGTTTCATTGTGTTGGGGGGAACCAAAGTCAAAGGTGATGAGAATTTCATTGCGTTGAAGTATCGGCTTTCTTTGCTCCTCTTTTGGTCAACAACTAGGGATGGCAACAGGGCGGGTTGGGGACGGGTGCACATTCTCTGTCCCCATCTCTTGTCCCTGCTCCATTCTCCGTTGTGGGGAAAAAATGTCCCTCCGTCCCCATCCCCAGCAGGGATCTAATCTCCGATTGGGTCCCAACAGGAATTTTTACATGCTATTTTTTTCATCCTTTGTAATAGCTATATTACAAGTTTTGGTTGAAAGCCCAATTTGTCATCCCTAAATCTTAACTCAATTAATTGTACAATAAGCTCTTGTAGGCTCTATGTCATATACTTCTAACAAAATTCATTGAAGTGTACAATCTAACTGAAATTAAAGTTTAACAAGTCTATACAATATAAGTCTAGGAATGCACAAATTATACAAAACAAATCCATACAATCTACGGTTTTTCAAACTAAATGTATTGATATAGCCTTAGTATTATATTTATAAATAAAAGACGACTCATGTTTAATTTTAAATTAATATGTGAGGAAGGGGACAAGGATTTTTCCCCAACTGGAGATGGAAAAACAAGGATGGGGATAAAAATAAATCCCTGCGCGGAGAAGCGGGAATGGGGATGGAGTAAGTTTTTGCCATGTCCCCATCCCCATCCCTGCTTGGCGATTTATTTTTGCCTTCATCCCCATTGGGGACGGGGATTTTTTCCAAATCCGAGGCGAGACCCTGACGGGAGCGGGGAATTCCCATCCCATTGCCATCCCTATGACAGCAACTCGTCCAATTGCGCCTTGTGGTTAGTGGTTAACAAGTCCCTCAAGCCTTCTCGCTAGCAAATTATGAAGTGGGCCAATTTGGGCCTCATCCGATCAGTCATTTGTCGTTGGGCCTTACAAACTTATTGAACAAACTTATTGGACAAATAATCAACAAAAACGGATCAAGGTAGTCGTGGATCTAATTACTTTATTATTATTGTTACTGTCATCATTATCATTATAGCGACAAAAAAGTACACCGAATATTCTTATTGATTCATTTTAATTTTTATTACTACAACCCCCTATTTTTATGTGATATTTTTTCATCTAATTATGCCAAATTAAATACTCATTTTACTAGTATATTTAAAATAGTTATTACAATGTGATGCTATACGCATAGACTTTTTCTTACAAATACTTTATTAATTGAGAAACTGCTCCATAATTTTGCATCATTTTTATGTAACTTTTCATCCAATGAATTCATATAGCATGTTCAAGCCCCTCCATTTCCATATGCCGTCATTGATATATTTTATTTTTTCATGAGTAAATTAATGCTGCCTTTCCAACAGGGAAAATAACTTACGACCATTAAAAAAAAGATTGAAACAACAACAATAACAACACCTTCCAGTGTGGGCCCTGCTTTCGTGGGGTCTGGGAAGATCAATTTGTGGGCAGCCTTACCTCTACCAACATATCTTCCCGTAGAGAGACTGATTCCACGAGACCCACAAAAACAAGATTTTTGTGCAAACATTTTGTAGAAGAGGGCTTTTGAGGAAATATAAAATGCAAAACTACGGTTACGCGAATAAAACAGGGGGTCGAAACTAACCAAACCATGGAACAATAAAGCAGCGGAAGGAAACACCTTAGCAAAGGTAAGCAAATAATGAGTCATCCTAAAAGTGAGCACTACCTGCAAACCACGCGACAACACAAGAACCCACACACAAACTTGCCCTACTACAACCAAAAGACAACTACAAGGCCGATTATCTGATATCTAAGACCTTAATCTTATCCCGCCGAAATCTCCTATCCTGAGTCAAGTCCTCTGTCAATCCTACAACTTTCAAAAAAAAAAAGATTGAAAATAACTAATAATATAATAATAAGTAATGCAAACATACTATGATTTCTGTCTGCAATAGAGACTATATATTATAATCACTTCACAACAAAATTATAATTTTTCGTCACCAAATTTCGAACTAATGATTATTAAGTAAATTATCCCTTGTGACTTTGGACATAAAAGAGTTTGAGTAAGTCAACAAACGCTAGTAATGTTAATACAGTCAAAATTATTTACGCAACTTAATTGCAGTGCGTATGGGAAACTTAAGGGGCAAGTTAAGCATCAAGTTTTGTGGCTGCGAACTTGCTCATAGTTACTCTTCTTTTGACCAAAGTCAAAATTAATTACCAGAAATCATAATTATAATCACGTTCATGACTTTTCCTCTAATTTAGAGTCATTTTGGGAATTGCAGAACTTGAACCGGTAGATTATCTCCACTTACAAGAGTTGAATCCGAGACCTTGCTTAGGAGAAATTAGCGTCTAATTACTTAAAACAACCTGTGTTGGTAAATATATTACATGTATGTTAGTTTTCTTGAAGCTCACATTGAGTTTTTTAATATGTTTTGATGAAAGACCAAAAGAGATTAATCAATTGACATATTCATCATATGATATATGTATTATCTTGAGATTACAATGCTGATTATAATTGCTAAAATTATGACTGATAATATCCTTTTGATTATGGTTATTTTCTTATTATTAGGGATTCTTATGTGGTAAATGTCTAACTTTCAAGATTTAAATCTTTTTTAAATGCTTCATATTTGTTTTGATTATAGAAAGGATTGCAAATCATCTCAAAGAGATCCTCAATCAGTCAAAATAAACAAAGTGACCGTTGCATACAATATCAGAATTAGCCAAAAATAGCTCCCGACTGTTGCTACTGAGATTATGAGATCTTCAAGGACCCTGAACTGACGTTCAAGGCCTTGAACTGAAGCTAAAATCCAAGAGAAAATCTGAACTCAGTCGAACGGCTAGTTTTTGAGGGTTTGTCAAAGCTTTGCTATAAATATTGAAGCTAGCTGAAGGTTGAACACAAGAAGAGAGAGCACAAGCAAAGAAGAAGAAAGAGAGCTACATTTGCAAATCAAGAGGAGGAATTTGAGAAGAACTTGGATTTACTTTGGCATATTTATTTTGTTCTCTACCAAAAAAGCGTATTATCTTTTTTTGTATTGGGTTGGGTTGATTAGCCGGAGGGCCGACTACCAATTACGATTGGGGAGCAACGCGTACGTTGGGACATCTATAGTTGTAGGGTCAATTAGTACGTTGTACGATCAGTGAATTGTGTGAAATCGATCGACTTAATAAAGGAAAAAGGTTTAAAATCCTATGGGCGATAGACGCCAGTGCGTAGAGGACTAAGCGTGACTGAACCTCTATAAATTATGTGTTTTGTCTACAGTTACATTTTTCACATTTCTATTTTGATTAATTTATGACTTTGTTCATCACTCTATTTACTCATCTTTATGGTGATTTAGCTAGCCAAATCGGACCAACAATATAGATTAATTGATTAAGCAAATAAGGAGATTAGAGAGCATCAGAGCGCTAATAGCCGTGATTAACGCCAATAATGATAGGAGTAACCTAAAGAAAATCGAACCAAATTTTATGTATGGTTCGGTACCGGCCAGCATTTTAAGACAAATGTTTTTAATTAAGTTAGACACCGGCCCGACATCAGAGTGTTGGTTTTTTAAATCTCAATTATATACGTTTTTTTTGGGGGGGGGGGGGGGGGGGTAGAAGCTTAGCCACCTAATCCCACTCTAATCTCTCTTTCTCTGTGTGATTAGATAGCAGATCTTGGCATGCTAATCCTTTGGTCGGCCAATTGCGTCCTATTCATGTCATCTCACTGGTAAGATAACTATCTCCCAATTAGAACAACAACATCAATCAAGTGGAAAACTTCATTATTATGCAATAATTTTTAGGTTACAAATTTAATTATTTACACTAACTACTTGAGGAAGCACCTCTATGAATATGTTTTAGCACTACTCGCCTTTATTACGTAAAATTGGAGGTTTAACCAATATCACTAATTAGTAGGATTTATATTTCTTAGAGTCTTATAAAATTGGTCTCACAAATAGCAGAAATGCTCATAAAAGAATGGTTGTCTATAATTGAACATTTTTAAATCCTATAAAAACATCATCTAACACCAGGAGGAGTTATTGCTTATGGTTTTAAGCCCCCCCCCCCCCCAAAAAAACTGTCTCGTGATAGGAATGCTTATAAAAGAAGAGACTGCCTACATGTAACCATTTCCAAATCCTACAAAAATACGATCCAACAATAGTAATATTTTTTATTTACATTTTATTCCTCTCTCAAAATCCCCTTAAAATTAAACCTTGAAAGGTGGACAAAATAGGCTATGTACCATGCATACACTATAACTTCAAAAATATATAATAATGTGAGACAACCAATTTGTTTATGATCTAACCAAATAAGCCACGATAAACAGGTACAAATGATAATGAATCATATTATTAGCTAACTATTTACCCTAATTAACTAAAGTTGGAGTCAAGTTAGGGTACGTAAAAGCCAGTCATATATTATTATGGTGATTGTGACCAAGTCAGATTCAGCCTCTATATGTTACTAATTAAAGATGTTACATTTTTGGAAAAGGGGGAATATAATTATAGGATAAACAATTAAAAAAAGAAGGGTAATTGGATGAGAAGGAGCTCTCAAAGATGACGTTGGAGCATAAGCATTATTATCAGTGATCTAAAAATTTGCATGCATGCACCTTGTTGTTGGTTAATTATTTAACGCATGCACAGTGTGGTTGAGGGTTAGTAAGAATAGGCCTTAACCTCAGTTTATCTATTTATTAATATATTAATAAACCATCATTATGCATGCCTTTAATTAATTGAGATACTAAATCAGAGTTTCTATTCGATTTGGTAAACAGTTCACATATATATCTCACACTAGATGAATGAAAAATGGCACCTTGAATAGAATATCAATGAAAATATTGCATGCGTTATAAAACTATAGTAAAAAGAAGCCTAGAATTCTCAACTATCAAGGATCGAGGGAGTAAATAATAAAATTCAATGTTTTCAATAACCTGATTTTTGAGGGTTTTGGTCATTGGGGTACTTTATAAATGTGATATAACAAAAGCCGCAAACCGATGTTTATAAAATGCGAGCTACTACCTCGACCCAACTTGACATGAAAGATCGATACAAGTAGAAAATTCGTCGACGGCTAATAAATTATGATTAAAAATAACAGTAAGGTCGTGGATCCTGTTAATTTCGTACTAATAATTTGATGTATATATTCAAAATCTAAATTGGGGAAATTGAAACATTAATTACAGACAAAAGGTCCTATTTTTTGACAAGAAAAATCTACCGCCTAATCAATATTATGACCTATCATCATATCGATTCAATAAGGTCCAATGTAATTTTTTTGACTGGTCATTGATAATAGACGTTAGGTGAAATCAAACGAGCAATTGGATTGGAAATCGAGTTAGCTATGTCCCCAAGGAAAAAAAATTACCGCGAATGGCTTACAGTAATCGCAAATACAATGCAACTTCACTTGCCATGCACGTAAAGGGGATTTTTTACCCTTGTCCCAAGACTGGTAGGCAAAAAGCAATGTTTTGCCGGTAATTTTGTGAGCATAATTTGCATTCTTACTCTTTCTTGAAGCTGCTTCAGTTTGAATAAATCATGCGGGCAGGAATAGAAGAACTTTCTCGGCTTCACACTTCACTTCAAATGCATTCCCTCCCGGCTACGCCACCAACTGTGAATTTCACACTGGCCACCGGCCTTTGATGTTTAATTTGCTACGTGATTTTAGGAACAGGGCAAACACGTGCCCAAAGGTCTGGTTGGCTAAACTAGTTCCATATTGCACAAGGAATTTTGTTGTTATAATGGGTACTGATCATATGACCTATTAAATGACAAGTAGCTACAGCGCCACTCTAGCTACGAGCCAAGTATACATTTGAGCAATAATTGAGTATGATTTGATCAATTCTAATATTAGTTCAAGATGAGCACGAATTGACTAAAAATGATTGTTAGAAGAGCTCATTTACTCTTAAGAGTTAGGATAAAGTTAGCCAGATTGAGTTGATCGTAAGAAAATTCAATAAAATAGATCGAATGATATAAGCCGGGTTAAGTTGAATTGGATTTGATTTGATTGATGACCAGAGGAAGCTATACATCTACATTTGACTCACTAGATATGGGGGCTATACCAATTAATGCATTACATTAATGAATGAATAACCAAAGTAAGAGAGTATGATAGAATGTTAGATAACTTAGTATTTACTCAATAACCATTAATTAAGCAAAAGCTCGTGCACAAAATCTACACGAACACCAAGATCAGAGAGAGACAGAGAGGGAGAAATTCCCAAGTCCCAATAAATCAAATGCGTTAAGCAACAGCCCCTCAAGAGTTCCCCCTTCACGACTCTATTTATGGTCAAAAATTTTATGGTAGCTAGCTAAGTACACATCTGTATAAGAAGATGTTTATCATGCTAGAATACATACGTTTAAATTTAAGAATTTTTAAAACACAGTATACATCCTCTTATATAGGTGTGTATATAGTTAGATACATAAGTATGTATCATAGAATTACTAATTCATGGTTCGTTACACTAAATTATCCCTAATCCCAAATTCTTTTAGTTAATTAAGTAGCTATCAATCAAGTTTAACTTGCTCAGAAGATTATGGCTGAAGAATTAATGATGGACGTCTTACGTTACTTCCTCCCTGGATTCGCCCTGATCACTGTATATTGTACTACTATTAATTATTTAATTTCCTAAAAGCAAAAAAGGCGTGCCTTTTCTCTTCTTTGCTTTTTCTTTTTTTAGTCAATAAATTTTGGTTTCATTTTAATGGATTGTTTTAGTTGTGATGATGAGAATCTTAAGTTCTCCTCATGTCCTCAGCCATTGACTGTTAGATGGTCTGTTGTTGATGGCCATGACGTCCCTAAAAAAGAATTTTCAGCTTATAATTTTTCATATTTTTATGACGTAATATGATTTCAATATATAATTAATGAAAAGACATAATATTACTGGGAAATAAAATGTAACTTTTTCATAAGTTGAAGTTAAGTTTGAGCCGATGAATCTGAATTATATTACATCGCTCTATCTGTATAATGTCATGTTTATTAGCTGAAGACAATAGATGCTTAAAATTAATATGATTTGCAAACGTTTCATGGTTCTATTTTGTAATATTCTTTTATACTCGTTTAATTTTGTGGTTTTATATATTAATGAAATACTAATAAATTAAAGCAGCAAGAAATATCAAGGATCTCAAACCAACGAATAATGACGTAATCAATAAATTAATTAACTATACATTAATGCAGTAATAGTAGTTGATAGTTCAAGGACTGGATGGAAAGCCAACTACTCATGAATGCTGATGAGGGTGACGACCATCTTAAGATGACGAAAAAGCTCACTGAACTCTTAATTAACGAATCTACTAAAACAAACAACAAAGAGATCAAACAAAAATATATAGAGGGTTTAATGGCCAGGGATTTAGACAGTTTTAGTGGTTAATTCATTCTCTCTCTTAGGTTAGATTATTGGATGTGTTAGGAACCGACTAAATATATAATGGGCATGATGCCTGAATTTAGCAGCCAGTATGGATTCTCTCTCACTCTCCAAATAAAAAAATTAAAAATAAAAAATCTTCACTTAATCTAATAATATTTTAGCCCATAAGTAAAACACTCATCGTCTTTAAAAAAAAAAAAATTAAAAGAAGGGCGGAGAAGGATTCTTTATCCCACATTATCTAATAATGGCCCTGTTTGGTAAAAAGCTATGAGTTGTTAGTCGTTGGCTGTTTGTATTAATTGTTAGCTATTAGCTGTTTGAGTTAGCCGTTTGTATTAGCTGTTTGAATTAGTTGTTTGTTGAAAAACTGTTTGGTAAAATTAGCTGTTTCTGATAAAATTGTGAAACCAAAAGCTAATTTTTCAAAAAGTTATTCACGAAATAGGACCTATTCGCTTCAGTATTTGTCCAACTGCAATTACTTTTAACTGCTATCAATTACTTTCAATCACTAACCACTAATATCAACTACTCTTAATTAATGAATTACCGTCACCTATTACTTACGAACTGCACTCAAACACTGCCAACTGCTTCTAACTGCTTGCCATTACTCACATTATTTTACAAACGCTAATACAACTACATCTCAAAACTGCTTCCAAATGTTCATAACTGTTAATTATTAATCACAACTGCACTCAACTGCTTACAACCGCTTGATCCCTACAACCGTTAAAAAGAACATGCCCTTAGTAGTTGAGTAATCTCAACACTTTATGCATACATATATATGAGCATTTACCATAAAGTTTAGTACTCGCTATTCATTTTTTTACAAAATTACATTCATTATATTACGCATTTGTGATCAATCCATCGAAAAATATAAAGAAATTAAATACAACAATGTTTTGTGAGGAAAAACTTAACAGGTGGGATGATGGAGGCTCCTGAGTTTCGTTGTGGAACACGAAACATTTGCGTTCACTCACTCCATAATCCATATCGTGAACCTTATCCCCACAACATCCTCATGCATTTTCATTTTTCATTTTTATTCATTCACTATGGATGTATTTTGTATATATGCATGTATCTGTTCTAAAAGAACCAAAAGAGAGAAAGAAATTAAATTATAAAATATGGCCCACCCAAAAAAATTAAGGAATTGAAAAGATAAACAAGCTGGCTTAAAGGAACAAATACATTTCACAATGTACTGAAATACCAATTAATTACACCGTGCATGACTGATGGACATATGTAATGCCACTAGACAAGACAACTCACAAATTAAATACACATAATATTTCAAGACAAAATACATAAATTCACACAAACATGTAGTGGTGGTTGACATAACGAAATCATATCAATTTTGGAGAATTTCCTCTACCAATGAGCACACCACAAATCATCAAAGTTAATATCACGGCCAATTTGGATAACATATCTTGGTATTTCATAGGCCTAAAAGGACGCCAATAAATTGAAATATATACTTAGGGCATGTTATTTTCGTAGGTAAATAAAGGTAGGTAAAAGGGTGAAACAAGTTGAAGTAGGTTGAGTTGAGTTGAAGTAAGTTGAAGTGGGTTGATTTTTATTTTTTTTGTGACAAATTGAACTTGGTTAAAGTAGTGAAAGTGGATTGAAGTTGGTTGAAATAGGTTAAAATAGGTTGAAATTAGTTAAAGTGGGTTGAAGTTGGTATTTTAGAACTGGCCCACGAAAAAAAGAGGGTCTTAGAAGCAAATGCAATATTGGAACGTATATAAAATGAAATAAAAATATATGAGACAAAAGTATCATAGAAAAAATTACAATTGTTTGATTTTAATTTGAGAATAAGTGATATCTATTTATTTTATCTCAAAAAAACATTTTCTGCATGCACTTTCATAAAAATTCAAATCATTCATCAAATTATTGTTATTCTCAAAAGACACTTTCTGCATACACTTTCATAAAATTCAAATCCTTCATCAAATTATTCTTGTTTCTTGCTAGCCCCTATCTTCACAACTAGTTTTAATGGTTGAAATGAATAAAATCTTAGTAATTATGCAGTAGGAAATTGACTCTTTACTCTTAAATCCGCATTCCTCGGATTTATTACTCCATTTTATCACTTTATATCAGTAGCGTAGCCAGCGTGGGGTCAGTGGGGTCAACCGACACCCCTCTCAAAAAAAAAAATATACGTTTGAGAATTAAAAAAAATAGAAGTTAACTATATGTATTATATGTGTTGAAGAGATATATGAAATGTCCTTTGCTTTGATGGTCCAAGTGCTTGATTTGTATGTTGACTTGTTTCTGATGTCACAAGTTCAAATCCTCTATCCATCTTTTTTTCCGTTTTATTTTTTTCATTTTTTTTAAGCCTCCGGTATTATTTCTCTATTTGTTCGACAATTTGAGTCCTCAGCTCTCTTTTCCCACACCCCTATCCGAAATTTCTGACTTCGTCACTGCATTATATGGCACTAAGCAAACCTCTTGGGTAAAGAAGAAAAAAAAATATTTGTAAATGACTAGAATACCCTTTGACAATGATATATAGTGAGTAAATAAATAGATAGATATGCACAGGAAAGCTCGAGAGAAAGAAAGATTTTGGGGGCTCGGGGGGGGGGGGGGTAGTACTTCACTTACCATGCACGTAAAGGTGAAGAAGGCATATGGTTGTCTGAAGACTTGCAGGCAGAAAAACAAAATTACAACGCTACCCTCGACCTTCTCCTCTGCTACTGCTTGCTTGCACGGTCAAATATGCTTTTACGTAATCATAACCCCTTCTTATATCATACACCTGAGTGTATATATTCTCATATGACACATAAGTAATTATATATATTGAAATATAAAATATATGATAAATACACCCCAAAAAAATATATAGGAGCACATGCTTTTATGTATACATAATAATTTGCTCTTACCTTGCCTTCCCTTTCCTGGATTTTTATGCCATATTTATCAATTTCATTTTCAAAAACAGAATGTCAGTCAGTACGCTAAACAGTTGATATATCAAATTACTTGCTTGCGACATTTTGGATTTATAAATGATGACTGAATTCATTTTGTTTATATCTCCAAATAAATTACGCTCATATATGTTTAAAAATATCATATGTTTTGAGACGCAAACTATTGAATCCCCTCAGCCACGAAAATTTAAAACATCCTTTTTCGAAACAAAGTTCTAAAATATCTTCTTGTTTCTCCATTTTATTAATGTACGTAGGTTAATAACTCTTTTGATTAACGACTTTGACTCTATTTTATTTGTAAGATCTACTAACTGTATAAATATAAGTTGTTCCCTTTGTGCGTGTATATGAGATGTGAAGAACAATATTACAGATGATATTCAAACTAAAACGTTCTCGATAAGTATTTTTAAAGACTTTAGCGACTACACTAATTGGCATTCATTTATCAACGGTACTGACTCTTTAGGTGAATGAAAAAAGGCCAGGTGGAAAGAGGACAGGACAAGCATCCAATGCAGAAGGCAGAACGACAAAATTGAGGATATTTCGTTTGCCAAACAAAAATAATGAGAAGTGTTATTAACGACACATAAAGATACAGTAGAGCCAGGCCTACGCTACGCATGCGTTGGCATGGCTATCCAATCGTAAGCCTCGCAGCTCCCTCTCATTGGAAGTATGCCATGGGTAATGCTTAGCCTATCCTTCTCTTGATTTGTCATGAAGGACCAGTCAACCCGCCCCCCCCCCCCCCGATTCTTCACCCTCACGTTTTCATTGCCTTTTCTTTCTTTTCTTTTTTTTTTGTGTGATACTTTTCCTCTCTTTTGCCCCATTTTCGTTGGGCATTTTCCTCTATAGCATATCATTCATTCATCCCTTGGCTTCAATTAAATGTGTGGGGTGTAAAGGAGTGGCGCCATTCAAGTAGAAGAGGACATAATTTTGTATGATTGAATCCTTTATCAGGAGGTACATGCTGAAAAAAATATTCAATGGTGTTATTGATATTCAAAAACTTTCCATAAGGTGTCAATAGATTATTATTATTATATATAAGCCGTAGTGATATTTAGAGGGAATGTAAATTCTTATGTTGGATAATAATTAGGTCTTTTATTACAGAACTTAATTCAATTATTAAAAGAAGAATATGTTTCCTATAAAACCATATTTAGCTTGCATTCATTAGCTTATTAATATTATTGTCCCGTATACAATAGGATGCTATGTACTTTTTGCGAATGAAAGTTAATATCATAATAAAAACTCTCTCCTCTTCTTTTTTCCCCCCTTATAATATTTTGAATAAATTATCTCCGTTTATTCATACTCATCTTACATCTTAATGTATGTAAGTCTAACGTTTTGCTTATTAAAGCCGATAAAATGAGAATAAACCTAAGGTTTATGGAGCTTCTTAGTTCTTACTAATGTATAATGAAAAACACAATACCATTAACAACAAAACAATATGTGTGCAAGCATGGAGCTAGGGATTTCTTAGAGGTTTAACATGCAATTAAACCTAGTGTGGCCGACCTTAATTATATTAAAACACTAAAACCCAACAAATGCAAAAATAATTAAATTCACTTTAATGGATCTTATTGACTTGATACAGTAAGAGCATGTAAATTTCGCAAAATTCCGTGCATCTTAATTAATTTAAGGGCAACAGCAAGTAGTAATGATATTCATGTAAAACCCTAGGGTGCATGCAAATGTAAAATGGCTTAGCGAGTACTCAATCAGTCACGTGACAAACGGTGAGGCGTATCATGTAGCTTCAAATCCAAACACTCGACGTACGAGGCGTACAATGCCAAATACGTCAAGCAACATCCTCTGATCTCCTTCCCTCGAAATTACGTGTTTAGCATAAATTAATTTCTTCATTCTTCTCTTTCACATTAATTAATTAACGGTAATTAAAAAAGAACTCATTAATAATCAATTCATTAATAACATTCTTCACTTGGGAATAGTAACTAGTATGTATAAATTATTTTATCTCTAGGCTGGATCCTCTCTCATTAGCTCCCATGTACGGAATTTGGACTAACATTGACACTATCTTACGCTATATTAATTGTCACCCTGCATACTTTTACCTGAGGATTAATTTATACTAAAACTTTGTGGAGCTAATTATCTCAAACTCCTCACAAAATACCATTTGTTGTCTGATACTATCTGAATTTCATCGGTATAATATAAATACTCTGCTTAGGGTCTGTTCTTTTCGTTGGTCTTTTTGAATTTATCAACCTTAATCCACTTCAATAAAAAAAATATCAACTTCAACCTATCTCCTTCAAAATTTTATTCTCCCTATTTTAACCAACTTCAAAAAATATACCGACTTTAACCTACTTCAATCTATTTCAACCAATTAACTTCAACAAAAAATATAACTTTCAACCTACCTCAATCAGTTTTACCCTTTTATCAACCTCAATTTACCAACGAAAAGAACAGACCCGTATACTGTTAATGTTGATTCACTGCCATGGTAATTCGAAGAGGAAGAGCAGA
>JACYFF010003369.1:92995891-93009242 GCA_017589665.1 Selenicereus undatus | reverse complement strand
AGGTAACTAACTTATAGTAATTTCTAATTAATCATATAATCTCATCATATACTGATATATTAAATACACTGTTTAACCAACACAATACTAATGATATGATCTGATATTTAAAAGTATATGCAAACCATAATTATAGAAGAAAGTATCTCGAAATTAAGTATTTACATATTTAGTATTTAATTGATGAACAGAAATTGAGATGCCTGGATATATCCAAAGTTGTTGATTAGATCCGTTGATTTCTTCATTGAAACCCGTGAAATCTTTCGATACATATGACTCAGTGGAGTAACTAATTTTGTTTGGATATTTACTCATCCAACAAAATGCATGCATTCATACATATTCAATTAAAAAAGAAAGAAATAAAAACAAGAAGCTAAAGTTTGTTAGAGAAGCTACGCTATAACAAGTAATAATAGCCAAACCAAACAAATAAAATATCGAATTCCAAATTGATTATATTCGTTTCCTACCCTAGTAGACTGCTGACGTGGCCGGTTGTTCATCTGTCCCTACATCATCCTTCGTGGCTGCCTCTTAACAATCTCAGCCAATTGCTCACCTCCTGCATGGTGGAGAGCTAGTCATGCCACGTGTATGCATGTTTTACTCGATGTTTTTTTTTTTTAAAATCGGAGTAAACAATTCGAAACTCATTCTTTAAATTATCGTAGATACTTATTATAAGTACAATAGTCAGGATTGATAAATACTTATCAAAACTACTCCACATTTATTAAGACATATATAGTCGTATTTTTTAGTTCATATGTAAATCTAAATCATTGAGTTCCAAAGAATGAGATTTTAACTTAATGGTAAAAACTAAAACCCCTAAATATATTAGACTCTAGGTTTAATTCCCCATCTCTCATTGTATTGCATTATACTGTCACTTATAACTCGTCTGCATCCAAAAAGAAGGTCACGGATTTGAGCCATTGAATTATCCACTGACAAAGTCAGGTTAGACTGCCTACAATTCATCTATTGGGTTGCGACTCTTCTTCAGACTCTACGTAAACACGGAATACTTATACACCGGACTGTTCTTTTATAAGCTAGTTAAATCCAACGAAGCAACCTCTAATTAACCCTGAAATCTTGTTCCCCACACCAAAAAAAAAGAAGAAAAACTCAAACCATTTTTGTCAGGGATCACAAAAAACGTGTGAGAACTCAAGGCGGCAGGAGAAGAGGCAAATGAAAGGTGGCTAGACAACAAAAGTTGGCAAAGGGTACGTGTATGGTAAATGTGAAGGAGGAGAAAGGCCTTAAAGTTAAAACTTCAAATCACAAGGCAACAAGTGGATATGCTCCCACCCCTCCCAACAACAAATACTTGGGTCCCACCTTACGTCCTTACCCTCTTTCCCTTCGCGCCGTCCTCTACATATATACATTTGCATTCTTCATCTTCTTC
This sequence comes from Selenicereus undatus, assembly GCA_017589665.1. Lineage (NCBI taxonomy): Eukaryota > Viridiplantae > Streptophyta > Magnoliopsida > Caryophyllales > Cactaceae > Selenicereus > Selenicereus undatus. The sequence continues at coordinate 93,007,816 of JACYFF010003369.1, read as the reverse complement.
CTTTTCACAAAGTTGCAAGTTCACCCCAAAAAATAAAAGAAAATAAATAGAAGGTCCTTGTCTTCTTGACTTCACATTGGATGAACTATGCAATGCCGTACATATGGCATTACACTTTAATTTAACCATTTGTTAGCCACCTCACTAGCCAGCTTTCTACTTTATGATATAAATATTTTCAAGAAATTAATGGATCATTGGTACACAATTATTGCCCTAGAGAGTAGAGATTCAATAAGAAGATAGTATATAAACTATGTGGACCAACTGGAATAACATCAATAATGTTAGTTGTATCAATAGATTTTAATCTTTAAGGGTTGTTTAATGTTCATGATAAAAAAAAAAAAAAAAGCCCTTAGTTTTAAGGGTTGTTTTTCTATCAATAGATTAGGCAATACATCTCATATCTTCTACTTTCTGTATTAGGTTGAGATAGTAGAATCAGATGCTGAATATAAATCTTTTAATTCACCCTCTCGCCGACATATAAATCTTAATGTATAGAAATCATTTATTTAAGAGTTTTTGACAGGTGTTAACAAATACAGTTGTGTATATATATTATCGTGAAGAATTGAATTGAAGCCACACTTTAATAATTTAGTTACAAAACAAACTAGATAATCAGTACATTGCATTAGACAACTCAACGTCCAAATCCGATTAGTTGTTGAATAGTTATTGCACCTCTAATTGACAAGGACTCTCTCACACACACACACGACACACCCCAATGTCCATATACGTGCATTATTAACCCCATTAACTTGTGATAGAAGCCTATTTCTATATAAGTAACTTAAGTACTCCCCCTATACACATGGCTTATTACACAACATGCATGGATGTTCACATGGGAATTACACGTCTAATTTACTCCAAAGTAAAAGCAGATCACACAGTGTAGACACAGAGGGAGAGAGAGAGAAGCACAATACGTAACTTTGCTAAGATTGGGATTAATTAGACGCCACGGTAGCTAGTTGTGTTTGTACTTTTTGAATCAAAAAAGAAAAAGAAAAAAAAGAGACCTATATGTCACGTTGAAACGATGATGTAATTATTATCTTAATTTCTTGGTAAGTGTGTTTTAATTATAGAAGGGAGAAGTAGGGCAAATAATGGCGTAATTGGGTCAATTCCACTGGACAAAGCTATCCTTTTACGTACCCTGATGTTGCGTAGACCTTCTCTTTTGCATGTCATGCAACTCATATGTATCCATGCCTTAACGTCACAATGTCGCCTTAGTTTTTAGTAATTATATATAATTGATTGTGCTAATTAATCTGTCCTATGAAAGATAATACCAGTAGTTAATTATTAAAGAGAAAAAATAACACCATATTTAAGAAACTTTTCTTTCAGATTCGGCCCCCCTACTGGGGGTTTTTTTTCGGCTAACACATACTGAACCCATAAAGCCCAGGTAGTCACACACATAATTATATGCTATTATCCTATTTATAATATGTGGTAATATTAATTAAATTTACAAAACCATTTGGAGAGCCTTCATTATTTATTATCAAAAAAAATTATCCACAGTAATTTATATTTTTGAATAGCCTTATAATTTATAATACCGAATATGAAAGCATTTTATAATTTTCGATATCAAACAATGTTTTCAGAGCACATGCAATCGTGAGCCAAAATTTTGCTCACAAGTGGAGGTCTACTCCCTCCACATCATCCCATGAAGTCAACTTTTCGGCTCTCAAGTGTTCCTCTCTATAATGTAAGATTCACAACTGTGACTCATCAAATAAAATAATACTCATGGACCCACTTCATAATACACAACTTTAGTTTCAAAATTTTAAAAAAAATCAATTATAATTAAAAAAAAGTAAGGAAAAAGGAAGAAAACCTGGCTCATTACCTTGAGCCGGCCCGTGAGCCGGTCGTAGGCTCTCCTTGCTACAGGAATCATGAGTCGCTCGACTCAAGCCCTAAAATGAGCGAGCCTCAAATTTGGAGCCGCTGCAAATTAAACCACGTATAGCTTTATCCATCACTTAGAAAAATTGCTTAAAACAGCCTAAAGTGACCAAAAAAATCCCGTAAATCAGTGAAAAAAGTGACCAAGAAGTGAAGATAATGGGAATTTCCTATCACCTCGGATGGAGGCAATGGTACAAATTGAAAAGGACATTCTTATCCAATGTAATGCCTCCACAACCTTAGCCTTTTTTTTGGACCTCAATTTTCCTTCATCTTGGTGCTCGCTAAGCCTAAACTTACACCCTTCAAGATAAGGTCTCTCTTTCTTCCCCTCATCTCTCTATCCAAACGAACAACAAAGAAGATCGAGAGGATGTGCTCACTTGGCACTTGTTTCTACCGTTGCCTTCAAATCCACATTACCCTCTGTTTTTGTGTTCTCTTTTATTTTATTTTATTTTATTATTATATCCTTTTGAGATCAATAAGCTTGTGCTGGCCCGCCACGTGGCATCCCCCCATATATGTCTAATCCAAATATAGAAATATCTCGTTGCAACTGGTTTGATTTTTTGGGGGTTTCTCACAGTATCTTGTGTAACTAAGACTCCTTTTCTGTTCTTTTCTTGTCAGGAAAAAAAAAGATTCAATTTCTTTCAAGATGTTATTGATAATTTGACTACATTTAATGATTTTAGACAAGATCATTTTAGACTAGAAGTCCTCCTCAAGAGAAAAAAAAAAATATTACATTGTTCTGTTTATGTTATATATGCGGCTACAAATAAAAATGTATAATTACATTGTATATGACTTAACTTATACATATACAATTTATTCATAGTCTCGTAAAGAGCCTTATTACGATAAATGTTTACATATATATATCTACACATACATATATATATATAAATGGTTGTCCGGTGCATAAGCATCCCGTATTCACACAGGATCCGGAGAAGGGCCGCACCCAATGGGTGAATTATAGGCAGCTTAACCTGATTTTGTCAGTGGCTGATTTCACGGTTTGAACCCGTAACAATTCATACATAATTGCTCCCATAATGTGATCTGTCTTTGAAATCTTTGAAATCATCGAAATGTTTATGAATTTCAAAACTTGTATTAATGAGGTCATATCACTGAATTAAAAATTTGAAAAAGAAATAACTTAGTGGAGACCATTAACTAGAAAGACAAAAGAGAAGGCTGCTTAAAACCCTGGCTATATATCCCTTTTAATTTGAAAGGGAAAGCCATCTACTTTGATTTGATTATGACGTCAGTTGGAAAAACAAGCATAAGCCCTCCAATTATATGAGAAAGAAGGAGACATGGGGAAAGTAAAATGGTGACTAATTTTCTATTAAAGACAGCAGAAGTTGTTCACAAATTAATTAAATTAAATACATATGTGGGTGAACATCGTATCAATGCCTAACCCTATCCCATCAATTCTAGACAAAAACCATCATATGAACAATTGGGAGGCAAGATCTTCTAATTTTCCTCAATTTTCTACATTCATACCAGACATAATTATTTTAAAGAAAAAAAAGGTTAAAAAGAAAGTGGTTTGAGCAAAAGAAAGAAATAATAAATACTCTTTGACTACTCCCACCTTGATTTGAAGCTGCTTCATGTAAACTCCCCTGCTTACAAGTTAAGCAACCAAACCACCACGAATTTAGTGGCCAAATGCCTTCCTAGTCTTTATAAAGATTGGGTCAATTTCTTTCAAGTTCTATGATTATATTGTATGAACCTTCTTTAGCTTTTTTTTTTAAGGGGTATTTAATTATCTTGTAAACGCTTGATAAATAAGCTATTGAATTATATGAAGGTTAGGGTTGACAAACTTTAGACGTCAGTCTAATATAATCGACCTTTAAAATGTCGGATGAAATTATAAAATAGTAATTCATACCATCACGAATGCATAAATGATCATTGCAAATTTCAAAGAGATTGTGTGGTATATTAATTAGGTCATATTTAATTATTTTCTCCATGAAATAAATAGCTGGGCAACGTAATATACCATGTACGCATTTAAGTTGAATTTAAGTTGTAACGATGTATTTAAGTGACTGGATATTGTGCTGATCATATAGTCGGACCAATAGTTAATATATTATAACCCATTATTATACAAATTTGCTTAATTGTAGGCTCATGTATATTTTTTATGATTCAAATTTGCAATTCATATTGGTATTCTTAGTGAAAGTTGTAGTTAGTTTGTAAGATATAATCATATCCCTTATTAAATTGAATCATCGATATTAAAACAGTAAAATAAATTGATAAATTAATAGGTTCTATTGAAAACAAAACTATTTAACTTGTTCTTCAAATTTTCCTTATATCGAAAATTTTTCAAATTTAACATATCTAATATATGACGCATATTTTTTACATGATCAAAGCAAATATATGTACACTTGCTTTTTCCTTAGGAATTTGGACATATTCCACTACAATTGCACTTAGAGCATTTCCAGTGGAGTTCCAGATTTTGAAACTCTGGCCTGTCACATCAACAAAAATTTCATAATTTTGGAACTTGCATTTCATCACTTCTCCAACAAATGGAACTCTTTTTTACTCATCCAATACAAATATTTATCATGGACCCACCTCATAACACACAACTTATTTTTTAAATTATTAAAAAATTATAAATTAACTCCAAAAAAAAGAAAAAACAAAAACAAATAATTAAAAAATCACAAAAACACAAAAGGGAGAGAAATGGGTGTGGGAACGCCTGTGCAAGGCTTCCTGCGTGCCCCATGCATTTCCCTCCCACTGCCAGCTTCATCTTACCTTGCATAGGCCACGTGAACCCACCTAACCACACACTTTTCCATCGCTACCAATGCTCTTATATGTCCGTGTTCATCAAGAACTACTTTTACTGTGAGGTAAGTGGGTAAAAACGTGGGTATATAGTCCTAGCTAGGAGCACTACATATATAGCCATTAAGAGAGGCCACCTAAAACATGATGTGAGCACATTGTATGGAACATTTTGCAAAGATCATGATTCATGCACCTAGCTAGGTGCACTTTCTAGATAAATTAAATACTTTTTTCAGAGATTGCAATTATGAACCAAATTTAACTTCAAATTTCAAAAGTACAATAATCGTAAATGAAGGCAGAGACATTATTGAAGAGAGCCACAAACAGTATTAAATAATTCGAAGACCATAATATCAACATTTAACTCAGATCTATTCATTTTATAAACTGAGTAATCGGAAACTAGTACGCGAAAAGTCTGCTATAAGTCTGAGCTACACATCAGGTCACAATTAACAAAAATTCAAAACTCGAAAAGAAAAGGAGGGAAACGTAATATGAGGGGCACTTACCTAGCTAGATAGCATACAATTTGATCCTCAAAATTCCAGGATATTGGTGTTAGTTAGTTAGCCAAAGTTCTAGATTGTGCTTCGGTATTGATAGATGCTAGTTGAGGGTATGGCCAATTGGCAATGGCCATGGGGTCATGGGTCTTATTTCTTGACTAACTTGTTGATTCGTCGCTGATTTGCTGCTAACTAACTTGCTTAATTCCCATTCAGCAAATATTCTCGTTTATTCCTTTGTCTTTTGAAAATCTTGCAACCATTGTTGAAGTTTTTACACCTTAATTATTGTCACATATGCCTTTTTCTTCTTCTTTTTCTTCCCTCTTTCATCTTCCCCGATAAGGATATTTGCTCTAGGCAAGGCTAGAAGAAAAAGAATTAAAGGTGATTATCTTTATTTAAAAATGATGATATTGTTCTAGATTGCACGAGTTTAAACTATATTAAAAGTAATATAATTTTGCATTGCATTTAAAGTTCATATATTTTTCATACAGTCGTCCTCTAAATCTACTGTAGGCTAAATTATCATTCTCACAACGTGCTTTACCAGATATACGTAATATGGCTTAGCTTGTTCAATTCAATTTGTTTTATTGCATTGAATTAAACTTATTTTGTTTAAATTGAATTAAACTTAATCTTAAAAAAACTCTTAAAAAGAAAAAAAAATAAAAAAAAAGGAGTGTGAAACAGGAATATGATGCAGAGGGGGTAAAAAAAAGTTAAGAAAAGGAGGGGGGGGGAGACAGGTGCCCCCCCAAAGAGGCTGACACGAATGGTCGACATCAGTCCTAGAAAACAAGGTAGTGGTGCCCGAGTTATCCGGTGTGGTCAGTATCACGGATTGGGTATCTATGCCTTTCGTGTTCCAACATTTGGGCAACCCCAAAACCAAGACCAACCCCTCTTTACTAATTCCCATTCCATTTCACTGCTCTTCCATCACTCTTTCATTGCTTTTGCGTCCTTTACTTTTCTCTCCCCCCTTCTCCCCCCCCCCCCCCCCCCCCTCTTTATTGCCCTGATGTGATTCTATATTTCAACTTACCTTGTTCCCTACATCATGTTATATTTGTGGACATGTTCTTTTTTAGGTAAATTAGAGTAAGTAAAATAATGAAGTAGAGTAAATTTTTTTTATATGATAAATTAAACTTGGTTAGAATAATGAAAGTGAGTTGAAGTAGATATATTGAAATTGACCCACGAAAAGAACAGGGCCTTAATCATCTTTATAAATACTACTCCATATCTTAAGAAGAATGTCCTGTTTTAACTTTACATGCATTTTAAAACCTTAGTTAACAAATAGAGATGTCGATAATTTCTATAACATCTGAATTCAAAAGTGTCAATTTCTTTTCATATCATGATTGTATTTTTGAATTCAAAATAAGAATAGTTCGAATTCAATACTTTCACTTTTAGAAAGTGGATATTTGTGAATATAACCCAAAATGAGACATCAAACATTCTTATTTGAGGTGATAAAATATATCATAATAATTACTGACTTGCAAAAAATACTAAAGAGATTAATTTTATGAGGGATTAATGATTGTTCTTTTTTAACTTATCGTAAATATTGAATGATACTAGCTTATAATTGATCAATGTTGATTAATAAAGGTAAATGGTGGTGAATTTTGCTTAATAATTTACCACCTAAATATCATCTATTCTTGTTGAGATTTATCATTGGACGTCATTTTCTTTGTTTATTGTATTGTTCGATTGGTTATGAAATACATGTTATTTATTAGACCTGTCTAGATAATGCTTTGTTAAGAAAATTCATTATTATTTATTCTGATATGTATATGTAACAAATATTTTTTTTTACTCATATATAATTCACTTATAACATATAAATTACCTTTCTATTATTTTTTGGATTTACAAATTTACACTCTTGTATCCATATTCACCCGGGGCGATTTTCGTTTTAAAAAAATAAAAACTTGGCTTATATTGTGGACAAAGGTGGCAAAAATTGACACACAACACTCATAAAATCTTATATATTATTAATATTTTGACCAATTTGGCAGCAAATCTTTTTTACTCTATCTAGCTACGAATTATTAGGGGTTTGAAAATGGGTGCCTTGCTAAGAATAATATGATTGATATGATGGCCTCTAAATTACAAGGCGGTCAAAGATTAAGGCCCTAGCGAACCCATCTAATTACCCTAACTTGCTTGTGCCTAACCCTCCTTGATATGACATATGACATCAAATCTATGAATCGCACATATGGTTCTGGCTAGCACTAGAATCCAATGAAAACATCCCACTTAGAAGGCGAACAGTTTCACTAGTTTAAATTGGGTGTAAACGAGCAGAGTTGAGCTCGAATCGGTCAGCCTTGGGCTCACCTCGATCAGTAGAAAGTCGACTTCGATTCGAGCTCATATGCATAAGGTTTGATTTGGAGTTCGGCTTGGTATTGTTTTTTTATTTAATTTTGGTTAAAAAGTTTTCAAATTTAAGTCTAAAGGCGATGCTAAATTTGAAATTTTTATATTGAACTCAAGAAATAAGGATTATAATAAAATTCTGTTAATTCTAAAGGTTATTTTGTATTTTTAATACAACAACAACAACAACAACAAACTCCCAATGTGGGTCCCGCTTTCGCGGGGTCTGGGGAGATCCAGCTGTAGGCAACCTTACCTCTACCGGTATTTCTACCCATAGAGAGGTTGATTCCATAAGACCCACAAAACGTATTTTTAATACAAGTGCACGGTAAAAAATGAACTAATTAAAGTAAGTCGAGACAAATTGAGTCGAGCCCAGGAGAGCCTTTTTGGCTCGAGCTCAGCTCGGTTTGCCTTTGAGCCAGCCCACTTTCGTTGCAACCTTACTTTTAAGATAATAATTCTCTTAAACTCTTCCTAAATATTTATAACTTTTTAGAACTCTTAGCAGTATCATAAAGAATAACAACTACAAAAAATCTATGATTTATAGTAATAAGATTAAGTTTAGTGAAGCTATATGACAATTGAACGAAGATCGTTAATTTAAAATAAACTTGAGGAAAAAGTAGGACAGTTATTGTAACAAAGAGGACAAACAATTATAATATTACTAGAGACCTACTTTGGAGTGCATATTATAATATGACTTTTAGCTTTTGCATGATCGCATAATATTTTCTTTTTCACAAGGAATGCTTGCTAGCTAGGTTGGACCAAACAAATCTTAAAATTTTATCAAACACTTTACGAACTATGCCGTGTAATTTTTCACTGAAACTGTATACTCAAATAACACCATAATTATATAATTCGAGTCATTTAAGTCCTAATTTTCTGACCATATGTCTTACTGTAAAGTGAAGTATAACATTTTTCTGGATAAGGTTGGCGATTACATCCAATATATATCTATGAACTTCAATTTCTTTGCGTAGCTCGACATGTACCTTTTTCTTCGTGATGATTACCCGGCATTGTTTATTCAAAGTCCATGAAGCAATGAATCACCAATACATTTCCGTCCGATATTCCGATAAGGTTGACAATTACATCCGATAAAGAAGACGGTATTAGAAAATTAGACAAAGTAAATAAAAACTTAATTAAGAAAAGCCAATTGCATAAGACAAACGTCCTTGTTGATGTGACACCAATATAGTAAAAATTACGGCGACGTGACACCATGTTGGCGTTTTACAACCTTACGCCACCTTTAATTATAGTTTAATATAGTAATTTAATATATTTTCACTCTCAGTTTGTGTACTTTTGTCCACTGTTGAATTAAGGATCATCGTGCTAACCTTTGAAATTATTTATTTATTCATGTATGCTGTAATCCTCTGTTTTTTTTTTTTTTTTTTTGGGGGGGGGGGGGGTTGCTTACATATAGCAATCACCATGCTGGTCGGCTTCTTCCTCTCAATGACGATGTTGCTAGATTTTATTTTTTTTAAATCTTGTAAGATGAATGACTTATGGGATTTTTCTATAAAAAAATATCGATAATACTAGCAATTTGGGATCTTGATTTTTTTCATTCCAAATGAATTTATCCAAATATTATTGTAATAATGACTTTTTTTCCATTGTTTGATCTAAAAAATGTACATATATATACTCTGAAATATGTTAAATCAAAGCTCCAATAATAATTGGAGGATATCATCATGGGTCGATTTTTTACTCGAGCGATATTGCATTATTAGTTATACATATATTAAATCTTTTTGGGGGGTGGGGAAGAGATTCATATATTGAATTTGGGGTGGACAATGGACTAGATCGGATCTGATTATGACCGATCCGTCTACAAAGTTGACCGAGTACGGCCATGATCGGCCCATTAATTATATGGGCTGATTTGGGCCTTTCTTGCAAATAAATGGGTCGGATCGGGTCAAGTTTTGAAATGGAACAAGTGTGCACAAAAAAATTATGTATAACAATTATTGTTATGTATAAAATGTTGGTAATAATCTTCACTTGTTGAAACATGTAAACTAGTGCGTCAAGTAGGATTAAAAGAATAAATGGTCCCCAAACGGGGTGTGACTGTGCCGACCTGACCCGACTTGTTAATATGCCTTAATAGGTCGGCTCATTAGTAACTTGGTCCATTATTGATCCGACCATTTATCAATCATATTTTAAATGGGCCCATCCACTTGACTCAATGAGTACTCGACCTGTTGCCCACCCCTAATTGAATCTAAATATACTGTTAACTGTAAGATGAATTTAAATCTTTTTGCAACAATATTATCTAATCTTATCATGTAAATAGCTACCTAAGACATTTTAATCTGCACGTACATTCCAAAACTCCCAAATATATTTGTACACAAATGTACGTAAAGTAACGATAATCATCAAGGACATAAATAATACCTGGCCTTTTTCTGACTAAACTTAAGTATATGCAATATCTCTATAAGTACACGGTATACCTTCATGTATGTACATCAAGGCAATATGGCAGCGGACTTGCTAGTTAAAACTGCTTTCCTACTACCCTTCTATACCAGTAGTATTTATCATTCACCATTTTCGAATGAGCTTAGTCACATTTTAGTGAATTATAATATAGACAGATTTCTTTAAAGAATGACTGCACAATATTGTGTGTCTTTAATTTACTTACCCTCCTCCCGAAAAAATGCATACTATTAGTTGTACTTATCAAATAAAAACTATTAGTTATGTCTTAAACATTTAGATCATAACCTCCTCCCTCAACCCCCCAACCAAAACAAAAAAGATTCAATACTTGTGTACAAAGATGAAGTATGCATGTACTTCTTTTGGGCCGGGCGGGGGGGGGGGGGGGATATATCAATAGAAATAATTAATTAAGCTATATATATTTTTTGCATGGTCAGCTAAATCTCTAGTCAAAAAATATGTCAATTATTCAACTTTTTGTAAATTATTTTTCTAAAATTTCATATAATTTATTTGATTATGATTGGCTAAACGTGTTCGCAACATAAACATACACCATTTATTTATTTCCTTTGGCCCCTCACTCTGTTTTGTTTCATTGCCTAGATTCATAGCATTAACCAAAAAACAAACACAAAAAACTTAATTAATTAAATATTCTTGACTCTTGAGAGACAGAGATAGATGAACTAAGATTCCGAGCACAATTCTAGTTAGCCTTTTGTTTTATCGTTCAGGTATCATTTTAATTCAAAAACAAGCATAGTTTCAGGTTGTAAGCATTAAAAATACGCAAATGGTTGGTAGAATTTTGGCATTTTTGACAATGGTCATGTTTGGCAATTAGCTGTTAGCTGTTAGCTGATTGTATTAGCTGTTTGTGAAAAAAATGTTTTGTGAAGTTAGTTGTTTTTAACAAAGCTATTTGATAAAATTTCACTTATATCCATTACTCAATTTCATTATTTTTCTAACAAAATAATTTTTCATTGGATATTTATTTTTCTTTTCGATATGAATTATGAATTAAGACTAATGTGATATATAAAATTACATTTATACTTTTTCCTAATTTTAGTACTTATCATCAAAATATATTTTTAATGTTAAATGTTTTCTTTTTTAATAGCAATTGAAATTATGTGATATAAAAAATATTTATATATCATATAAGACTAACTAACATAAATTATTTGCTAAATTAAAGTATTAAAATTAAAAACATTATCTTCAACATCATGACCATCAACAACTCTTGTCTCAAAAAAGAAAATAAATTGAAAAATTTAAAGTATAAACATCCAACATTTGGGAATATCATTTGTGAATGACATGTAATGTAAATTTGTCCAAATCATAAGGTTAGTATGGTCATTATAATAGTAAACATAAAAAAACTCTTTGAAAAAGTTATCCCAAATAGCTTTTTGTAAAATAACTTTTGGGGTATAAAAAGCTAATCTAAAAAACTAATCAACCAAACACCCCAAAGAGTTTTTTGACCAGAGTCAAACAGCTAATATCCCAAAAAGCTTTTTTTGCGTCGAAAAAGCTCTTTACCAAACATGACCAATAAATCACACCAAATACATATTCTCTTCTACGAAACCCAATTCTATTTTTTTGAACCCTTTTTCTCCAAAGAAAATAAAATATATAT
>JACYFF010003369.1:92945816-92995491 GCA_017589665.1 Selenicereus undatus | reverse complement strand
ATATATGCAATGAGAATCAAAACACGTAAAATCGTTTACGTTTTGAACTATAGCAATGTCAACTCCTATAGGTGTTGTCATTATTCTATTTTTGCAATTAAAGTAATCCGAAAAGGAAGTTTTTCGAATTAACAATTTAGAGGGATTGAGTGAAGAAGGATGTTTGCAAATTAATGGGGAAAAAATCAAAGCAATGAAGTAATGAATTGAAAATTAATGACAAGGAAACAAGAACAGCAGCCGTAGGATATATTGCTGAATGGCATAAGTTTTTGACCATTTGCACTGTGGTTGCGTATTAAGAGTCGATCAATGTGTTTTTAATTACCTTCGGTTTGACAGTAATTATCCTAATTAATAGTGCAATTATGTACGAAAGTGATGATAATAGATGCTTGATATTGTAATGAGCATGGGATGCTCGAAGACTTTGCATTAATTTTTTTCGTTTGTTACAAGTTAATTAGTTTATATATAGTATGTGTTTATTTTAATAAGCAACTAGTTGAATTCTCCATTATGGGGCTTCTTTATGGCCATGGTCAGTAAGGTGTGCATTTTTCAAAATTAGAGAAACTAGATTAGGGTATCTAGTTAGGTGTGTCGTTCTTGAAACGTATATACAGGTAAGAATTTTTACTGAAAAATAGGATAATTTTGACATTTGTATTCTTAAAATAGAACGTATGCAAATTAATGAAAAATAAGTGTATAGAATATGAATTGAAGCACATGTGTATTCTAAATTCGTATGATATGGATTTTCATGGCGTTTATTTAAATGAATTAACTATTTGCATATGCGAACTCTATTGATGATATTACTTGTGTTCATCTTATTCGTTATGAAAGTGTATATATGGCATTTCACCTTTGACGAAAACTCCCAAACTACTTATAGAATTTTACTAAATGTTTATGTGCAAAACTAATAATAATTATGTATTTGTGGGTGTAAAATGAACATATAAATACTCTAAACTCATCAAATTAGCGGCATTATAAAAAACGATAGTCACAAAGGGTCGTTTATATCAACAAATACAACAATAAGCTAAAAAAATTAATCCTGTAGACACTTTCCCACATCAATAATGAGAATAATTGCAGAGTCTCAACCAAAAGCAGGTAATTTTTCTGTATTAAAAAAAAACCCTTAAAAATGGCCCTTTTTTCTTTTTTTTTTCTTTTGGTTGAGCACTCGAAAAATGGTAATTTTGGTAAATAGAAAAACCTGTAAATGAACCGATTTCTTAACGCTTTTTTTTGGGGGGGGGGGGGGGGTTGGTTTACCGTAACTAGAAAGGAAAGGCCTAGCCCTGAAAACTGGGACAAGGCCTGAAAGTCCCCGTTTATTGTAAAGAGGCAATCAGAAGGGGGAGGATCTGGTCAACGACGTTTGACCGTATCTATTTAGTACAGTGGCACATTTTTACCCGAAAGGACAGCACTAATGGTAAAACTGTAATAAAATCTCAATATTGAGGGCCTTCTTGTTTCCTCCATCCATCCTACCAATCCTCTGTCTGTCGTTTCATTTGCCTTGCCCTTCTCTCTCTACTTTATATAAACCCCCCTCTCACTCTCGTTTCCTCTATTCGTCTCTTTAGAGAGAGAGTGTGTTTCTAAACTAAACTTCTGGGAGGGGAGAGAGAAAGACGTGTGTACTCATTTACACACAGAGAGAGAGAGAGAGATGAGGACGAGAAGAGGATTTTGTTATCCTAAAGTGAATGCATCCGCCATGGAGATTTGTTTCGAGAACAACAATGGCAAGAGGAGCATCAAGACGATGAAGAAGAATAGAGAGCCTGTTAATGGCGATGAGATCAGTGTCAGTTTTGACAAAGATGAGAGGGAGAGGGAATTATCGTCCCGAAATTCCTCTTTTTCTAGTAATTTTGGTGGTTGTTGTGATGAATTTAAAGAAAAGGTTATGCCTCGCCGGAAAAGAGCCAGAACCTTTCCGGAAGTTGCTGGAATCGCCGGCGGAGGTGGTGGTCGTGACTTTTTCGACGCCTTGCCGGACGATCTCGTTGTCTGTATTCTCTCCAAACTTAGCTCCTCTGCCTCCTGCCCCGCCGATGTCATCAACGTCCTCATCACGTACGTATTCTCTCTCTCTGAATCTATCTGAAGTGTCAATCTCTCTATTTGTCTCTCTCTCTCTCTGAATCTCTCTGAAGTGTCAATCCGAAATTGAAATCTTGTGATCTAATTCGTATTTGCGTTATTCAACTGATCGCGAAACAGATGCAAGAGACTAAACGGATTAGGCCTGAATTCAATGGTATTGTCAAAAGCCTCCCCGAAAGCATTCGCCATTAAAGCCAAGAGTTGGTCGGAATCTGCTCACAAATTCCTCAAACTGTGCGCCGACGCTGGAAATGTGGAAGCCTGCTACACTCTCGGCATGGTCAGCTACTTCTTCGATTCAATTACTTTCAAACGATCAAACAAGAAAATTCAAACTTCGAATTTCTATTTTAATCATCGTATTTAATTGATTTGCTGATTTTGCGTTGATTTTGTTGCAACAGATTCGGTTCTACTGCTTGCAAAACCGTGGAAGTGGAGCATCGCTGATGGCGAAAGCGGCGATTAACTCCCACGCACAGGCGCTTTATTCGCTTGCCGTGATTCAATTCAACGGCAGCGGCGGCACGAAGAGCGACAAAGATCTACGCGCCGGCGTGGCGTTGTGTGCACGCGCCGCCTTCTTAGGCCACATCGATGCCCTCCGTGAGCTCGGCCACTGCCTCCAGGACGGCTATGGCGTCCGCCAGAACGTAGCCGAAGGCCGCCGGTTTCTCGTTCAGGCCAACGCGCGTGAGCTCGCTGCGGCGTTGTCCTCCGCCGCCTCCGCCACCACTACCGCGACCTCCTATTGGCTCTCCGCCGCCTCGCCGACCGCCCAGCGCCACCACCCGACCTCCGGCGGCGTCGGATGTCCTTTGCTCAGCGACTTCGGATGCAACGTGCCGGCGCCGAAGGCTCATCCGGCGAACCGGTTCTTAGCCGAGTGGTTCGCCGGAGGTAGTCCCGGTCAAGGCCTTAGGCTCTGCTCTCACGCCGGATGTGGCCGGCCGGAGACTCGCCGGCATGAATTCCGGCGGTGCTCCGTTTGCGGTGCGGTGAACTACTGCTCACGTGCTTGCCAGGCGCTGGATTGGAAGCTCAGGCATAAGGCTGACTGCGCCCCCATGGAGCGGTGGGTGGAAGCCGACGAGGACAATAACGCCGTTAACTTTGACGGTGACGTGGTTGCCAATGCTAACGGCGGTGCGAGTTGACGGAAATGTTAACCGTAACGGGGGTTGTAAGTGTTTTGGTGAGGCAAAGATTATTTCCGGCACTGACGGTGACAGCACTAAAGGCTTCATTGATGACAACAGGCACGACGTAGAAAGACTTTGGGGGTTAAAATCGGAAATGCTGTTAATTTTGGTCCCAAATTTTCACTTCGGAGTTGGTGTAAAAGAGATTAAGGAACTTAATTGGGTGTTAGTAGTGGGAAATGAATCGAAAATCTCGGTAAAATTACTCTTTTGGGGTTTTTATATTTTCGGCTTTTTTGTACAGAGGAAGGGATTTGTTTCCCTTTTGCGGATCTAATGAACCTTTTTCTGTATTTTTAGCCAAAATTACATCATCTAAATTACATTCCTTCTTGCCTTTTGTTGTCTCTAATTTAATTTTCTCTAATAATTCATTTTGAACCCGAAGAAATTGATGCCAGTTACTTCTGAAAATCTCTGAAAAATTAGGTAAATTGGTGGTGGATGTCACGTTGTAATTTGTATTGCTTATGGGATTACAATGGCAAAACCAAATTAGGTAAAAATTGAATGGGATGAATTACCAAACAAAGAGTTTTGGTTGAACCCGTATTTAACTTAGAGAGAAAGAGAAAAGCAAAAGCTATAGTTTCTTCTTTAATGCTTATTTGTCCAAAAAAGCCAGAAACATCAAAAGCACATAAACACATGCAATGCGGGGAATGAATGAAAGGGAAAATCAAATTCACGGGTGACAAAAATCTTGCAAATTTAGTGCATATGATATGGATGTGACAAATGGTAATTGGTATGGTGGGTATCCAATGAAAGTATTATTATGAATGAATATGGCAATAGCAATGGCATTTGGGCCTTAATTTTTTGTTTTCTCCTCTTTTCTTGGGTTTTAGGCTTTGAGCTTTTGCTTTTGTTCATGGTGCTGGTCAAAAAAGGGTTGTTTATGCTTGAGTTGGGGTGGGGGTAAGGTAAGGTAGGGCAAGGGGGTGTTTGAATTGACCAAAGATTGCAATGGTGGGGTGTGATTTGTATAGGAAAAGATGGGAAAAAGAAGCACAAGTGGAGAAGGAAACATGGAGTGGTAAGTGGGCACTTGGGTTTTTGGATGGGATGGATTTGGGTTGGATTGGATTGGGTGGGAACCATTTGCAATTTGCTAGTGGAGGATGAGGTTACCAAAAGATCTAAGAAAAAGTGGGTAAATGAGGATTGAAAAACATGAGAGTAGTACCTGAAAAATTAGGTAAATTAGGATCAAATTGTCTCATTGTCAAAGTTACTAATACAGTATTAGTTGTCACATCGAATTTTCACATATTATCTATCTATTTTGTAAATAACTATATTGGAATTTTAATTTTTGTAATTTTCAATTTAAAAAACAAGATACATTTTTGAAAATTAAAATTTTCTGACCAAAAAATAGATAGAGCGCAATATGTTGAAGTTGTACATAGGCTCATGTTTGTTGATAACAGGTAATAATTGCCAATTTATATTGACGTTATTGTATGAAATTTAGAGCCATGGCCCTAAGGGATATGAGTGCACGTGTCAAATATAGCAGTCGTGACTTGTGAAATATTAAAAAAAAATTATACATTTAGTATCGAACTAGATACTCTATTTTCGAGAACTTTCTTTAATTTAAATTTGCCGACAATAATTTCGTGAAATTTTGCATGTTGCATACATTACATTTATAGCTCAAACTTGTATTTGAAGGAATACACAAAGGCTCTAGCCTAAAATATATTAGTAATGGAAGTAGTAGTCTAACAAGTTGATTTGTGATATTTTTCTAGTCTATGTTTGATGGGAAAGTTAGTTCTTTCACACCTTGTATTAGAAAACTTCAATGCTTGAATTCAATTTGCCTCTTTTAGGTGCCATAGACTCTATTTCTTTTTCTTTTTTGGGGGCATGAAAAGTACCCAAGTAGAAATTAAATAGTAAACACCCAAAAGCAAGTTTGTTGAGCAAAAAACACCAAAAAAGAAAGAAAAAAAAAGAAAGGAACAAATAGAAGTTGAAAAACAAGGTACACTTTGAAAAAAGGGAGTGTACATGTTAGTGGAGGGAGTGAAGCTATTCAATATAGAAATTCAAAAAGCAAGGAAAAAAATTCAAAAAATGTGACTCAAATGAGTGAATATATGAGAGGTGGGTGGTCCAAAAAAGCTAAGCAATGTTCAGAAAGGATTTAAAGGCAGTGGTTGAATTCCTGGCTAATGTGGTTGAGCACTTAAAACACATCAGTACAGTGCTTGGAATACATGCAATGAAACTGACAGTGCCTAACAAGTCCATTGTATTTTTCAATGTCAAAAGATTTTAATGCAACTCACATTTTAATTTCCCTTTTTCTTTTTTTTAATTACAAAAAAAAAATAAAAAATATTGTGCCATTTTACCAAAAAAGTTCTGAACAAGAAATGTATTTCATTGAAGCAGAAAATAATGTCCTGGGAAATAACAGGCCTTAGATCAGTCCTGAGGGAAGTCAGAAATATCTCCCTCATAACCAAACATCCCTCATAAACTCAACGGGCAAATGCCATTGTATTTATATTTACATGTGTCAAAAAAGCTGTTTTTTTAAGTTGTCATAAAATAAGATTTTTACCAACATTTTTTTTGTTGAAAAGGTGAGTAAAAAGTACAAAATATTAGGCAATTCTTTTCTTAAGAATTCTGTCCATGTTATCGTGAGTTAAAATACAATGTAATTCAAACGAAGAAAAATAAAAGTAAGTGAGCGCACTAAACAAAGGTAGGCAAAAGCTAGACTTAGCTAATGAATCCGCCGGTGTGTTACCCTCACAGTCGATATGATGCAATTGAGCAAAGGAAGTCTGATGCAGAAAACATTTAATATCTTGGCCTAGACTAGAGATTTGCCATGGAACATGAATGTCATCTTGAAAAGGATCTTATTATCACCTTCAATAATAAGATGTCTGTAATCACATTGAATAACCATATGGACTCCATTTCTCATGGCCGTTGCCTCTGCAATAAGAATTGACGTGTCTCCTAAGTTTTTACCAGCATATGTCATGAATAAGAATCGATATTTTGACCTTTATTTTTAAGATACAATTATTTGTAAAAATTGCATGTGGAAACTTTCTTTTTAATTCATATTTTTGAGCTTTGCCCTTACAATAAGATGTCTGTAACCAGATTGAATGGCCATATGGAGTCCATTCTCCATAGTAGTTGTCTCTGCAATAAAAATGGACATGTTGCCTAGGTTTTTACTAACATATGTCATGAATAAGATTCGATATTTGACCTTTATTTTTAAGATACAATTATCTTTAAAAATTGCATGTAGAAACTTTCTTTTTAATTTATATTTATGAGCTTTGCCCTTATGATAATTGGAAAAAAAAAGAAGATATTCATAGACTCTTGATTCATATGATAGCAATAATAATTACAATCTACACCAAAAATAATAACAATTACAATCCATTTTGCATCCTACTAAAGTAGGATATGGGAAGATATGATATACATTTTTTATAGGGTAACTGTGGTAGGATATGGTGGAAAATGTTATGTAATATCAGAGCCATTAATTCCCCCCACATTTATTTATTTCAAAACAGGAAAATGGGGAATGAAAGTTGAAAATAATTCCCATCTCTTTATGGTGGGTAGACTCTCTTTCCCCCCCCCCCCCCTTTCCTTTTCGTTTTTTTTTTCCCTCCATGTTTTCCAATAAAGCATAGAAGCATAATTATGCTATATATTCCCTCTTTTTTTCTCTCATGTGATGACTACATTCCTCCGTACTGCACACTAATAATGTACCTTCATTACCTTATAGACATGATGGATAATATATATTGGATATCCTAATTTTTGGTTACATTATTGAGGTAAGATAGGCTGGACTGAAATCTGAATTTTTATTTTTGTTTTTCTTAAATTAGTGGGTTAATTAAGATTACGGTCGTGTTCGGCAACAACGTTTTGAGTAGCGTTTAGTGTTTGGACCGAGTCAATGCACATATCGATAAGTTTTTAGTGTTCAGTAACCTAGTGTTTGGACTAGCATTTCAAGTAGCGTTTAGCGTTTTAAACAGCGTTTCTGAAAAGCTAGTAGTGTTAGCTTTTGGGCATGTTCGGTAAAATTAGATGTTTAGGTTGCGGATAGCGATTCAGATAACCGATAACTATTTAGATAGCAGATAGCGTTTCTAATTTAGGTCGTGTTCGGCAACAGCGTTTTGGGTAACGTTTAGTGTTTTAATCAGATCAATGCACTAATTAGTTAATTTTTAGTGTTCAGTAAACTAGTGTTTTGATTAGCATTTCAAGTAGCGTTTTTGAAAAGCTAATGGTATTAATGTTTGACATTTAAAAGCAGCGTTTCATATTTTTTAGCCAAAAAATAGCCTTTCAAAATTTTATCTTTGGAAATTATTTATATCCTTTTATGTCAATTTACATTAATCAGCTAACATAACAGCTAAATTTACTAAACGTATTAGTTTCAACCGCTAATCTAAACAGTTATTTGCTAACAGCTAAATTAGAAAAATTAACTAATTATTATATTGACCTGGTTAAAACACTAAACACTACCCAAAATGCTGTTGTTGAACATGACCTTTGGCATTCAGAAGTAGCGTTTTAGATTTTTTGGCCAAAAAATATCCTTTGAAAACTTTATATTTGTAAATTGTCTATTTTCTTTTGTGTCAATTTACATTAATTGGCTAACGCAATAGCTAAATTTATCGAACATATTTATTTCAACTACTCATCTAAACAGCTATGCTCTAACAACTAAATTAGAAACGTTATCAGCTACTTAAGCAATTATCTATTACCTGATCTGTTATTCACTACCTAAACAACTAATTTTGCCGAATATAGCCTACATGTCATTTGATTAAGAAAAACACTTAAAGTTTATAAAGTAACTAAAACCCCAAATATCAGTTGTTATCTTCGATTACCCACCCCACCACCTTCTAATGTTCTCTTTATTTAAAGACAATGCTGGTGTACACCAACGATAATTTGTTTGTAGATCGATAATAAAATTTAAGTGATCGCTACTCTTATTGCGCCCCCAAAAAGAAAGGAAAAAATAAAATAAAATAAAGTTAGGTCTGAAACTTAGAGCTATTGGAGTATTTTGATAATTTATAAATGGACTGAGGTTCATTTTTGAAATTATTGGGTAAAAATTGCATAGGAGCTCCTCATTTATGGTAAAATTAAATAAAGAGACCCTGTAATGGTTGGTGTGGAATAATGATAATATCACGGTAAAGCCTGTGACTAAGCTAATAGGCAAGATTACTTACTTGATTTTGCAGTTAATTGACCCCTAAATCAAGGATTAAATTATTACACTCATATGATAGTTTTCGTTTAATTCAAACTTTGGGTTATTCATATTCTGATATTATCATTTGGTGGATGAAAAGGCCTCAAGTTTGCAATTTACAAATTCTAACAACACTAAATTATGCTGAAAAGTTAAACAAAAGGTTATGTATTATATAATTCACACACATCAAATGGCATATATATCAAGATGTATTGATGTAGGAAGTGAACCTAATAAAAATTTTAAAATTTAATTATTTTTGAAAATAAAGGATGATTTTATTAATTAAAAATTATGTAATAATGCGACAATATCTATTATAAGCATCATATTTAAATTACTTCATATCTAAAAAAGGTAAAAAAAAAACCTTCCAATGTATAAAACTAATTGAAATCTTCTTAACACTACTCTTCTTTTCAATCGATGTTTCGTTATATAACATTTGACAAAGCGATATACAAATCTTATAACCTTTTTGTCAAAAAGATTTCAAATCCCAATTTAACTTCTGTTCGATACAACAACAATTGAATTGTTTCCATAACATAATAAAAAAACATACATGACTTTATTATGGGTCCGCCGTAAATAATATCTTCTTTTCATAAGTTATATTAAAGTAGAGTCTTGGAATCGATAATCCTGCTTGCACAAGTATTTGAAGGGATAAGACTATCTATATGACTATATTTGAATCTAACTAGATTTCGTGAAAATCGGACTCACACTTAAAGTTATACCATAAAAGAGGATGACCACAAACTCTATGATCATGGTGCTGCTATGGTCATATGATGGTGCCACACACTTTGAGAATAATCATCACAGCCGATTTTCCTTAATCATCTTTTAGACTAAAACCTCTCATTGACCACCCCAGAAACCCCTCCCCCCCCACCAAAAAAAAGAAGTTTTTATTTTATTTTTTTTAAAGACCTTTCAATGGTTAGGCGATATGATTATGCAGGGTGACTAAGTAACATAAGTTAATGAGGGTAATAAGGAAGGTTAAATTGAAGCTTAATTAATCCTGTTTGCTTGAGAAGGTTGAAAATGTCAGCTTAATTGTATGACATAATGAAAAATGAGGAATAAATTTGTTACCCCATTAGTGTGGCAAGCAATTATTCCATTCTCTTTTCTATGCACACTCCTTCATTTTTACTCAATTTTTTTTCTCTTTCACAAACAAAGAGACTATCATATCATCATGGCACAAAAAAGTAGTGTACAAAAATCCAATACACATATTTCAATTTCCTCAACCTTGGATCAGTGCTTATATGGAAGGGAAAGAGAGCAATTTAATTTGACAAATGGAAAAGGAGAGGGGAGAGACATTGTATATTAATCAAAAAATCTACTGAACAATGTTATATGATGGCAAATGGGTTGTTGTTTGGTACAATTTCTGATGAGTACACATTGTGGGTTGAGCCTTATACGAATCAATATGATTCGGTTCATGCTGATATAACTTCAATTGACTTCAGAGTCTAGTTTAATAATCTTGTCTGGCAAAGAAAATCAGTGTCGATGGAAAAGTTCATATCAAGTACAGTTCAATTTAGGGTACTTTTCGATTTTGGGTGGAATTTGATTTCAATAATCGGAATACTATGTCGAATATGAGTTCAAATCATTCAATCAAAATTTGTAGTTTTGGATGGAATTTATCAATTCTCTTGTAAGTGGTAACTGTGGATTTGCTCTTACCTCCCTTTAAAAAGGTTGCCTACATGCTTTGGGGTACTGACTTGGGTTTTTAATATACATTTACCAGCCCCAACAGTGTTTCATCACATTCTGTGGGATCCAAAAAGGTGTGTAGTAGGAATCATCATGATTTATTGGACAAGAAATGCCCATCAAGGCAAACATGCACCTAGAATGGGCCGTTAGCCCAATGTCTTGTGCGTGCAAACTCCCACAGTTTGGATACTGAAAATCTAGAATTCAACAAGGCTGATTGAATGAGACTTTGTTACCTAGAACTAGAAGAATTATGATAATAAGTAGAGTGCTTGAATTAAAATGCCATTGAAGTATTTCAAAAAAATAAAAATGCCACTAGAACAATTTCGAGCCATAAAATGCGATTGAACTTGTGAAAACAGTTAATGAATGCCATGTTAATCGGGTGTAATAGGTCAAACGTTAAAAAATTACTATTGACTAGTTGACTAAAGGCTGAAGAGCAATCTAGGAAGTAAGGACAAGATCTACAAGCATGTGTTGGGCTTCGACTTAGACGAAACAAACATGTTTCACATTCTTCATAGTTGCATCTGTGAGGGGTTTCGATTTATGAACTCAATTTTCTTAATTTATGAGTAATTGAAGCTTAATTGCTCTTGTTAGGGTTTCCACATGAAACCTTTGCTCTTCAATTTGGGGGTGAATGAAGTAAATGATGGAAAAACTCTTGGGGATAAGATTAGTTGACTCCCTTCTAACTTTTTTGTTATTTCGCCCCTTCTTCTCAAATTAACAACCACAATGTTTCCCAAAATAAATAAATGAATATCCACTTGCAATAGCCTATCATATTGTGATATGGTGGCATTTTTTGTTTTCTAGGTGAAATCAATGGCATTTTATGACCCGAAATAGTTTCAGTAACATTTTTTTACTTTCTAGGATAATTCGGTCGTACAAAGGGGAGCCTTGGAGTAATGGTAAGGTTGTCTCCGTGTGACCAAAAAGTCATGAATTCGAGCTGTGGAATTAGCCACTGACAAAGTCAGGTTAGGCTGGTTACTATTCACCCCTTGAGGTGCGGTTCTTCCCCGGACCCTGTGTGAACGCGGGATACTTGTGCACCAGACTGCTATATTTTTAAGATAATTCGGTCGTACACAATACCTAGGTATAAAAAAAATATCTTTTCAAAAATAACAATAGGTTTAATCATTTTCAACATTTTTTTTAAGAAGTAGTTAGCAGGTTCAATACTGCAGAGCATGTAGAAATATATTGCAATAAATTAAGAGCATTTTTGCGGAAAAAATTGGAACAAATTAAAACAAATTCAACAAACGCACGCTACATCTGGAATCAAGACTTGCTTTTATGTGGACCCTACTTCTTTTAGGTCCACTTACTTCGTGTGATTTTGTTTCTTTTCTGGAAGGGTCTGCTGTGGGCCATTGTGTAGATAAGTCTGGTTGCCCACTTGCACAATGACACTTTCTCTTTGCCTAACATTAGCGGCTTGATAACTGCCCCCATACTATCATATAAATCCCTGAGACGCCATGTTAATTTGTAACGGTCATGAACGGTCATGAACATACATAGAGCTGAAAAAGTCTGAGCGAGCACAATAACACGACTCAAATCCGGCCTAAAGATGTTGAGAAAAACACAAACCTGATATGAAACAATACGATTTCAATCCAAAATCAACACGATTTGACTATTTAGCTTGAAAACATAGTATTCTTCAATTTTAAGTAAATCTAAACTATTTTCAAGACTGACACGAGATTAACTCGCTTATTAAATAAATTGACCTGAACTAACCCGTTACTGAGCTCTAAATATATATCGATTCATTTATTGTCTACACAGGATAGTTTCTAATTGAGCCGGTAAAATCTCTAAGAATTAGTACGTGAAACAAAGGAAACACAAGGATGAAAGAAAGGAACACATGATACTTGTAATAAGAGGATACCAACATTACAATGAAACAAGGATTTCACGAGTGCACATACATCTCTAATATCTCATGTACACATCTCTACCCATTGCAATTGACATTGTCCAACACAAAACATACTCAAGATCACAACCATAACAGCTTCTCAATTCTTGCCTAGTTAAATCAACCACAAACACACGAAGACCACATTCAATCTCAGCTCATTGAGATGAGACTTCTTCTTCAGCAGGTTGGCTTGCCTCATTTACATCGCGCTGCTCGTTTGCACCCTTGTACTGCTTAACTGCCTTGGCAATCTCCTCACTCGGTACCAATGGGACATAGTTGAAAACCGAATGCCCCTTCGCTCGAAGATCAGTGATCAGCTTGTTGTATTTCTCAGACAAGTGGGCAGCTGTGGGAACAGTCAGCTCGGACACCAGATGTACCGGGGGGAGCTGGTCGAGTTTGCACCACACCTTGACAGACTGATCGAGGACCACATTCTTGGACTCCTCTGCTGCATATCGCACTGCTGCTAATGGGCCGCCAACTTGGGCCTGGTGGACCAACTCTTTCGCCTTTTGGGCCGCTGTCTCTATCACACCATGGACCCGGCTGGCTACCTGCTTGGCCAATGGTGGTGCGTGCTCGTCGAATTTCTTCTCAACCACATCCACCTGCATTGATCAAAATCGTTGCAAAGTAATGCTTAAGAACCAGTATATAGATCAATGTGACTGAAAATCAACAACAAAGATTGGTAAACTTGGAGGCTCAAGCTCAGGTAATCAAACAATCTTGCTCACTGCTCCTCAAAATGGCAGCCTAATCTAGAAGTAGAGTTCTTACAACTATAAAACTGTTCAAGGTTGGCATTGTGAATACATTCATTTAGAAACTGCAGACTTAGCACTTAAGATGTGCATGTAATAGCAACATCCAGCAGTCTTAATACTCATTTTGTATTGATCATAGTTGAAACACAAAGTTAATGGAGATTAGCATCTTAAACTTAGAAATATATCTAACAGCTGAGAAATCACAGTTCATCAAGCTTCTCTTTTATACACAAACAAGTAAACTCTAATACACCAAATTTGAGAGATTCGCCATAAATTACCATCTCTAGCTCTAGCCACATTCTTAACTCTTACCCAGAAAAGTAGAAAACCACGGCAATATTTGATTAAATGATTCTACACACCAACTAAAGACTATCTCTATTTATCAGATCAAACCAAACAAGAAGTGCGATTAATCAAAATCACTCACTAGACACATAAATCAAACACATAAATTAAAATTTTGATTCAATAAAAACCAGCTCGACTCAGGGCAAATTCAGAATGGCATATCAGTAAAAAAGGATTAAATCCAAGAATTTACCTTTTGATCAAGAAAAGCAAGGAGATGATCAGGGACATCCTTGAATCTGTCATATACAGGAGTGACCACAGTAGTGACTGCACCTTCAACTGAAGAAACAGCCGATTTCAATGGCCCATAATTCTGCTTAGCATATTCATAGAGGCTCGACAACCACATGATTGTGTTGATCGCAGCTGCTCTTACAAACCCCAGATGCTTCAATTCTGGTTGTTGTTGGGTTGTCTTCGTCTCTTCACTGCTCTCCATCATCTGATTGATACATGAAAAACAGAGAAACAACAAACACAGAGAAAATCAACCAAGAAACCTACAAACCCAGATTAATTAGATCAGTTCAAACCCAGAAAATTAGAGAGGAGAGAGATTGAACCTTGAATATATCGATCGAAGTGGGTAAAAATTTCTTGAAAGTGGGTGTGATGAAATCGAATCGGTATCTAATGGTATAGGAATCTTCGGGTTGATTCGGGGGTATATATTCTTGGGGAAAAGAAAAGGCTAGACTGATCTATTACATTTCCGTGATCAACGGTTCACAATGATTTTGGGATTTTGGGTGTAATCTGACGGTGGGTCACGAGTTGATGGACTTTATTTGGTTTGATTTGATTTATGTTTTGGAAATTAAAAAAGTAACAAGAGAGGAGAAGTTTTCTTTTTTCAAAAAAAAGTGATGAAATTTTGTCTTTGTCATCGTGTGGTGGAGAGTTGAGATTTCCTGAAGCAAACCATCTGGCAATTGATGGTTGCTGACATGCTTTGTGCTCTCAAAATATCTTCTTTTTTAAAGAGGACCATTTATTTAGCATTAAAAGGAAAATTAAAAAAATTGGAGCCAATACTTTGATTTGAGTGATGACATAATCGATATGAAGACTTGTTTTTTTCGACTTATAAAGAGTATTTATTAATATTTATTATAAAAATATACTGAATTATATTAAAATATGTTAAAATATATTATATGATTTAAGAAATAAATTATATCAAATTGTACTAAAAGTTGATGATTATAAATGATAAACACTTATGATTTGTTGAAAAGAAGATACTCTAAATCTTAATGCACTATTTTTTTCATTTTTCTTCCCTAAAAATCAATTGTCTTCAATAAAATTTTCTTATGTAAAATTATTATACAATACACATATCACAAATTGTATTTAGAAATAGAGAATTTATAGTATAATATCATAATCGGACACTGGATTTTTGTTTCTTACATAACACCTTTGCAAATAATAGCATACACTTTTTAAAATGTAGAATTAGATTGTAATTTGTCTTGCTGCAAAATATTTTTAAAAAACATTACAACATACTTTTAGTGCATCATTTCATCCCATTTCATCCTATTAAAAAAATATTGAAACAATTTTGTGATTGTCTTTTCATTTGTATCGAGGTTAACATAAATAGTTGCCACATTGTCAACACGATTACCAGCATTCAATTTATGAGAAATAAAATTGGATTTCTATTTTTTACCAAAGTTGTTAAAATTGAGTTTGGTTTTGAGTTTGTTTAATTCAAACCAGTTTCAAACTGATCCTATAAATACATCACCAAAGGTGCAACATTAGTCATTCATTTTGGATTCGAAGTCACTTTAAATAAGCATAAATTTAACTTAAAGATAAGATTATATTCGCTTTCAAAGTTTTTAGTTAGATATGCAATGACAACCAGTTTCATTTAATTATTGATTCCGACTTCCAATTCAATTTTATAAGATTAAGGATAAGTTAATTCACATGAATTTTGTTGCTCCAACCAAGGTGACCCTTGACATCAGTTGATGGATTAAAACATCTAAATGGATAAGCTAATTTAACCTAGGACTTTCACACAATTAAACAAGTAATCAACTTAAATCATCCACTTAATCAACTAATGCTAAGCTCACACCCTGATAAAAATAAAAATAAAAATAAAAATTCACCAATCACCATCCCACCTAGAGATTAGACTCATGGTAGTGGGCTTAAGATAAGGATGAGGTAGGCAACTAGGCATGGGCTTCCATACTCTGCCTAGCCATACTCATTTCTATCCGATCTAAATTATTTGGCTTTTTCTGAACAAAATATGGCTATCTAAGATAATGTTTTCAACCCCAATTCCAGGATTCTGCCTTGGTGATCATGATTGTTAGGGCTAATTTTCTGTATGTAACATTTTGCCTTAAATTTAGGAGTCTAACATAATATCTTACTTCAAAGCCATGAAATGAATATAATTGTTTTTTTATTTTTTTGGTTGGAATGCGCCATAAATGACAGTACTGTATAACTACAGTACGTAATAGGAGATGGAGAATTAAATATGAGACCTAATATACTCACAGAATCTCAGTTCTAACCAATAGGTTAATGCCTCATTGACATGAAAAATGAAAAATCGAGAATGAATTAACAAAGGATCAAAATACAAGTCTCCTTTTCCTCTTCACCATATATAATATATACGTATTCAAAATATAAGACATACATATATAAGTTTGCAATGGCAAGAAATACAAAGCAACGGTACCATTTCATTTCCAACTCTTACATGCTACACTCAGTATAACTAACTATATATCATCATTTTTTTATTTTTTTTTGGTGGCTGGCCTCTTTAGTAAAAATCAACAAAGTTTAGTTTACAACACCCGATACGAATGCATGTGTTTCTCTGTGGGGACCTCTCCAAGAAGGGTTCCCTTGCCCTTCAATGATCCAAAACATTCGGACAGCCAAGACTCAAGGGGAGGACCATTTTCCAGAAAAGAATAAAATTCCCTTTTTTAGGTAATCATTAATAACCTTCATAAACCTTTCAAAACCCCCCCCAACCCCCCCCCCCCCCCCAAAAAAAAAAAAAACAAGCTCCATGAAAAGGCATATATAAATAAAAGAAAATGACGAATAGCTCAATTTACATGGTGCAGTTTGAAAAACAGCTGGTAGCTATTTCTATTAGTTGTTACATGTTTCAATCATCTATTTGTATTAGTTTTTTTTTAAAAAAAATACTTGGTAAAATTAGCTATTTTTAAAATATATATTTGATAAAATTTCATTTATGCATGTATCTCTTATTTACCACCGAAGATGAATTTTTTTAATTAATTGGTCACTTATTTCTTTTTCAACATGAATTAAATTTACGTGATATGTGCAAATTACATTTACTCATATAATCTGATTTTGTTACTAGTTATTAAATCTTCTTATTGATTTCTACATGACTTAACGTTACATTTTATATTAGCATATAAAATTAGCAAAAATTAATGACTTTATTTTTTATCAACCACTAAAATAAATTATGAAGGTAGGATTACTATGTATCGTTATTTAATTTAAATTTGAAGAAGCAAGTAAAAACTTAGAAAAGAGAGTGTAGAAAAATATATGAATTTTGTTTATGATATTTAATCAATAACAATTTGATCTTTTAGATTAAATCTCCAAGCGGCTAATTTAAAACAGCTACAAATGTTAGTTTTTTAGAAAATAGCTTTTTGGAGTATAAAAACTATTCTAAAAAGTCATTCACCAAACTCAACTAATTATTTGATTTGATCAAACAACCAAAACTACCTCCAAAGTATCATTTTTTAGCAAAAAAATCATCTACGAAGCAAGCAAGAGTGCAAAGAAAACGTCCCATATAAACAGACCATGGGCGCCGACCGTTGTATTAATGTGATGCAACGACCCACAACTAATTAGGTGGATGATTTATTATTGGTCACATCATTTTTCTTTCACCTTTACACAACAAAAAACTTCTAATGCTGTGTTTTTTAAATGACTTACGTAAATTCTGTTCTTTTCGTGGTTTAATGAACCTAACCCACTCCTTCCTACACCCACTCATTCCTTCCCCCCTTCCCACTCTTCCCCACACTTAAACAAAAATACCACTCTTTCCCACTCTCACCCACGCCTTCCCCCCTTTCCCACACCCATCATTTCCCACTAAAAAAAACAAGGCCGTAGTAACATATTCGCAACAAAAACTTCAATAGGAGAACATATGCCAAAAAGGGTCAAATCCAACAGTTCAACTACAAAGCTGATATCATACTTCTAAAAGTACATGCCCTCAAAAATCATGTCATTATTTACTTTTTAACAAAGCTGATATCATACTTCTAAAAGTACATGCCCTCAAAAATCATGTCATTATTTACTTTTTAAAAGTTCTATATATAACATATATGCAAATATATATATATATATATATATATATATATATATATATATATATATATATATATATATATATATATATATATATATATATAAAACAAATGGTAGTAAACACTCTCAAGCATACAATATACATTACCGATCAACTAAGATAAAAAATGTATAATAAGAACTCAAACTCCAACTTCAAAATATATTGTACCAATCTTTCTGTCTCTTACAAGTCCAAACAAAGCTCATAATAAATATGAGAAGCAATCCGGATCAATTATGTCACTAATGCGTCATATCATTCCTCAACATGAAGAAATAGAAAACATTCATGCTAATAGCAATAGCAAAGCATTTAGAGGGTACAGGAAGACATGCTAGCAGAGAGATTGAAGTTTCAAGGTAAACTATATAATCTCAAGGAGCCTGAAAGCTGGCTCAGGTGATGCGGAAGTTACAAATGTTGACAAGAGATTACAATTTATGAGCAAAATGTTGGGTTTTGGTTCTCAACCTGCCTGCCTGACTACACTAAGCACATATTCGGACAGTCAAACTTCCCTTTCGAAGAAGAGGATGTTGATCATACAGAATGCCAACATAGCAACCAAACGCGAGGTTTACAATTATTACCTATCGAAAGGGTCTCCTCTATCTGAAGCTGAAGGCGGATAAGCAGCAGCAGCTATTTTCTCCCTTAGATTGAACCTCTGGGCGATCAGTGGCCGAACATCTTCTACTGTGACCAAGCTCTCGAGAAATGGAAGTAAATGCAGCAATTCTTGATCTGAACGGTCATCAAACCAACTCTCGATAGGAATTCCATTGTCAACTTGAAATCCAAATGCCTGCAAGATACAGCAAGTTATCTGAATGACAACTTGAATCATAAGGCTTTCTCAAAAAGTAATGCAGACAATTACAGCAGCTTTTGTTTTTGGGGTGGGGAGAAGGGGAGGGCCACGCAGGACTAGATTCTGATTGGAGCCCTCCCATTTTCTTTGAGCATTGTAGAACGTATGTCAGCTAAAGAATTCCATATATGAGGTCCCAGAACAATGGCAAAATTGACATTTTCAAGAGTTTGCGGTCAAGTGCTCACATCTTGGCCCCTCATTATGTTCCCACTCTCAAGTTCTGAAACTTCCCCCCCCCCCCCTTTTATTTTTTTGGGGGGGGGGGGGGGGTGGTGTTAGCATGGCACTCCACATTTGAACCCAACGGGTCCGCAAGGAAGCTGGCCTATGTCAGTACTGCCTGAAGGAAATGAACGCATAATTTCACATGAAATAGCCACCTCCACTGGCATTATTTAACAAGCTATGGATGACATAGGTAATTAAGGAAAGACAAACATCAATAAGTTATAACTAAAGATCTATATATTAGTACCTGGGGAGAATTGTCAATTATGATAACACGTGCCAAATCACGGCCAAGTACAGACAAATCCTTCAAGTAGTTGCCATCCACCAAGACACATGATTCACGATAAACACGATGGCGGAATATCCTCCTCTTTGGATCTAACACATTGAGTAGCTGTTCAGCATAAATACTTTGGCTGGCAGTAAAAATGATTATCTCAAAAAGACTGGCAACCGTTTCCATGAAATCATGAAGGTGGGGTCGACAGCGGACATAGACTGTATGATTTTGCTGGTTGAAGCTCACTGTGAATGTGAAGTCTGCATCATCACAAGGTTCGAGACAGGAATGGACTAGAGTCTCTGCAATTCAAGATACAGAGAGTCTGTTAGGCTGTGAATAAGAAATTTGAGAAAATGTACAGCAAAGTCCGTATCAAGATATCACAAAAGTAACTGAATCACAATATGCAAAAAAACTTCGTTATATCATTGCACATACATACCATCTAAATTATATCATTGCACATACATACCATCTAAGTCCAAGACAAGAGTAGTTCGGGGGCACCTCCGAGTCTGTTTAGGAAGCAACATAGGACGGAACGTCGGGACAACGGATGATAATGCCGGGAGGTTTTTTATGAAGCAGTATGGATCAAAGTCCTCAAATTCCTCATATTCCTCCTCTTCCATGGATGCATCAACCATTATGGTGTCTTGTCCATGCTCGTCTAAGCATTCCAGCTTTGAGTTTTTCATTGCTAGATAGATGGCTGAGACTTCAGAAGAAAGGCAGGCTTCTTGTGCGTCTGCACCATCAGACAAGTCTGTGACATTCAATCACATCATTTCACATAATACCTCTGAAGGATGACGATTCCTATCAGGAGTGTAATAGTAACCAATCAAATTAATTTGGCTCCTGGCAAAATCATTTCATATTGACACAAGGAAGCTGAAGCTTTTCACCAGCCCCATGGCCAAGACAGTGGCTTTCCAGCTATCCCATCAAAATTCACATTTGGAGTGATTGCCTCCATGAGAATAAGTTCCATCTACTCAATCATCAACAGTGATAAAGATAAAAGTTCGACATTTAGACAACAAATGTATTGATTTTTCCAGCATTACATTTTTCATGCAATAGAAACGTCACATACTCAGGTTCATGACTTACCCGCACTCGCAAAATCTTCTCCTACATTCTTGGACAGGTGAAACGATGGCGAAAAAATAGTTCCAGAGTCACAATGAGCAGTTCCTTCATTCCGTTCCTATGAGGTATCAAACATCAGGTAAGCCAACAAAAAGATGCCTCAAGCCGAAATATGCCATAAGAGAATCTTGTGTAGAAGTCCACATTCCAAATAAATTCATAGACAACAGCCCCCCCCCCCCCCCCCAAAAAACCCCGTGCCAATTCAACATCATCATCCATTAGTTAGCAGACTATAGTACTGCATTCCCAGTTCCTATCCCACAATAAAAGTCTTTAAGTCTATTTTGCAACTATATGGGACCAGAGACAGAAAATTCAGTAGGGACTGCAAATAACACCTCATTGCATCTAATCAATATCCTAATTTGCAGCTCAGGATCTCTAAACACAGGTAACAATCATGAAAATTCCTTGTACGTGAAATAATTACCACACACACGATCCCCGTACGCATGCCCTTTTTTCATGTTTACATCCATTCCAATTTCACTATCCAACTCGCTTTATCATGGGAAGTTTGTCCAACTGACATTAACATCAAAGCTAAAAAGAAAATTTGACAATACTAATTAGTAAGAGCAATTTTGATATAAATATTTAGGAAGTCAACGGGGGAAGGCATTGCAAATTTCAGCCAAACTTCCCTCTCGATATGGCAAATTCAAATCTTTACGAGAACAAAGAACTATTTCCCAGCTCAATATGGAAACCAGTTCAATACACATACCGTCTCCAGCCTCCTCTCTCCCCCAGCGGTGGGCGCGAGGGGGGGCCTTTATGGAGCAAATGTTTGATTGCATTTAGTTGAAGCACAATTCTTCTAACTAAAAACAAGGCCGGGGGAGGGAGGTTGATGGAGCAATTATTTGGTTGCAATTTAGTTGACGACTTGAAGCACAATTCTCCAAAACTCAAAACAACCACCCTCTTTAAAAAAAAAAAAAAAACAGTGCCTTTTCCCCTTTTCTTGTTCAAATAGCTATGTTATGTTGAACTAACGGCCACAAAGCTACATTACAGAAGGAAACATAAGCGAACATTAAATGTCTGAAGATGACAGTAAAGAAAACAGAGTATCCTAATCAACAGGTTGAGCATCAAAAAAAGGTAATAATTACCTTGAGGACCGTCGAAGCACTACTAATCTCAAGAGACCCCAACGAAACATTGGAAGCATCGTCTTGCAACAAAACATACCGACCGTTCAAGTCTGTAGCAGCAGAATCAACATCTTTCTTGGCAAGGGTCCTGCCTGAAGTGATATTATGAGTTATCTTGTAGTATTTAGATGTAAGTTCACTGCTAAACTAGATGCACAGAAGTATGATGGGGACTTCAACTTCACTACAGGACAATGATAAAAGAAAGTTAGAAACACAAGGATGGCCAACAACTAAATGTCTAATTGCCCGTCTGGCATTGCTCAAATAGAAAACTACATAAGCGACAGGTAAAAAAGTGAGCTCAAAGCCGTATTCAGGATACATGCATGACTCTGTTGGTGAAACTCTCTGATTTACCTACCCTATGTCTTCTGGAAACATTGGTAACAAAAATATGAAGTAACCTAGTGCACCCATATCAGAGTTTCAAGAGACTAAGGCAGAACACAAACGCCTTTTTTCCGCAAAATTGCTTAAAATGCATGCTCAAAACTATTTTGTAATGAAAAGACAGATAATTAAAATCATATCGATTAGACACAAAAATGGAGAATTTTGTAGGGAAGATCCTGTGCCACAAGCCCTTTGACTTTTTGATACATGTGCTAGCCTAGCTACCATAATGAACCATAAGAAAACATACAACGCAAATAAGTATGGACAACAACACAACACGTACCAGATGTCGGCTTCAAGCAAAACCCAAAGCATACCACGACTCCGCCCTCAGCCCTAATGACCTCATCCAAGCCAAAACAACCCAAGATTTTCAGATCCCAATCCATAGCAAATCCCAAATGACCCCGCTTAACCAACATAGCCTAAAGATTCTATGACTATCTGCCCATTTTGACATGATCTGAGAATCAATTTGACGCGAACCCAAGTGCACTACTAGAACACCAAGGCAGTCAGACATCAAGGTTGTATTGGAAGTTGGAACCAAATCTACGGATTAGTCTGAATGCAGTTTTGGTTTTCAGAACCAAGATGAGTCCCTTAATTATTGGGTGAAAAATACAATGGACAACAAAAAGCCCATTACTAGTCCCATTTATGTAGGTCTACAAAAGTCATTATGTGGCGAGCTCTTATTCTGACAAAGAGTAACTGGATGCAATGTAATTAAACCTTTGCAAGCAATATTTGATCATCAGACATCAGCAAGAATGTCCTTAATGATTTCCCTCCATTGAGTTGCAAATGCATGTCTAATTACATATAGTATGATTAGATGGATATATGTCCAGGAGTAATAACAGTGATTACTACAACGCCGAATGAATCACTAGATTTCCACTCTACTACACTTTTGTTTCATTCACAACTTAGTAGTCGGGGATTCTAGATAGAAATAAGAGGTGGTTACCAGCATCCCCCCCCCCCCACCAAAATAAAAATTCCCTCTGTTTTGGTCAAAACTTGAGCCACTCAAACTTGGGTATAGGAGTCGGACACAAGTATGGAAAGACTTGGATATCGAACACCTTATTTGAAAATTTCAGACTCCATTATTTTCTAATGTCAGACACGGATACATATGGACAGGACAGGCACAGCAATAACAAATAAAGAACATAAATAGTTAAAACTAATGTCATTTCATCTAGCTAAATTGTTCAGTGACTTAAAATGAGGGTTCAATCCACATGTGATTTGACATAAATGCATACGAATATCATGATACGCTATGTGATGATTATAGGCATATCTTGTAGATCTAGCATCAATAAAAATCCCTTCTCTTGACAATATACTACTATTTACTACATAATCTCAAGGCTAGACTCAGGAGCACTTGGTTGCAGAGCAGGGACTTGGACATGTATATATTCTGTAGTCAGTTACCTTGACCTGTCATGTTAGGCAGAGAGATAGGACCCAAAATGGAGGATCAGACTAACAGGTCAGCACATTGTTGACTGTTAATGTCTCACTTTCTCTTTGTTCAGTCGGGTCCACTACTATAGTAGACGGGAACAGTCAAGCAGGTCTTTTTTCTTGCATAACACTCCTGATTTTAGTTTTAAAAAGAGAGAGAGAGGGAGAGAGAGAGAAGTCAATTGTATCATTGTTTTCGACTATTAAAGTGCAAGCTGTAGGTGATTATCACACATTAGTTTCTATCTGCCTCAATGCCCATTCTTCAGTAACACAGTTTCCCTGGATTTAAGTTGAGTTGTAAAATGATTTATTCTGATACATAACATAGTCAAGATTTTGCACCATTAGCTAATATCAAACAGAGAAGCAGTTAATTCTATCTAAGCAAATTGATTTTATTGTTTGGTTGGCTGAAGCTCACACACAAACTGAATGGATTTGTCTTTGTGATCATGATCCCTATTGACCATGTCAATTATATAGCCATAGGTACATTTTCTAACTTGATCCAAGGAGCTTTATTTCTAGTTCAATAGCCACCTTATATGATTAGAACCATCCTTCTGAATGTGGTCAATCAAGAAAAAGTGTGTCCTTCCTGTTCAGATTTTGATGTGCGGACTAGCCTTAGCTCCTTATCTTTATTATTCATATGATTATGTATTAGTATGGCCACATCAAATCATAGGCCTGAGAATCAAGTAGGTTGCCATCATGAGGTTCCAGGGTAAACAGTTTTGGGCATTTGGGGAAATAACTTTGATGATCCAAAAGCACAAATCCAAATACTACAAATACGCAAAATTTAGACAACCCACAGCACAAAATTCAAAGGAATAAAGCACATAACTAGTTAGTTTATTTTCTATTAGAGAAATCTAGTCACCAACAAATTCAAATTTTTGATTCAGTGTAACTTTGAGCACATGAGAGCATTCAAGACCAACTTCATATTCTATGAGGTCAAACCAGAATCAAGTCATGCAGAATCAGGAATTATATTAACTTGAATACACATTATGCAGCAACCCATTAATATCTCCTTCGCCAATGAAACATTCCATGTATCAAATCCAATCTGAATGCATAAAGCATATCTAACCCAAAACATGTGATAATCTTCCTGATGATTGTGCAATGATACATCAGCAGGTAGTCTCTAGCAGATGAAGGTGCTTTCTTACCAGCTGTTGATTTTCGAGCAGATGAAGTGATAAAGCCTGCTGCTTTCTTCTGTGGAACTTGGACATTTTCAGATGCCTTCTTCTGTGACCTCAACAGTCTGGGATTAGCCGGCTCTCGGGCAGAAGTTCTGGAAGAAACTCTCTTCTTTGTCTGCATATCCAAACTAAAGACTTCTCGAACTTATCATTCAACGGATTGCAGCAAAAACTAATCACAAAATAGAACTGCAAAGCAAAGATCTCTCCTGAGAATACAGAGCTTGTCGTAAAATAATACAGAGAAACAAAAATAAGAAGTAATGTTATACTGGTAAGTCTTAGCTGGTTAATGATGAAATAAGACCCAACAGACAAGTTTTGTCCATCATGTGAGAGCTCCCTAAAGCACAGAAAGAAGTCAAACAGAAACTAAGAATACTAGAAGAATCAGGGCTAATGAAATATCAAGCTTAAACGTGACACCTACATTTCACTAAAAGTCTAAAACCCCCTACTTTCGTTTCGGTAAAAGGATTTAACTTTTTCCTTATCAAAAAAATAAAAAAGGATTTAACTTTCACCTTGTCAAATGGGAACTACGTGCATGTGCCAAGACCATAAGATCACATTGGAAAAATTGATACATACAAATTGCGCATATCCAACCTTTGAGAAGAACATACTGAAATTTCAGAAAGGTAAAAATATGTATATATGCAAAACAAAATTAAAACTACTCCTGTTCGTGCAACAAGAGCAATGCCAGTTTCAATCTCTCTCCATTCAATGTCAAACTATTAACCAAGTACAATAACAAGACAGTGATTTTCTATTTTTGTTCTTGCAAGCCAAACGGCCCAAACCCTAAGTAAGCAATGCAAAAGCAAAACACCCAGAAACCCAAAAAAATTACCACAACAAATTCTAATTCCAGCTCTAATAAATGTGCCAACACCCTGATTTCCAAAACTTCACTAAATTCCCATTTTTGACCACTAGAACAACCAACTAAATCAGAAGAAATTCGCACAAAAGACATCAAATTCATGCAAATTATCACCGATCATTTACTCTATCACAACTTCCGAAACACCACCCCCTCATATATTCCTAATATTGCCCCACCCCTCATTTAGGGTTCCCAACAAAAATTCAAAAACCACAATCAGTAATGAGACTAGGGGATTCACATTTCCTTCAAATCCCAACAGTCCCACTAACAATGTCGCAAATAAGCAAACAAAAACCCTAAAATTTCAAATACAGACCAATTAAACCCAAATGTGAGCTGAGATTAGCGTCAGCAATACATCACCTGAACTGGTTATCAGCTCGAAGCTCAACGCTACACTATTTCAGCTGCTTCGATCAACACAAGACACCAATTCCACACAGAAAGAGAGAGAGAGTAGAGAGAGAAAGACGGGGAAATCAAAACCCTAGATTCTATCAAACGAGGAAACAAATTACAGAGAAGAGCGGGTTTTTGAGAGCTTGAAAGTTTTCTCTTTCCCTCCAGAGAGAGTGTAGAGAGAGAGGGAAATGAAAATTAGAAATTTTAGAGAGAGAAAATCTGAACAAAAATTATTGTATATTTTGATTTTGCTGGTTTGAGAGGGCAGAGAAAAATGGCTGCACACTAGTACATCTAGTGGACCTCATTGAAGATAAAGAGGGTATTAGCAGTGTTTAAAAAAAGGAAAAATAAAATGATCGTATTATGAATTCTCTTTTTCCTGACTTTAATACATCCTTT
The DNA here is from genome assembly GCA_017589665.1 of Selenicereus undatus. NCBI lineage: Eukaryota > Viridiplantae > Streptophyta > Magnoliopsida > Caryophyllales > Cactaceae > Selenicereus > Selenicereus undatus. The sequence goes on along the minus strand of JACYFF010003369.1, from coordinate 92,969,050 downwards.
CTGACTGTGCTATTCGACGCTCCAGTATTGGAAGTCGTACGCACGCGCTACATGTATTAGGACACGTCTTTCCTTTACCGTTGACAAACCAATTGAAATGACCGTGACCAAACAACTATGATGCAACAACAACAACAACAATATTCAGTGTGAGTCCTGTTTTTACGGAATCTAGAGAGATTCAGCTGTAGACAATTTTACTTCTATCGATATTTCTACTCGTAGAGACGTTGATTCCAATGACCAAACAACTATGATGAAATATACATATATATTTGGTGTATTTATTATAAATTTTATTTTTTTAATATTTATTTATAAATGTGTCTTTTGAAAGCATGTACTCCTAAATTTATAAGATAAATTTTGTGATACGGCTCAAGAGTGAAGTCAAAGATTGTATTAAAACTTGAAAGAAGTCAGGAACTAAATTAAATCATTAGTACTTAATTTCGAATGCCATGGTATCCAAAATTGATTTAATTTTATCTATTATTATATATTGTATAATCGAAAAGAGTCTGCATGTGAAATATTGAAGGCAACCTAATTTCATAGTGAAAGCTTAGTTTGGCTAATTTTTTTATTTACATTTTTTCTCTATTATCACATTTTATAAGTGTTTGAACTGTGATTAATTTAATTTCGAATGGTATAGAGTGATTTGAAACAAAACTGTATGCGGGCTTTTTCTTTTTGTGTTCAAAGAAAATAAAGAGTTTTGGTCAAGTTTAAATTTTTTTAAAGTGGGCCCCTGGAATTTTCCATAATCAAAGCATATGGTTGTTTTTGATTGATGTACTAGCTCCCTATAAAACAAGAAAATACTAAAATAAAAATGACGGAGCCTCGTAAACGAATCTTTTCAAATAATTTCAATCAGTTTTGAATTTTTATCTGACAACAACTGCGCCATATATTCGCAGCGTTTATTTGTCCGTGCAATCACATTATTGTCATTTTGAAAAAAAAAAAAAAGAAGAATAAAGTATCCACTAGGCACTAGCGCTGCACCGCCTAATTTTCTGTCAATAGTATTGGGCCGTAAAATCAGATTGGGCCTTCGGGTCCTCCTGCCCAGCCCAGTTCCTATACTCGTAGGGTAATGCATTTTGAATTAGCATTTAGCGGCGGTTATAAGCGTTTCGAAGTGGTTAACATCATTTACGTTCACAATTAGTGTCTATGAGCATTTGAGAGTAGTTTGGAGTATTTTCGGGTGTTTGAGAGCATTTAGGAGGGTTTCAATAATAACTTTCAGTATGGATCGGGCTTTCACGAGGTTCGAGAAAATTTAAATGTAGGCAACCTTATCTTTATCGACAATCTTGTCTGTAGAGACACTGATTCCAATAAACAGCGTTTAGGATGACTTATGTGACTATTTTTTACGTACTGACTGTTTTATTAAAAAAATGGCATATATTACACACACAAATTACAAAGAGGAGAGTTGAACATCATTGTAAGGGTTTATGTGACTATTTTTTGTGTACTGACTTTTTTTATTAAAAAAATAGCATATGTTACACCCACAAATTACAAAGAGGAGAGTTGAACATCGTCGTAAATTGTAATTCATACTGAGCGTTCTGGAGTGTTTGAAATTGTCGGTGAGCAATTGACAAGGTTAGGTATCATAGGCGATATTTTAAGCAAAAGTAATATCAACTACTACATCTCTACGTATCTTATTAAAAAAATGTCTGACCGGCTACACATCTTTGGCAAGGTTAAATTGCATTCATAATCAAACAGCACTCCTCACAATATTCATTGGATTAAGTTTGTGAGTAGTTCACACTTAGCTCATGAACACTCCTCATAATTTATTTTATCTTAAGAAATTCATCAAATTAATTTCAATTAGGCATAATGTTATAAAGAAATACAATATTCATTGGATTAAGTGCGAGAGTTCATACTTAGCTAATGAACAGAAATTGCATTCTGAAAATGACTAAAAATCTGGTATGAGGGAGCGAGAAACATAGCAAATGAAGCAGTGAAGAACACAACAAATGAGCTAGGATTTTAAGTTTGTGCGTAGTGAGTCGCATGACTTCATGTATCGACATAGTAAATGAGCAACGCAAATGGATGCATTACATAGTTGGAGATGGATTTGGGTAAGTAGCCTTTTTTTAAATGAATTACCGATATTCAAAATTTAAAACTCAACTTAATAATTTATTTTATCCACATAAAAAATTCATGTGCGGAGTGGTATGCGTATGGGGCAGTGATGACTATATCCAAACCTGTACCCGTTTCCATAACCATTTTCAATGTACCCGCCCCATACCCATTTTATTCCAATTTTCTTACCCATGGCCACACCCAAATTAGTTTTTGCATTGGTCAAACAGCTAATCTCGATACAAAAAACTATTTTTGGCTAAAGAGCTCTCCAAAAAACTGTTTGCCACACACCTTGTTAGTATGAAACTTCACTTGGACTTGTTACCGTGGATTTTGATTGAATCGGGCTCCCTCCTTATATTTTCCCAACAAAAACTTTGTTTGAAATAAAGGAAACTTATACCTAGTTAGGAAATCAGATTTTGTAAGGATTTCAGCAACTCAAAATCATTGTACAACATCATAACTTTCCTATTTATGTCCTCTCCGTTTCTGAGGATGTTTACCTAGCTAATATACCTTACAATTATTTATATACTCACATTCAGAGCACACTAACAAAAGTAGGCTCAAGCTTAAGCGTCGAACAACTACACTCAACTCAACTGAAGAGCGTGACTTTCCACAGCAAGAATGGCAGCGTCATCATCAATGCTGTTCTGGGGATGGATGGGAATCGGATTCGGAATGGGATTTATGACCCTAATTGTTTTGGTTATTTTTTGTGTTTGTTCTCTCGAATCTTGGCGTGCTAATCCCCCCAAAACCGCCTCAGTTTTCCCCGTTGAGAAGGTGGAGGCTGATGTTCATGATCTTGTTCATGGTGGTGGCAATTAGCAATTTAGCATGATGTGTGCATTGGATTTTCTGCATGGGTAGTGTTCTTGGTGGCTAGGTTCCATGCTGGTTCCATAGTTCTTATGTAAAGATGATTGTATGGTTACATATATTAATTATCTCGCGTAGAGTTTCCACACTCGATACTTCAATTGACTTTACTGTTTTAAATTTTCTCGTTTTTTATGGCTTATCGTCTCAAGCCTTGACCGATTAAGTATTGGTGTTCGATATTAGGGTCTAGGATTTCAAACAATATTGTCTTTTAAACACAATATTTATGTTTTTTTTTTTTGGGTTGGCACATGCTTACAACTAATCTACTAACATTTATGGACCCCTTCTTTTAAACTTATATTATAAGCATTATTGGTAATCAGTACTAATAAGTGCGAATGAGTACTAATGAATGTTAATGACTATTGATAAATGCTGATCGGGGCTAAATTTAAGGGTAAAAAATATGACTTTGTGCTTACAAGTGTTGATGAGTGTTAATTAGTGCTAATTGGTATTATTAAATACTAATCATTCATCAATGCTAGTGATAAATACTTATAATAAATTGAAAAGAATATATTATATATAACAACTATAGACTACTTAAACAGTTGTCTATTGCTTAAAGTATTGTAGAAAATATTTAATTTAAGATGCCAATTATTATAATAAATTTTTATAATATTTGATTGGATGTAATAAATCCAGTACCAGTGTAGCACCAGTACTGGCCCCTGTAGAAGAGCCCAATACTTCCCTTTTTAAAAAAAAAATAATATTTAGTGGTGGTAAGGGTACAAGTTCTGCGAACGGAGGGTTGTTTTCTTCTTACTGGTAAATCGCCAATTCCAAATTCCCGCTTTATCGTCGTGTCGAGCCACTACCGTTCCTACGTTCCCTGATCGCGAGGTTTAACGATTTCCTCTGCATCGCGGAGCTCCAAATTACGCTTCTGATCCAGGTAATACCACTCTAAAATGATTCTAATTTTGCTGTTACAGATTGATTGTTTCAATTGAACGATGATGCCGTAGTTGTTCGCATTGTTTGATTTTAACGAGACAAGGATTTCAATTTCAATTTAAATTGCTTTTGCACCAAATATTTTGTGAATGAAATTGCATTGATATTTACTGCATTTAGTTTCTTGCAATAAAACACTGCAGCATCTCAATGCTTTATAGCGTATTCCAAACTCCCCCCTTCCCCTTGCAAATGCCATGGTATATGATGTGGTGAAATTTAGTCGCCCGCATTCTTGTGTATCGTTTGGGTTTGATATGTTTCGTCGAAATTTTGTGCATTTTGAGCTGTTGCAGAGTTGCCATTTGTTAACTTTATAAATGGGCACAACAAAATTTAGTTGCCCATGTACTTCACTAGATGTGAAATAGTCAGGTCCAATGGATGTAGTTTCTCTGCCTTTTGGGGGTATGTATGTGTATAGTTTATCTGAACTCCTCCCATGAAAACGCCATGTTTTGGCAAGATTCCCAGAGTTTGGATTTGGATATAGGTCTTTAGTTGAAATCCAATGTAGAATGAATGATTTTGCGTTGGGTTGAGCTAGCAAGGACTTTGGCAACAGCATTTGAGTCATGCCACTTATTTAGGCATAAACTTGTTGGGCTGTTTGCCTGTTCATATTGCTCGAGCTCAAGCCAAGCTTGACTCAATTGAGCGTAGTTCAGTGCATTTGTTTCTGAAAAAGAAGAATTAAGGGGTGTTGGTGGGCTTAATGTGATTCATGTGAGGCCATTCCAATGCTCGACCGTAAATGTGCAATGAAATTGGTAAATTCGATGACTTGCTTATGTTTTGTCCAATTTAAAACACCCAGTAGTCACAATGCATTTAGGTGCACCAATAAAGAGCTAAATTCAAGGGGTCTAGTATGGAAAATGAAGAATTATAAGCACCAGTTGTAAGCAGTATAGGGTCACATGTGAAAGCTCTACTATTTTACAGTTACACTCATTTTTCTCCTGAATCCTCGATCAACACAGGGAACTTTACAAAGGGGTGAAGATACACTTGGGTATAGACTTTACTTTACCCCCGGGGGGGGGGGGGTAATCAGAACCTCTGTCTGATGTTATTCCGCACACGATACTGAAATCTATTCTATATCACAAACTGCATGCGTTACAGATTTACAGTTCTCGCCAATTGAATCAGATGTCAGCAAATGAGGGCCCTGAAAAAGTTGAGACGACTGAAGCAGTCTCATCTCTCAGGTGAGAGCCAAATTCTGATTGAGCATACGTTTGTCTGATTGATTTTGCTCCTTTCTTCATTGGTGGCATGCCTTGAGTTTGTGGATTAAAACTGCTCCATCCTGTCTGTTGTGCACCCAGTGAGGATCTCCTGCTTGATGGACTTCCAAGGACACTCCTGTTTGTAGCCGAAGTATTGCTGAAGCTCCCGCTTGATCTCCTGCTTGCAATACGTCCAGTACTGCTGCCTGGTCTGGGACTTAGCGGCATATTACTTTGTTCAGCTGCTGCTTTTTTCTTTTCCAGCTGGGAGTTTGAATGAAGCCCCACTTTAGTATGTAGGTAAGCAACAACATTTGGCACAACCGCACAACCCCTTTAACAATCATCTCATTTGTTGCTTTTAGTTGGCATTATTGGTGTTGTTCATTTCATCTTATATTTTTCATAATGGATTTTACGACTATAGACTATAATTCAGATTCTCTAGTTAAAGTTATATTTGACTCTCTCTTGAATACTACTGCGAGTCAAATAAAATCACACATAAAAATTTCAGATGAAAGCATAGTGTTGTTTTACAATTTCTTTGATCTGTGGAGGGTTGGTCACAGCCTCGCAGGGAAGGGAAAAAGATGATGTGGCATACAATTATTTGCCTCTTTGTTTTAACCCCATATTCTATGGTGTTTTTGTATGTGTCGATTATCATGTTGGGTATGTTCATTAAAACTCACCCTTTGTCTTTGCTTCTCTTCTTCCTTTTCCTGCCGTAATACAATGTACTCTTCCAACATGGCTAGTAGAGGTACCTAAAACCACAGTTACAATTAGCTTTGGGATAAACTGATTACAGCTTGTTTTGGTTTTATAGCACTAATAATATGATGGAAGTGCCCGGAGAAATGGGAAAAGATGTTTAAATGTTCTTACCTCATCATACAGGAACACTTTTTTTCTTTCTTCCTCCCAACCCCTTGTTAATGAGATCAGCATGTCTACAAGAGCTGCAAGTAAGCCTTTGCATGAGTCACTTGGTAGTTTAGCTAATGACGCCGATTAATCTAATAGGATTTTCATCTGTTTCAAAGCTCGAGCAAATGTCTTAGAATAATGTTGGTTAATTCTGTTGGATTGTAGAAATCCTGCAACCAACTATTGAAATATGAAGTTAAAAGATACTGTGGGTCAATTTTCTTGTTAATTAGGCTATCCCATTAACCCCTTCAATTTTTCTTGCCAGTGTGGGTTTAACGAACTCTGCTAAAGAGTAGTTAGGGCCAAATATGGAAGGATTATGAGGGCCATTGTGGTTCTTATGCTAAGCAACCATTCAGATATCAAATTTGATAGTACCCGGGATCTTGGTGACTGTCATTCTGGCCTTTTCTGCTCGTTTTAGGTTCCTGTGAGCACCTCTGCTTACTGAGTAACGGTTTTCATCCTGGAAGGAGGAACATGAATAATTAAATCAAGATTAGGTGATCTCTACATAATTGTGGTACTAGGTGCCACATATGATTGAGAGGTTACCCTGTTATATTCTTCCAACCATCGCTCCTCCTCACTTGCTAACAGCCACTTCTTCACCCTCTCTAGTATGGCCTTTCTGCTGGAAGCTTCCTCTTTTGCTTTAGCAATCTGTTCATCCATGTTTGCAAGGAGATCTGCCAGGTCGATTGCTCCTTTTTTCCCCAAATGAATCAATATATGAGCTTCATAGTTAAGAGTTTTTCTGAGAACAAAAATTGCTTTCTTATTGATGGGTTAGTTAAGCCACCTGATTCTACAAGATGTGTAAGGTTTTCCATTTCTGATGGAGAAGGGATTTCCATGTGTGATTTGCTGCATATCTCTTGAAGCTCAAACTGCTTCCTGAGGAAAAGCTCCTTCATCTTGCTTGCTTTTAACTGACCTAGTCTATTTACTTCTTCCTCAGCCTTGGCAAGGTAGGAGATGTCAGAGAATGTCACGAGGAATTAGCGAATGCTTTTATATTTGCATATAATCATGAACTGACCTGTTGAATGATACTGGATGTAAGACCTCCACGTTTTGCGATTTTTTCTGATGGGACTAACAGCATATTAGTGACATAGAGAAATTGCCGACGCTCTCTTTCCGGTGTGTTCATAAAGTTCCACATGTCAACCAATGCTTTACCCAAATGATGAAGCTGCAATGGCAAATTTAGTATGGTGATAATTTCTAGCTAGGGATAAATGGTAGATTCAGCTAAGGGAAAAAGCGGCATAGTTTATACTAGAGCACCACTATATGTGTGCATGACCTTGAGTCATGTTTACTATGATTGCATTGGCGTATACAGATGCTTATCTGTTCCTTGACTTACTTAACTACTCCTAGAACTTCACCATAGTAACGGGCTTAGTTGCCCATTCCAGGTTGCATATGTTATATTGCAGAATTGTGCAGAGCCAGTTTGGGTTCGCTGTTTCTAATCTGAGCTTTAGGGAGTTCTGAATAGGAAGGAAAATGATTTTGTAGAAGAATAAATTTTTTGGAAAATATTATATGATGAGAACAAATTTTAAGTAGAAAATTTCCAATTTACCATAAAGTAACCGCCACTCCCAACCCCATGAATATTAACTCCATTGTGCGAGGGAGAAATAAAATGCGATTTCGACCTTTTAAAAGAACTTATTGTCCCCTCTGTTCTGTAAATGTTATGACATCAGAAAATAGAAATTCATATGCCACCAATTCCACCTACCAAGCACATTAGTTGCTCCGAATTAAAGAAAGGCGAAAGTACTTTTCCTTTATTCTTTTTTCTTTTCTTTTTGGTTTTTGGGGGTGGGGAGGGGGGCGTGGGTGATTGTGGCAATTAAGGCAAAGTACAGGAGACAACTTCAGGAAAAGGACATGTAAAATGTGGTGGTAACCGTGGCATCCAGCCTTAGCTAGTCACTTACCAGGGCCCATCTGTAAGGCTGACCCAATGGGCTGGTAGTGGGTTCAAGAGGGTTCTCGGGGCCAACAGAGGCTAAGCCACAAACCGGGCCCAAGGGACCTATTGGTTCCTAAACCCCCCCCCCCCAAACAAGAGGAATTTGTACCTCTGTGAACCTAGGAGGCCTAGGGTACATCATTAAGGTGCCTTGATGACCATTGAGGCAATTGTTTTCTTGCTTGTTGTGGTGTCATGCTAGACATGAGACCCCTTTTAGCAAAAAGTAAACTTACCTTGTGAAGACGCTTTTGCTTTTCCTCTTCCAGAGATGTTACAGCATCATCAAGCTTTGCTAAAATGTCATCGCTTATGTTTTTTGCTATGCCATATAACTCATTTAAGCTCGGATGAATCTTCGTAATAGTCATTGAGGAATCCATTCCCAATAATGCAGCCAAGTCACGTGCTTTGCTTGTGTATGTTTCCACCCTCTGGAGTCTATTGCTCTTTGAACCGAATGATGAAATAAGCTCAGTATTAAGCTTTGGTGATATTTTACACCTTTAGAATTGCTTTGCTTATTAGAAAGACACAAGAAATTTAGTACCTTCTCGCTCTGAAGTTTCTTCAGCTCTGCTTGGTATTCCTCGAGTTTCTTCAGTGAAAGATCATTCTCGTTTACTATGACAGTAACTGCAGAGTTGTCGTACTCTGAAAGACCCGCTATTTCTGCTTTAATTTTCTGTATTTGCCCTTGAACTGCATGGAACTTGTTTATTCTCTCTCGCTTCCTCAGCCTCATCTCTCTTAAGGCAGGCGTGAATGAATCAATCTGTTGCCTAAGTGTCCCTGCCTTCTTTTCTGGCTGTTGGAATCCAAAGCATTAAGATTATGCAAAAAGCAAAAGTTCTCTATTCACAGAGGACTATACTAATCATAGAGAAAATTATTGGCTAGCCTAACTCTATGTCAACTTTTGGGTAGCTGAAACTTGAAAGTCATTTGGGGCAAATTTTTCAGCGAGATTATGAATGAATATTATACTCGCTATACTATCTTCCACATTTTTGTGGAGTGGCCAGTAGTCCAAGTGTGTGTATCTCTGTGTGCCCGTCTGGCTTTTCTTTTGTTCTTTTTTCATACTTCAATCTAGGAGCAACCTGCTTCAAATTCAGTGGTAAGACTGTTACATCCGACTCTCTGCAGACACCCTGTTTAAGGTGATCAAGTGGGATATAAATTTCGACATAGACATATCATTGCCTCGCACAAGACTTCCGTTTGATTCATGCAATTAATTCCATCAAGCATGCAAACTAGAATACCCCAAATTCATGGAATTGGAACCGGTTCCTAACTTTCAAGAGCCGATCTCAGTTGGTTTTGAGACCGAGTCCGATTTCACTGTTCTCTGTCTGAATTGGTTACTTAGCCTAGCTCACTTTTATCAGTATCAACCGAGTACTATTTTCCTCATGAAATGCTCTTCTTGTGAGCTAAGAATTTTGACATAGCATTCACCATGTCTATTGAATATGTTTGCTTGACCAACTTTGTCATCAGTGCATCCGAAGATGAAAAAGGGGAAAAAGAGTGAAGATTCATACTCTTTCAGGCAGAGAGCGTTCACCCAATGACAAAAGAAGACGTGTATATTCAGACTCAGATTCAGACAGTTCCTGATGGAGACGTGATCTCGCCATGTTTGCATAGTCAACTTTCTTTCTATACACTTCCAAACACTCCTGTTCTATATCCAGTAAGACCTTCTGCCTTTCAATATCATCTTCTCCAACTTCATCCCATATTTTCTGCTCAAAATAAACAAACACAAAAAGCAACTTTCAAGTGAAACGAAAGTGGAGAAAACTGAAAAATAAAGGGGATTAGAATTAAGTTGCTAGCTTGCCTGTAGTTCTTGAAGTAGATACCCGCATGAAGTTTCAAGTAATGTGGAGCTCCCAACTGTAATCGGAGCCTGAAAAGACCCCATTGATGAATCTCGCTCTCTCTCTATCTGTCTCTCTCTCTCTCTCTACAGATAGATGTTTTTGAGGCTGGGAAGTTTATCTTTAGGGCACTGAAAGGAGGCAGGAAAGAGAAGAAAAGGTGGGAAGTAACGTCTTTTTCCTCTGGACAGAGGAAGTGAATTTCCCTGATGGTACTGCAACCTGATTTGAGTTTTTTCCTTAAAGTTAGAAGAAAAGGCTGATGCTCAACAGAAGGTCGTTGTACACGAAGCTTTATGCTTAAGGTTGGTATGTAGTTCTTCTGTTACTTATTCGTTATTTTTTGATTATCTTTCAGGTTGCCTATTCAATGCATTTTTTTTTTTGTGACATAAAAAAGTTGACCTGAGACTCGTTACTCGAACCGAATGACTTAGACTGATATCCAACCAAACATTTGAAATAGGCTCTCCTGAAATTCGACCTGAAACTTGAATTGATTTGAAGTTCTGAACTGAACTGAATCTGAACAAAAAAAATTTAGAAACTTGCTTCTATTACAAATTTGTAAGACAAATCTATTATTTCAAACATTATTTGATTCAAAGAGTGCTTCAAGTCGAATATTGGCTTATCTAAACTGACCTGAACCAACATTTTGGTTGTCCTGAAACATTAAACTATTCAAATTTAACCCTACCTATACTCGAACCCAAGAATATATTTGTCAAGTCTATCCCAAAAATTATAGACAAATCATAAATGTAATTCCAGTACAAATAGATCTATCTCATACAAACAATTCATACGACCCTCTCATACAGACGTACAGGAGGTATTTATATTTCATTTCTTTTTGTTCTTTTGGGTAGGGGACCGAGGTGGGGGAAGGGAAGGTGAAGTTTGGTTCAATATAACTTTACGTAGTGGAATTTTATGTGGATTGTTTGTAACTGTACTCCACATATGACAGGTATGAATCGCCTACCATACTATAAGTCTATAACAAAAGGACTAGAACAATGTTTGGGGCACATTTTACTTTGGTCTGATATCATAATCAATGTTGAAAGCATTGCCAAGCATTGACTTCTGCATCCTCTTGCATTTGATAGGGGACAACTAACAATTCGAACATGAAAAACAAGGAGAAGTGGTAAAGTTTGAGGGTCTTTTTCCCCCAACAGCTCCTGCTGTTCTAGTGTTTGGTGTGCATTATATTTATTCTTTTGTGTTGGTTGTTATGTATAAATGTATTTGTACACTTTAGGGGGAATCTGCTTGAGCCGCAAGCTTCACTGGCCTCTCATTGCCCTTCCTGCTTATTTGATACAAATTATATGATAGTCTAGTTTAATAGGCTCGGGTTATCATATATAATAATTTTTTAATTCTTTTTTTAAACCTACCCTCTATTTCCATGATCCCCTTCTCACAAAAAGATAAAGAAAAATTACTTGATCCAAATTACACCATATCATCGGGTCTATGTACCCAGATGAGTCAGATCTACTGTACATGTGTGAAAGATAAGCCCTTCCATGCAGTTAAGCTTACTGAGGTAAATGATTCAGTGTATTGAGGTATTCCACACTTTTTATTGGGGCAAACTGAAGATCAAGGATGAAAGCAAGCTCTTGACTTGTGTGTTCTAACATTATTTCTAGGCCAATATTAGATTAGTATAGATAAGAACGTTGTGTGGTTGGTGGGATCCATAACCTTTTTTGTCTTTTTTCTTTAAGGTGGGATCCATATGTTTATTATTCTGGTTAAAAGGTGATGTCGATTTTGATTATTCCAAACTACTGGGCATCGATGAATGATTACTGGTTTTTTTTTCTTTTCACCTTGGTGACAATGTTCTGATTTCATATTTTGATGAGCTGGCGATGTTGTCACGTACGTTAATCATCTCATCTATATATGTCAATTTATTTTTTTTAAAAAATTGTTTGTATTGATAAATTTGTCTATACCTCCTAAATCTCATCAAACAGTATGGAAATGGAATCTACAATTGAAACAGTAGTTGTAAATATAAATAGATAGATAATTATACGTATAATTAGCAATCAGTATGTATTACTATGTTTTACCGATGAAATTTTAGCCACGTGGTTTAGATCGAGGTCTTAAGTATATTAGATCTCATATTTGATTATCCTTTTTTCATTATGTTGTACTGTTTTCGTGGCTTATTTGAAATAAAAAAAAAGAATATGTATTACTATGTTTTGTTAAAAAAACTTTCTATAAGTTTGGTTGGATGATGGATGCATTTTGCTTTTTCTATAAATAGCGGTAGAATGGACCTTCTTCTTCTCCCACCATCTATATGCCCCAAAAAAGGTATTAAAAAATGCAGGGCATATAGTGGAATGATAATTAATACATGAAAAGATCATCCTACCTAAAGTAGAGATGATAATGCATAGCTTAGTCAGCTGTGGGTCACTGTTTTATTAACAGCACCATTGTCTCTTTGTCCTCTAATTGCCCTATCATCCAAGGCAATTCCAAAATCATTAGCACGTAAGATGCCTATGGTATTAAGCACTCTTTTGTTCACACGTGTGCGTCCACACACAATGTATCTGTGTTTAGAAGTTTATTTTTTTCAACTTACTTTTATTGAATCTATTTGGATTTAACTTAGGTTGTGTTCGTGAGGTTGAAATAGAGGTTAGTGGTTTGTAGTGGTCAAATTGTTATGAGATTTATGTAGTATTTTTCAAAAACTAATGAAAGTAGCTTTTAAGAACCTCTCCCTAGTGGTTGCATTGCAAATTACAAAATTTTTCTGTTTATTTAGTAAAAATATTTATTTATTGCATCGTTTTTAGTTATTTTACATAAATCTGTTATTTCAATAGTTATATTTACCAAACGTATTTATTTTAAATCGCTAATTGAACAGTTAGCGACTAACCACTAGTAGTAATAGATAATTGCTAATAAAACAGCTAACAGCTAGTAAAACAATCAACCATTACTAAAACAGTTAATTTTACCAAACACGCCCTTAGTTGAGGACATATATTTTTGTAATATTTAGTATTGTTTAAAATCTTAAATTTATTTTTATTGGATTAAACTTATCTAGGTTTATTTTTATTGGACCAAATCTATCTAAATTCATTTCATCTTTGTTGAGTTATACTTCTTTAAATTTGTTTTCGCAGGGGTTTAAATTGAACTTATTTTAACTAACTTTTGTTTATTTGGATTTATGTTTAAAAAATAAATTGAAACGAACAGTGCTTAAAAGTGGAGGTGGGCGGGGCGGGGGGATGGATTGAGATTCTACCCGTTAGAGTTTGCCCCTTTAAAAAATTTATTAATTAAAGGGTAGTGGAGCATCGGATCGTCGACCATGATTAAAACGAAAGAAAGGGCATCATTCCGTTGCGGGAAAATTATGGTAAATTATTTATTGAATTTTGGAGCCCACGAGGGAGCCCAGATCCGTATTTGTAGCCCCAAAAATCAAACGGGCCATTAAATTTTAAGATAAGGTCTACGTACTCTCAAGTTTGTCTGCTTGCCCTATGGAGTTGTCACCTAGAACATCCCAAAACAACTAAGGATCATTTCACGTTTGCTTATTATTGTGTATATTATAGAAGTTACGGTTCAAGTTTCACTTGATGTAAGGCGTGTCCGCTTCTATGTTTAAGGCTTATTCACTTTCTGGCCATTGACATTGGAATCTCCCAAATTTAAGAGGTACCTTGCATGACCCCCCCAAAAAAAAGAAAAAGAAAAAAAAGAAAACGCATACCTAAAAATTTAGCCAACTAAAAGTATATTTAGTGAAATCAGCACAAAAATTTTATGAAGTGAATGTTGGGCCTTTATTGCTAAAAAGTTGGACTGTCTTCAGCCCAGGAGGTAAAACCTGAACCAAGCCCAACCCACGAAACATTCTGCCACCCTCAGCCCCGATCCCAGGCAGGTTGTTGGTTGGATGGGAAAAAAAGGCAACTGCATGTAAAGCCAATCTTGTATGCTCCTTTTTGCTTTTTGGTTGGGCTTGGGGGAGGGGGGGGGGGGGGGCGGTGTTGGGGCTCATTTTGCTGATGAAACTTGGTTGTGTTCAACTGTTCATGTCTATTTGTGGACATGATGCCCAGCAGAGAAACAATCTGAGCGCACTACATTGTCCTGCATTCTGAAAGATATAGACGCTTTGATGATCAGGAAGATTCGATCGTGCAAAGTGCTACAGGAAGATAAATTCATCGACGAGTTACTGAGTGATGAGTATATTTCGATACTAGGAGGGTTCAGACACTCCCATCAAGGATGGGGTTTGAGAAGGGACTATATCAAAAACCCTCTTTATACAGTAGGATTAACTAAACTTTTGGTGTCAAATATACCGGACATTTACTAGTGACTGAATTTCTCGTGTATTTCTGCGGTCAGAGCCATCAAGGGATGTAACGAGCACAACACCAACTGCAAATACTGGTGCTATTCGCGCGCCGGCTGCCACAGGACATGACCTTAGTCCCTAGTTTATTAATGAAATCAATCCATTACGGGAAAAGGAATTTACTTACATTTGAGGTCTATTTCGGTAGATATCAGTTAGTTAAACTGATAAAGTTTTTGAAAGTTATTACCAAAGATTTGGAAGTCTAGATTTTAATCCCATTTAGATCGATATTTGCCCTATCGTTTGTATTAAATTTGGTTTGTTTGGCTTACAATTTGAGATATGTTAAGTAGATAGTTTTTGTTTCAGAAAATCTAATGGAAAACTAAAATAGAGACGAAAATCGCAAATACCTGATGACGGTATTATTCTGTGTATGTGAGACACCAGATGATCGAATGATTGAGGAGCATGCATGTAAGGTTCTCAGTATGTTGACGAATTAGTCTCATCTACTCCAATCTACCTACGAAAAGAACATGCCTTAAGTTTATAACCATCATAGCCACGTTGTACGTCTCATTCATAAGTCTTTAACCATGGTTAATTCATTGGTCACATACGAAGTTACGAATACGAGCAATTCATTTTTCTCCCTCCTCAAAGCTCATTCACTTCCCCGCCATTGTTCCTATTTTTATTCCTTTCGTTGAATTCAAAATCTCAGAAGATCAACCACGACTCTCTCCCTCTCTCCGCCTCTCTATCTCTGATTTGCAACTCAAGTTTCAGTTGAAAACGAGAATGGTGAGCTCGCCTTCTCTTTCTTCGACGATGAATTCTAGATTCTTCTATTTGCCTGTCTTCGATTCTCTTTCGCTCTCTAGGTTGTTACGCAGCAGATCAAGGAGGCTGCGATAGCAGAGCAAGACTCATTTCTCCTGGTAAATATTCTGGTATCTTCGATTCTCAATTAATCATCGATCGTTGTTTAATCCTTCGCATTTTTTCGTCTCTTTGATTGGTTCGGCTTTTGAGCTTCATTCGAGCTCGTCCATTAGTTTGTTCAATTTTACGACTTCTGATCTTCGCTCGTAGATTGCATCGAACACTTGGTGTGTTATCAGCAGCTCGAATGTTGCCGAGTATTTTTGTTGTTGCTGCTTCTCTGCGATTTATATCTCGAAATTTGCTGTCACTTTGCGTAATGAATTGATCTACGAGTTTCTGCGAGAAGTTTCGCCTAAAAATTTTGAGACCAGCTTGATTTTAGCTGATATTATGTCTAGCTTGATGTTGATTATCATCCATGTTTGAATAATCCTCAATCCTTAGACCGATATTTTTATACTTGTATCGGGTCATTGTTTCATTTTTTTTTTCTGTTCTCTGTTTGATTGTTGATCGTTGTTTAACCCGAGGCATTTTTGCGCCTCGTTGATTATTTCGATTTTTGAGCTTCAAGTTAGCTCGTCTCGTCAGTTTCATTCTAGTTTTACGATTTATGATTGTCGCTTCTCCATTGAATCGAACAGTTGATATGTTATCAGCCTGAATTTTTGCGGAGTACTTTCGTTGTTGACGTTCCTGCGATTGATATTGAGAAATTCGCTCTGGAATTGCGGAATAGTCTCTGATTTTGAAATTTTAATGGAAAACTAAACCATTGCATGAAAATTGCATAATTAATTTATATCTAGGAATTGCGTATTTAATTGACTAGCACTACCGCTTACAACGCATCAAACATTTGATATGTTATCAGCTATTGCTGAATGATTTCATTGCTGCAGCTGCTTTGCGATTGATATACCAAAATTTGCTTGCGGATTGTGTAATTAACCCGTTTATGAGCTTCTGTGAGATGTTTCACTTAAACATTTGAAGATCAGCTTTATCTTAACTGATATCATGCCTAGTGTGATGTTGCAATATCATTTGTGCTTGAAAGAATCCTTGGATTGATATTTCTATGCTTGTTTAGGTCATTGTTTCATTGAAAATCTCGAAAAAGAAGAGGGAAAACTCAAGTGAATCCGTAATCACTATGTTAGTAATGAAATCAACTCATTGCAGACAAGAAATTTGGTCCTTCTTTAGATAACACTTTGTGGTTAATTTGGTTTGTTTGGCTTAAAATTAGGAGATCTGGTAAAGTAGCTAGTCCGCGGGTTTGAAGATTTTAATGGAAAACTGAAAAGAGATGAAGATAATGAAGCTCATGCAGGTGGATACTGAGTCCTCTAGACTTGTAGATTGGAAGGGGAAAGCACCTAAGGACTCTGTTGTTCTGCATTTGTAAGACTAAATGGTCCCATGATTGAGGAATATGCATGTAAGGTTCTTAGTTTGTCGATAAGTTGGTAAAAAGTGAAATTGTGATTTTGTTTTTGCTCCTAATTTATGTTGTCACAAAATTTGTACGAATTGTTTTTGGTATTGCTTTTGTTTCTCAGGCAAACACTCCAATTGTTGCTGTTTGGTTATGTGGTTTAATGATTCTCCTGTCTGAACATCCTATAAGCAATCTCAATTCTTTTTTCCCTTTTTTTTTGTGGGTTGGCTCCTGCAGTTTCTTCCAGTTATTCGAAGGCTGATAGCCAAGAAGTTTTGATAAATATCAAGCGCACTCGAAGCAAGAAGCAGAGAGGAAATTTCAAGTGCCCTCAAAACAGGTCAAAGCCGCTCCAAGACAAGAAGCTGTAGAAATCTTTATCTTAAGCTGTCCCTCAGGCTGGACTGCATTCAGTTTCATCAACCCCAGAGGTGAGTTTTAATTTCTTAGTTACTGTTCTAGGCAGCTTTTATTATCTGCTTATTAGAGAATTCCGTTACATCTTGTTGCTGTTTGAATGAAATCTGCCCTTTCGCAGAGGCATTGTTGTTGCTAGTCATTTTTAGTTGAGAACATGTGACCTTAGGCACATCAGGTAAAATTGGAGCGATATAGAAGAGATTTCCATATCCCCCGACTTTAGGAAGACGAGCATATGTGATAGGAACAAATCAGGAACTATCAAAACTTCTTCAGCAAATTTTCATCAGGATTCAGAGGGCTAAAGTTCTCTGCAAAAACGATCTTTTGATGATCATGGTTGCAGTGAAAGAGAAATCTTGGGTAGCTATTCTGGACATATCGAAGTGAATTATGGACCCTAAACTATCTTTTGGGAGTAGATCTACATCTAGACTGACATAAAAAAGAAGCCTATGAGGCATAAGAACATCTCTCCATTAGAAAATGTTGCACTATGTGACTCTCTTGAGTCTTCAGGGATAACGAGTCTGACCCAGCCACCACCCTAACCAAAAGAACAAAAATCATTTTCACACTATCCGTTCAGAACCTCCTCTGTCTAAACTTGAGAGAGGTTCCATTAACTAGCAGTAGGATCTAGATAGCAAAAATGTAGTTCATTATCGTATCCAAAACCGAAACTTTTTCATTTCTACTAGGCCATAAATCATTTTATTTCGTCTCTCATGTCTGTAAGAGTTTTCCGCTCCCTCTAAGGAAAGGTTTTTTCTCCATGCAAAATGGAAAAGACGCAGAGCAATGTTACAGTTAGATCTCAACAACATTCACGCGGAAGGACAAATTGGACGTCTAGCTGATTGCCAGCAATTTCAGTTGCTAAGATAAGAGTGTATATGAAGGCATATCTTCAATGCGCAAAACATCATCCATTAGAAGCTCCTTTTCTAACTGTGCCCGAGTTGATCTCAAAACATCCTGCACCCATTCAAGCAGAAAGCCAAAACAAATTTACAGAAGTATGAAATTGACTCTCAAAACAAAATTAGGCGAGAGAGGGTTCTCACATTAAACTCCATATATGTGGCATTCTTCTCAAGCCATTGCTTATCCATAACCACAAATGCGACACAATAAAGCAAGTCAAACGCCCATTGATTTTCTGGGATAGTTTTAGGATTTCTAGTTAGTTTCAGCTTAAACAAAACTAAGAAAAGGAAAAGAAGAAACAAAACGAAACTTGGTAACATTATAAACTCTTACCAGCCAACATTTGCAAGAACACAGCTCTCACGAAAGTTCTCCTTTTTGCTGTATAAGAAGAACGGCAGTCATCACTAAATGAGATTCATGTGACTTAGCACAAAACAGACACCCACTTGGTGATAGTTAGAAGCTAAACAATAGTGTACCAAACCGTTGAATCATCAAAATTTTCAATTCAAAATGGTGAGTGTGTTTAATCTTACAGGCCTCTAGGTCGAGCATCTGTATGATCATAAATGTTATGTTGACACCAGCAACAGCAAAGGGATATTCCCATGTTGCACGTTTTCCACCTTGCTTCTTTACTAGGTGTTGAAAAGATGTCTGCCACAAAGCAATAATCTAAGATAATTTCTTCCAGATATTCACAATGTTCATTCATCTTACACTGGATATACCAATTTCAGACCATATCTTAAACTCCCAACTCAGTCTATTGCTCATAAAAATTTCAGGAATATACCAAATTAGTCAAACCATATTTAACACAAACAATCAAATTAGATGAAATGAACATAGCCATCTGCCATATATTTTCCTCATTGTAGTCACTAGAACTCAATAGGAAAGATTCTCGGGAGCATGCACATCTAGAGGAAAACAGAGTTAACTATGGACTGTTACTCATGATGTAGGGTAGACATGGAGGCTCGCGATATCAGAGCCATGAGATTTAGCAAAGCAGCTAAATAATCACTAGGAACGAATCAGGAAAATATCATTTTCCTTTCTCTCCAAAAGCTCTTCGCAAAATATAACAACTCTTTTTTCGAAATCTTTAATCAAAATATCAACATGAGTATCTTACAGGGAATGTCTTGGCAAAGAACAACAAGTTCTCCAAAGAAATAAAGCCAGCTCCTCTGCTCAACAATAAATCAAAGAATATTAAATGCCAGAAAAAGCAACGCCCACTAGGGTACAAACATACATATTATGACCATGGGTGAGAGAAATGGCAACTGACAAACCTGAAGTCAGTTGAGGGATCTCTTCCTTGCCATCCCATTTCTTTCCATTGCTCGGACACCAAACCATGGAGCAGCTGATCAGGATATGTAGCATACCACAAAGCCCTGAGAGCTTCCTGTCATTGCAAATCAGTATCATTGCCAACTTAAAAGTAACACACAAGGTGCAATAAGGCATCAATATGCTGAGTTTGTCTTGGATGAGGCAGTTTCACTGTGAGACATAAGAAAAGGATAGTTGAACCATAAAAGCAGTCCGATAGAAAAGAACCTTGTCTCAAGTGAGAATGTGAGAATATCCAGTACGAAAATTGGCGAAATATATTTAGGCACAAAACCAAAGAGTTGAGACATAAATGAGTTTAGCTATTCTCTACTAGTATATGCCGTATGAAGTGCCCATATACCTGGTGATCTGATCTAGAGGGGTCAAAGTAAATCGTCATCCGATGCTTTAACCTTTGAAGTCTTTCTTCCTGCAATGGTTCACAAGAAAGAACACCACTTTCAAAAACTGTCATATACCCTGTTCAGTGTTTGGCAGGGGTGCATTGCATATGCATTCCATGCCGCTCTTCCAAACAAACGAGCATAAATGTGTAACAAAACAGGGTTTGTACAAAGTTTTGTCCAAAAAAGGTGAAAGCTAGGAAGAAACTAAAATCAAACCCTGATCTGTCCGATGCCCCCTTATCCACCTTCCCATCTGTCCCAACGATTAACTCATTTACCTGTGCAGGGGTCAAGGTAACACATATCCGCTCGTAATTTCCTTTTCTCTTGAAGCAATAACAAGTGAATCCTTTACCTATCCACGTTGATGTTCCACAAGTTGCATCATCTGCACGCCAAAAAATGAACCCCAAAAAAAAAGAAATCACTTTGTTCATTTCACTTTGTATAGTTAATAATTGTATTCATAATCAGCACATTCGCTGCTTCAAATTCTTTTCCCAAGTAAGAAAAACTATATATATAAATACAACACAGTTCTCCATTTGGCTTCAATCAGTTATCAGCTGATAGTTGACAGTACTCATTAGAGAATCCCCACGTCACCATTCACAATACCTTCAAGGTTCTCAACAAATCCCACATGGCACATCTTTGTGACATACATTGGCCTACACCAACAATGCTAGGACAATCACAGATGAAACGACACCAATGTCTTTTCACTCATAAACATCAGCTTTCCAATAAGGCAATAACTTAAGAGTTCCAAAACTAAAAAATGCTGGACTTTCATCAAGACTAGACTTGAATGAAGAACAAATGACTTCATTAATTTCATGACTACCTGATTTGGAAATTGGAGTTAGAGGAGCCCAAAAATCTACAGGATATAGTGATGGTTCATATTTGTACAAGGAAATGAATCAGTGAAGATGGATGGTAGAGTGACCAACCTATGTAGCATGTGCCAATAAGTCCTGAATTAAATTCCCATATTTCTATAAAATGATTGTTCAGAAACACTCCAATATGAAAGACGTAAATTCCACCAAATTCCACCAGGTGAAGCATTCAAGGATTGAATATGCAAATAGACTAAATTTGCATCTCACCAAAAAAAAAAAAAAATCCCTAAAAAGAACAGAAATTTCTGATTCACTAACCCCTGAAAAGCTCAAAATTTCAATCAAGTAAAGAACTTCATAACTGCAATCAGTAAGAATACTAACACGAGATAGAAGTACAAATTAACAGAGAATTAATTGAGCACCTTCTATCCACCAAAACAAGGAAATGACGAGAAGGAATACCCAGCCAAAAGAACAGTCCACAATGCCAAACTATATTCAGATTTTCTCGCATAAAAATCACTAACTAGATTAAGGTTCCTCCAGATTTTGCTATCACAGAATCGGAAAATATAGAGACGACGATGAAGATCGATTAATAACCATTAAACAAAAATCTAGAGAGAGAGAGAGAGAGAGAGAGAGAGTTACGAGGTGCAGAAGAAGCAGTGACACAGGAGTTGCCATGGATTCTATCGGCGCCCATCGACGGTGTTGGTGATTAGAATCTCAATATTTTTCTCTCTCTACAGAGACTTAAGTAAGAAAGAACTAACAAGTAGAGAAGCATAAAGAAGGAAGGAATTTTTTTTTCTTTAGTCAATAAAAGAATAAGGAAAGGAGCAGAGGAGAGCAGAGAGAGAATCGAGGGAGGAAGATTGGAGTTAGATTGCCTTGGTTGTTCAGTTGTAGACTAGCCTAGTGTGACTGAGACAGTATCGTCGTTTTGTGAAAGTGGTTCAACTCCTCGCCGGCGCCGGGTCTCATGCCGCCTGCGGCAGGTCCGGATTTTACTCACCCACTCTAGTCAATACAAATTTTACAATAGTGTTGGAATCCATAAGCTTGCCTGTTACTATGTATTTTTTGTTGGTAGATGGAAGTTAAAAAACAGGGAATGAGCAGAAAGATCGGTAAGAGTTATAAAATGATTGAGAAGGGATGATATCCTTTTGGAAGGACGGGAAAAGAATGAGAAGGACCAGGGAGGAGTGTGATAATTTTGAGAAGAGTTATTATTTTTTTTTCAAAGGAATGGAAGTAAATGGAAAAAATGAAAATGATTGAGAATAATTGGCTTTTATTTTCATAATACTTATAAGGAAAGTGTCTTTCCTAATTTCTTCCTCAGATGCATCAAATCATTGAAATATATACTTTAGAGTTTATAAAGTGCGATTCTATCAACCACTTTCTTTTCTCTTGCTTTGAAAGTTAAGGCCGCAACTTCTGTATGAGACAAGTTATTCTAACTACCAGAATATGCCTTGACCATCAGTTGTGTACATTTTGCATCAAAAATAGGTGCAAAAAGAAATATATAGCAACATAAAAAGTATATATTAGTCTATATGATTCAACAAATAAGTTTAACTATTTCTTGTCTTGGAGTTAGGAGAATGGTTTAAATGAGGTGGAATTATGAGTTAGGCAATATGCTAAGATAAAGCGTTGAAACTGTTAAAAAAATTTCACAATTTAATAATTTGTTGCTTTTGATTTTTTAAAAATACAAAACAAAGTTGAAATTAAAAATATCTAGAAATAATTTGAATATGCTAATTATTAATGAAAGTAATTAATGCATCAAACGCATAAATAAGATTAAATTAAAACCTTTCCCAGTGTGACTGTCAATAATTTAATAATTCTGCAGGTAGAAAATCAACTGAACAAGAAAATTGGATGCCCAATAGCTGGGTTGTAACTTACAAGCAATTAATTGAACAGGGAAATTGAATGAAAGAGCACAAATGTTTTGGATAATGTTTACCGAATTACCGGTATGCTAACCTATTGGTACTGCTGTTTTCCATGCACATGTGTTAGTGGATCACTAACACAAATTTCAACAAACTTTCGGAACATAAAAGATGCATTGCATACCTCCTGCACTGCACCCTTGGCGGTCTAATCACGCAAGTAATTGGGATTGGGGCCTAATTATTTTATTAATCAGTCATATGAACCCAAAATTCAAAAGATAACAGTTTTAGCTAGTAGGGACAAATTTTTATTCTATCCGACTATTAGGACTTACCAAACATGATCTGAAAATATTTTATTAAAATTTTAAATTTAAGTACAAGATTTTTCTTATTTATATTGTCAAAATTTTGTTTTTAAACTTCATTAAAATATGTTAGGTTTTTCTAATGTAAAATAAATTGAATAAATATCAAACAAAACCCTTCATATGCACTTGTCACTTTGTAAAATTTATTTAATTTGAACCCAAATTTGGCATTGTGCAGTTTGAGTATGAGATTGCCA